>JADRCH010000044.1:7375485-7385937 GCA_019843965.1 Rhynchomys soricoides | reverse complement strand
TCTCTCTCTCTCTCTCTCTCTCTCTCTCTCTCTCTCTCTCTTCAGGCAGGGTTTCTCTGTGGAGCCCTGTGCTATGTGCTACGTAGAACAAGTCTCAAACTCTTGCTTGGGGCCACTGGGCCACAAATGCAGGGAGTTCGGGCATAGGTTTACTCCTTGCCCTGTTTGAAAGAGAACGAAACAGGCTTCTTGCGCGCATGCGGACGGGACCCCACCCCGCCTCCCCTGCATTAAAACAATAGCATCAAAACAACTGCGTTCAGCTGAAGCCAGCTGTGCGGGGGGGGGGGGGGGGGGGGGGGGGGAAGAGACATAAAGAATTTAAAACAGCGAGCCTCAGAGCAGGGAAAGATGCTCCACTCTCTTTTTGTTTTAAACAAGGATTATAAATTAAATTAATCCCAGCACTCAGGAGGCAGGGGCAGGCAGATCTCTGAGTCTGAGGACAGCCTGGTCTTCAGAGTGAGTTTCAGGACAGCCAAGACTGCATGGAGAAACCATGTCTCGAAAAAAAACAAAATAATAAAATCAAATAAAATAAATTTTGAAGAAGAAGTTGGAGGGTTGCATTACCTCCGTGAGAAAGGCAGAAACATGAGGCCCAAAACAAGTCATCAGCCAGCCTACTGATTCAGTGGCCTGACAGTGTTAAGTAGCTGTCTCCACCAGCACTGGCTCCACCAGAACTTTAATCCGACATCTTCCATGACCTTTGTATCTTCAAATCCTCTGCTATTTTTCTTTGTGTTGGTTGGTTGTTTTTTGTTTGGTTGGTTTTGTTTTTGTTTTTTGTTTTTTGTTTTGTTTTGTTTGCTCTCCAGACAGGGTCTTTCTGTGTAGTCTTGACTGTCTTGGAGTTCACTATGTTGACTGAGCTGGCCTTGGACTCAGATATCTACCTGCCCCTGCCTCTGCCTCCCGAGTGCTGAGATTAAAGGTGTGCACTACCATACAGAACCTGTCCTGTTTCTTCTATCTTCTTAATTTCTCCTACAAATCCATTCATCTTCAATGACAACAAGCATACGGAACAGAGAACCAAGATGTCATCTTGCCCTTTTAACCTCTGTGAGTACTATTCTTGTTTCACCTAACAAAGAATTCTCTTTATTTATTTTTGATACTTTATTTACATTTCAAATGTTTCCCCCTTTCCAGATCTTCCCTTTAGAACCCCCCATCCCTTCCCCCTCCCCCTGCCTTTATGGGGGTATTCCCCCACCCACCCACCCACTCTCATCTTCCCTCCTTGGCATTCCCCTATACTGGGGGATCTAACACCCTCAGGCTCAAGGGCCTCTCCTCCCACTGATGGCTAACAAGACCTTCCTCTGCCACATATGTGGCCAGCACCATGGGTCCCTCCATGTTTATTCGAAGAATTCTTTTTAAAATCCTGTTCCAAGTCCTTTCCGTGTAGACGTTTACAGTAGGGCTGGAAGGTATGCAGGCTGAGGACCCTTCCTGGAACCTACCACAAGTGGGGACAAAGCAGACCCCAGGACCTGTGGCCCAGAGATACCTGTGCCTTTGGCCTGCTCTGGTAGACACCCTTTCCTGACCCATAATGCTAAGGAAATGTACAGACTCCACTGTCTGTGTTCATCTCTCAGACCCAGGCTTTGAATAGCTACAGTTTTCCAAGGTTTGGTTCACTCATTTGATTTCAACTACAGCCTTTATTAGCCTGCCTGTCCCTCTCCCTCACCGTGTGTGTGTGTGTGTGTGTGTGTGTGTGTGTGTGTTGTGTAGATCTGTGTGTTTGTGCAAATGTGTGTTCCAGTGCCTTCCTCCTTGCTCATGCACGTTAAGGTTAAAGGTCATTGTCAGGTGTCTTCTCTGTCTCTTTCCACCTTTTCAGACAGGTCTCTTGCTCAGCCTGGAGCACCCTGGAGCTAGTCTGACTGACTGGACAGGCCCCAGGGCCCACCGGGGCCCTATCTCTGCCTCTCCAGCTCTGGAGTTACAGGCACATGTGATTAGCGCAGCTTTTCTGTGGGTACTTGGAATCTGAGCTTGGGTTGTCCCTGCTTGCATTGCAAGCAGTTGCTAGCCCCTTTATTAACTGTTTCTCTTAGGCTGTTGCCCTGATACTTTCTGCTTCTCAGTAGATGGACTCTTGTGACCTCTCATTCAAGACTTGTGAAGGTTCCCCTGGGACCCACCCTGTCACATCCCTGCATTCTGATTCCCTCATCCTCTAAAAAAAAAAAAAAAAACAACTTTCTTTAATCACTTTCAATTTCTCCAATATCACACAAAGTGTGTGGAGCATTCTTAATTTCCAGGGAGTGGCTGCATTCTCTAGTTAAGGCTGTTGTGCTTTGTCAGGAAGCATACATGGCCTTGGGGTTTATCTTGCTGTGCTATTCCTGAGATTATAACAATGTAACTAGACCACAGGCATTTGAGGAGAGCAGGATTTTGTCTGTTTGGTTGGTTTTGTTTTTAGCAAATTCTGAGTATACAAAACATGATAATTACACTATTCAATTCTATTTATAATACATCTGCTTAATATATACCAAAAGCATAGACAGGCCAGTGAGATGGATGGCTCAGTGGGTAAAAGCACTTACTCCCAACCCTGATAGCCTGAGCTCAATCTCCAGAACTCAGATGGTCGGAGAAAAGTGACTTCTACAAGTGTCCTGGGTGCTGGTGCATGTCCATGCTTATATACAATCACAAACATTTAAATAAAAATTAAAAAGAACAGGCCTGGAGAGGTGGCTCAGTGATTAAGAGCACTGACTGCTCTTCCAGAGGTCCTGGTTCAATTCCCAGCAACCACATGGTGGCTCACAAACACCTGTAATGGAATCTGATGCCCTCTTCTGATGTGTCTGAAGAAAGTGACAGTGTACTCATGTAAAATTTTAAAAAGTAATAATAAATCTTTAAAACAATTAAAAACACCAAGAGATATTATTAAAGTATCCTGTTCAAACATTGTACCTTGCCAGTATCTTACTCTCTGCCTAGTAATTTTCTGTGAGACATTCTGTGCTTTGCCATATTGTTCTTAAACATGCCTGCTTGGTAATATGTTATTTCAAACTGTCCTTTTTAAATTCAATGCAGAGTAATCCAGTTTAATCTTTATTATTTTTCTCCCTTACATTCTACTCCAACTGATATTAACATTGATTTTTCTTTCCTATTTGCCTTCGGTTTTCATTTGCTTTCTCATGCATATGTGTGTCTGTATCAAGGTTAATATGAAGAGTCTTTTCATTTTGTTAAGAAAAATTAATCCCATTATATTTATTGTATATGGCAGTGAGCAATCTTAGTTATTCTGTTTTGTAAATTTTTTTTCCCTTTTGGGCATCATCCATTGTTATTAACACAAGTATACATTCCCTAAAAAATAAGTTTTCTGCTACAGATTAAAGGTTTAGGTAATGACACCTGTTCCAGGAGTATGTTCACCTTCCGTTGCATGTGGGTGCCGTGGCAGCCACAGAGATAGAGTTGGTGAAAGGATTGTGATGGTTGAGGCTTAACTGTGACTTGGCCTCTCAAGAGACCCATGTGCTGGAGTCCCTCCCCAGCTGGTGAGGTGACTCTTTGAGAGGTGGTTGGGCTCAGGACTCCATGATTGATCCATAATACAATGGTTTTATTGGGAGGTTAGGGACATAGGAAATAGGCCGGAGCTAGCAGAAGTGGGTTGTGGGGGTTTGTCTGGAAGGAAAAACCATTTCCCTAGTTAGTCCCTTCTTTTGTCTGCTATGAGGGTATCTCCTTCACTCTGCTATGGGCTTCCTGTCATGGGTGTCCAGCCTGACCTCACACCACAGCAATGGAGCCTCTGTCAATAGGGCCACCAGGTTTACAGCTTGACCTCACTGTACTATCTTAACTGTAAACTGGGTTGATACAATGAGCTATTGAGACCACAGAACTTGAATAATATCTCTGCTGCCCCCTATTTTTTATGGGTACAAGAGTCAAACACAGACCTGAATGCAGTGGCCATGGCTAACAATAACTACAACCATACCCTGACTCCAGCCTCTTGTGATCCTCCTACCTGGGGAATCACAGCCCCAGTATGCCAACTCAATGGGATATTTCCTTTGCACTGAAGTTGGTGGCTGGTGATGACTGCTTCCATTGACTCTGCCCTTGTCTTCCCCAGCCAATACCCCTGGATTTGGCCTGTGGATTCCCTGAAATTGTCCCTGACTTCCACAAAGTTCCAGCTCCAGGCAATCTTTATCTCTAAGATGCCCCTGGGCTGTCCTTCAGCATGCTTTGTTCCCCCACAAACCTGTGGGAATCTCACATACACTGTGCTGGACCCTGTCTGCCTGTTCAAGCTGGACCAAACTTTAGTATGGTAGCAGAGGCAATGTTCTCACTCATGTGTGCTCAAAGTCCTTCAAAGAAAGCATGAGTAACGGGGCAGAGGTGGTCCATGCCTTTAATCCCTGCACTTAGGAGGCAGAGACAGGTAGACCTCTTAGTTCCAGGCCAGCCTGATCTACAGAGCGGGTTCCAGGACAGCCAGAACTACACAGAGAAACCCTGTCTCAAAAAGCCAAAAGAAAGAAAAGGGAAAGAAAACATGGCAAACCAGAGCCTCCCTCTCCACCAAAGGACTTCTGCAAGGCCTCTGTCCGTGCGCTCAGTCTTCCCAGGCCACATAGACACAAAGAGCCACTCTGGGAGTGGCAGAGTGCTTTACCTCCCTGCTCTGAGCTCTGGTTCCAGTTCAGTGGGCCTTTACAATCTCCCTGCTTCTTCTGTCAGTGTCATCAGCTGCTTGCTAACACAGACCTCTGTGATCAAATCCATCTGGCCTAGCTGTGGCTCTGTCTAAAGGAAAACCTTATTTGTCTACAGAGCCTAGACTTTGGGCCTGGATGCTTCTTGGAGTCCTGATCCTAGTCAGCATGTCAGAAGCCTGGTGTCTGCTATAGGAATAAACTGTTTTTTTCTGCACCCTTTACCCCCGCAGGTGACTTCTGTGGTTTAGAGGAGGTAATGATACTCCAGGAGTTGAAAAGTATGGTGTTACATCTACACATTTCCAAAGCATTTGGCCTGTTCCTGACAATTGAGGAAGAACCACACAGGTGACATAATCAGGTCCTGTGCCTCATCCGAGAGAGAAAGGTTCCCTGAGGAAAATAGCTGTGAAGGACTCCAGGGCTTTGCCTGGTCAATGAATGGGAGCAGTCTTTTAAGCAAGAGGAAAACACCCACAAACACCCAGGGATGAAGGAGCTGGATAAACCCAGGGGCTGCAGAATGCAGAGAAAAGGCAAGAGTTGTATGTAGCAGGCAGAGGCAACAGAGAGCTGTGAACTGGACCCAGCTTGGAGGAGGCCAGGATCTTGAGCCCTCCAAGGCGTGCCAGGCTGCAGCTGCAGCTGTAGCCACCCCTCTGAGGAGGCTCACAGCTAGCTCTGCCTATCTCTCCTACAGCTGGTCCAGGTTGGTTTGCTTGCTTGCATGTTTTGTTGGTTTGTTGGCTTGGTTTTTTTGAGATAAATTTTCAAGAAGCCCAGGCTAGTCTGGAAAGTATTATGTAGCAGAGGATAGGCTTGACCTTCTAATCCTCCTGCCTCCACCTCCCTTGTCCTGACTTTAGAGCGAGCGACACAGGCATCTTAGTGCTGGGAATAAAAAACAGGGACCTGTGTGTGCTAGGCAGGGCCTCTGCTTCCTTAGGCACATCCAAAGAATTGTTAGACCAGGAAATAAACGGCTGCCACCGACCACGTGGGAGGCCTGAGAAAGCTGAGGGAGGCAGTCCCTGCTGGAAACTCAGGCTGGGCTCCCTGGGTCTCCTCTGGGGTTCCTAAGGCCTCACTCCCATGGGTAAGCACTTTGTTTTCTTCCAGTCTTTTGACATCATCTGATGCAATCTGATGCAAAGACACGTACTTCTTGTCACAGGAGAAATGGGGCGGGGTGCCTGGCAGCTGCCGCAGAAACCATCCTTAGAACTTGAAGTGGTCCTCTTGGGATGTGAATGGAAACTGCAGGGTGTTAAGAAAACAGGGAATTTAGTATGGAGACAACATTCACGTCAGCATGTCCTGTGGGCCCTGGGAAGAGAGCACCACGGGAGCCATGCTGGTGGACTGTAGCATCTTTTCCATGTGGATGCTACAGGCAGGATGTGAGCCTACCCTTCCCTGCTCTGCAGGGAAAGAGGCCAGTCTGTGAGTGTCAGCGACTAAACCCAGGGCAGCCAGCAGAGGCACCGGAAGTGAGCCCTGCACCCACCTGCTTCATTGCAGGTTTCTCCTCACTGGTACCTAGCTACTGTTCCCTCCTTGGTTGGTGAAAATGATGTTCAAGATAACACAACATACCACACACACATGTTCACACACACACACACACATGCATACACACACACACCATATACCACACACACACACACCATACATACACATACACACACACACATGCACACACACACCATATACCACACACACACACCACATACACAACACTGACCATGCACACCACATACACAAGATGCACCACACACAGTATACACCACACACACACTGTACACTGCACACACATATACATGCACACTACACACACATAATACATACACATACATATGCACACACATACATGCACACATATACATGCACATGCACACACTATACACCACACTCACATGTGCACACACATACACACACTCCTACAGAGCCAGGCAGGGTGGCTGCTCTGCAGGTGGCATACAAGCCACTCAGCACCAGCCCCTGTCCTTAGGTCACAGGCTCTCAATGAATATTCATGAACACCTGAAGGAGAAACAGCTAGTTAGAATGTGTATTTTATCCTGAGTAAATGAATAAACAGAATCAAGGGCAGAACTTGACAAGTAAGATTTCACAGGAAGCTGACTCTCAGTAATTAGCTTGTTATCAAATTCACTTGTATAAAAATAACAGCAAATGCACGCTGCTGGCAGCGTGCCAGGCATTCATGCCAGAGCCTTGCGCACCGGGAAGCGCGGCAGGCCACACACCCCATTTCACAGATGAGGAAACATAGCCGGAAGAGGTTGGCTGTATGCCTAGGACCTAGCGGGAGTTTGGCTTCGAGCAGTCTGAGAGAACTGCCCTCCATGCCTCTGCTGGGAGCTTGCTGTCAGCACAGGCTCATTAGAGCCCTTGTGTTTTCTCCACTGCCTGCCTCAGTTGCTCTACACATTATCTTGGCTGCATTCTGCAGGTTCTGCTTTCAGGTATCCAGTAGAGAGCCTTCTCCAGAACCATCAGGTTACGCATTCTCTTTCTCTCTCAGAGCAACATGGCTGGAAGTTACACCCGATCGCCCCATCCTCAGTAACAGAATGTCGGAGATTGGAAGCTTCCTACCTCAATATCTCTAACTGACAAGGTTTTATATATATATGCCTCAGACACCTGTCAGGACCTTGAAACACAAGGACCCCGGAATTTGAAGTCTTAAGGTGTTTTTTTTTGGGGGGGGGTGGCTGGAGAGATGGCCTGTGGTTAAAGAGCACTCGTTGCTCTTCAAGATAATACAAATGATTCTTAGCTTGTGGCCTTGCTAGAAGCCTGTCACTGGGAGCTGGCTTTGGGGATTTAAAACCCACATGCCATTCCTAGCTCATACTTTGGTCTTTTCTGTCTGTGGTTCCAGATGTGAGCAATCGGCTCATGGATAGTCCCTCTGCTGTGCCTGCCTGCTTCCAGGTTTGCCTGCCTTCATGGTGGTGGACTCTTATTCCTCTGGAACTGTAAGCCCAAATAAACCCTTTTCTATAAATTGCTTTAGTCATGGTGTTTTATCACAGCAACAGAGAAGTAGCTAAGACAGGAGTCTTCCCACTTTGATGAGAGTACTCAAGGCGATCCCTCAGGTGAGCTCCCTGCTCAGATAATTGTAAATTGTGGCATGCCAGTGTTTAAAAGAAGCCATCACACATCATCACATGACCTGACTCATTCTCCACAGACTGGGAGAGAGGGGAGCTCTGGCCTTGTACCCTCCACAACTCCTGATGGGGTACACTGCTCAATATGTGCTTGATAAATCAGTGAACGGGCTATGGTTCAGGAACCAACTTGCAATCCCAGCACGTGTGATACAGAGACAGGGCATCTTAAGTTCAAGGCCACCCTGAGATACATAGGGAAATCTAGTCTCCAAACAAAGGAGAGAAAGAAGGAAGGGTAAATTATAACCTAAAATAATTGGCTGGGTGACTTGCCTCAGGTGACCCCAGAGTGACCAGCTGCTGTGACTACCAACCACTCTTGAACAGTTACCATTTATCCCACAGTGACAGCCATCGGGAGATGCTGACTTCCAGAGAATGGGCTACAGTTTTCTGTGTGCATAAAGACATCTGACATCTTGCCAATACACGCATGAAGTCATTCAGCTTAAAAGCAGGACATAGTGGGATTTGGGGGACATACTGCAGATGGTACTGCTTCGAGGAGCTACATGAAGTCCTACACGTTAGCAAAGCAAACCCTCCTACAGAACTCTCTCTCTCTCTCTCTCTCTCTCTCTCTCTCTCTCTCTCTCTCTCTCTCACACACACACACACACACACACACACACCAACAAGACTGGACTCTTCTTCCAAACACTTCACTTACCTACACTAACCCCGGCTGGGAGATGACATACCAAATGGGACTGGCAGAGAGCTTGTTATTGCTAATAGTGGGTAACGGGGTGTCTCTTTATACTATGCTATTTGCTTTTGTGTGTGTTTAACTGCTTATTAAAAAATGTTTTTAAATCGGAAGCCTAATATCCACTGGGAAATAAACATGTTCCTCAAAGTTGGCTTAGAAGACAATGGTCCAGAAATAGGTGAGTTGGGGTCCTAGAAGGGGTTCCTAGAAAGCTTGCAAACGTGGGCAGGCAATTTGGGGTGTGACCCC
The DNA here is from genome assembly GCA_019843965.1 of Rhynchomys soricoides. Lineage (NCBI taxonomy): Eukaryota > Metazoa > Chordata > Mammalia > Rodentia > Muridae > Rhynchomys > Rhynchomys soricoides. The sequence continues at coordinate 7,377,028 of JADRCH010000044.1, read as the reverse complement.
CTAAACTCCCATTGGCACCCCTGCCTTCCTTTCACGAATAGTAAAACATGGCACCAAACAGGTGCCTCCTTACTGCTTCTGGGAAACAGAAATTTCCTAGCCTACAGCACAATGTATTCTTCAGATGAAAGAGAGAGAAGAAATAAAAACGGGAAGAGAAGGGATGCTACCAGTTGGTAGACACCGCGAGTCAGAAGCACATCAAGAGTTACAAGCTAGTCTGGCCTTACAACAAGACCCTGACTCAAACTCAACCAGTCGATAATTAATAAAAGAAAATATCAGGCCAGTTCGATCCCTAGCACTTCAGACTGATGGTGGTGGTGATGGTGGTGGTGGTGGTGATGGTGGTGGTGGTGGTGGTGGTGGTGGTGGTGGTGGTGGTGATCATAACGATAATGACAGCAAGGATGATGGTGACATGTTGATAATGACATTGGTGGTGATGATGGTGATGCAGCTCCTGCTTTTGCTGAAGATGACTATGAAAAAAAGCCTAGTAACCGTTGTCAACCATTCCCCAAAGTTTTACAAGTTCAAGAGGATAGATACTATTTCTGCTTCCTATCAGACAGATTCTCCCCTAGGGTTAAGGATGGTAAGCAAGAGTTAACATTAGCTGCTGTATGTCCCTTGCTTGGGGTAATCTGTAGTCCTACCCATGGGGCTTCTAGGTCTATCTTCTTTAGCTAAAACACAGGGCAAAGCTTCTTTCGAGAGAACACTGTCATCATGTTAACTGTGGTGTTGGCCAAGTCCAAACCAGACATCACCACCCTGAAAGCAAAAGGATCTTGTACAGAGCCTGCTCCCTGCATGGTGTGCTGACACCTGACTGAGATGTCATGAATACTGAAATAAGACAAGATAGGAAAGAGAAATCCCCCTGACTGGAGCTGCTATGTCTATATTCCTAGGTGCAGTGTGCAGTGTCAGATGATTTGAGAAATGATCCCAGAAACATTGGAACAATCGATCAATGTGGTCCTCACAGCATTAGAACAGATCGGAAAGATTGACATAGCGCGCGCGCGCGCGCACACACACACACACACACACACACACACACACACACAGTGATCTGGTGTATAGCTACCACTGACGCAGATTCCAGCAAAATAAACCCACTGGGAGGAAAGACGGGCATGCCAGCCGGTGGCCCCACCCCAAAGCATGTTCAATACCTGAGCAAACATGGGACAGATGTTGCAATAGTATTTTAAGCTCAAAGCATAAGATACAGCCTTCTGTTTCTGAAAGCACAGTCTACCCGCATGTGCAGTCATGGAACCCACGGCTGTCTTTCCCTCGCCCATTCTTATCAAAGCAGCAAGCAGCGTCAGTCTGGCTCCAAGATTCTGTTTTAGATGAAATCAAGTCTTTTGTGGCTAAGACACAAGTGGATAAACCAGATTTTAGGCTGGAATTATTGTGATGGACTCTGTTTGTCCCAGGGAAGGAATTGTACTGAGAGCACTCAGGATGAAGGGAGCTGCAATGTCCACAGAGGCAGGCGGGGGGGGGGGGGGGGGGGGGGGGGGGT
>JADRCH010000044.1:7359270-7375385 GCA_019843965.1 Rhynchomys soricoides | reverse complement strand
TTAAAGTGTGAGGACTCCCAGGAGGATTGGGGTGGGGGGGGGGGGGGCGGGGGGGAGAGGGGGGGGTGGCGTGGAGGGGGGGGGGGGGGGGAGGGATTCTAACTGGATGGGAATAAAATGGCCTGAAGCTCAGCATGTGAGCAGGTTAAAAAACAACAGCCTCCCCTCCCTCCTCCAGCTCCTTTCATGGAAGCATTTTCTATCTCAGAGGCCCTTTTGGAAATCCAATCCTCCTGGGAGTCCTCACACTTTAAGTTATTAGCTAACACTTTGAGAGGGATTAGCAGGCCTGGGCAGAGGAGAAGGGATGTTTGAGATGTAGCCCAGGCTACTGCAGGGTAGACAGAACAGCCAGTCTACAGTGGCCATTCAAAGCTCTGCATCCTGTGAGCCAGGGCACGACTCCTAGAGATCTGCTCCATTCTTCAGTACACAGCTCCCACGTCATCTGGGAAACAATTTCCGTCAGCTTGGAAAAACAAATAAAACAATGAGTGCCTATGTATAGCTGAAAAGTAGTGGCTTTGTCCTAAGAACACCTTCAGACAGCCACAGAGCAGTGTTTGTGTAGATGAAATCTGAATTTTAAAACCATAAATGGGTTATTTTATCAACACGCAAGGCGGAGCGGATGGAAGGCAGCTCACAATCTCCATGCGGAGTATTCCTCTAATTCTTCTGCAAGGAAGATGCAGAAGGAACAGGGATGTGGAACTTCTCTTAAGACCCCATGTCATACTGTGTTGAGTTATCTCAGGGTCTCCTCCATAAGCTGAAAGACTAAGGATGCCCTCATGCTGGGTATGTGAGCTAAGTTGCATGCTCTGAATTTGGGTTTTACTGTGTGGTTATTTTTAATGATCTAGTTTTTCAAACCATCTTCAGATCACAGTCGTCTGGATCTATAGGCACTGACTCTACAAATGACAGCACCCACCATTCTATCAGTGCCTCTGTGCCTTCTCCCAGAGGCACGATGGCTGAACAAGCTTTGCAAAGTTGAATCAATCTCTTTGGATCTATGGCTGTATTATGACTGTACTGGGGGACCTAGTGGTCTTAAGGATCACCCCAAGAGCTGTTGAGTGAGGGCTTCATTAACATACCCTGAATTCCATACCATGTCACTATGGCTCTACTCATGATGGTGCAAAAGCCTGTACCTTAGAGAGAAGACTCATGAGGATTCTGCAAACTCCATTTTCCTGTAGATTCCCAACTTCTCTGCTGTAGAGCTTTACAGTCATCAGATGCAGGTAGCAAAGGACAAACCGACGTCATTCCTACTGCAGCTGCATGATTCAGGGGCTGCGGGTATTTGTACATCCCAGGGAATAGTAAACTCATTTTAAGGTGACCATGAAGATGAAAGACGTTTGTCCCTGGGTGCTTTAAGGACGCACACTTGAGCCCTGGGCTCCAGGCTCTGCCCTAGGCCCTTAGGGGTGGAGTGATAAGGACAGACAATGTCTTTCGCACATAAATACTATTCTAACTGGCAGGGACAGTACTGCTACCTACTACAGATACTGCTAGCATTTGGCTTCTGCTGCTAACCATGTCCACAGCATCAGCGTGGCCTCAGACAAGTCCGTGGGGAAGTCTGTCTCCTGTAAAAACTGTCAACTGGCCACAGGGATGTGAATCCCATCTGTTCTTAAATCCTGTGGGTCCAGGTTGAGCAAGGAGAAGAGTATTGGTGGCCATGGGTGATGTCCCTGCAGCCTTTACAACCCTGCACCAGGCAGTCCCAGTCCCTGCAGCTCTCTCTTCCTCTGCCTTGCCTCTCTCTGCCCAATGAGGTCCGGGGTGGCCTCAGTTTCTCACCTGAACTATTGAGAAAGTACGGTTGGATAAGTGAAGGGTATACGCGGTAAAGCCAGGCTCGTTTTCAGAAAAAGGGGGTTGGGGGTGTGGGTGGGAGTCTCCAAGTTCTCATGCTGTAACACTTCTAAATAGGAAGTCATATGACAACTCCGTTTATCATGCAGCCTCCGGATGTTTATCATCTTTCCAGTCGAATCCCACAGATACACAAGAGCAGTGACTCATGGAGGGGATTAGCACAATCCATGGCCTGAAGATCTAACATGAAAGCTGGAATCTTACTCTGTGCATGCTCGGCAAGGGCTCCAACACTGTAATACTGTCCAGCCCTCTTTTCTTTAGAGGCAGGGTCTCACTAAGTTACTCAGGCTGATCCTCAACTCATTCTGTAGCCCAGGTTGGCCTCAATTTGAAAAGAAAAAAAAAAAAAACAAAACGACTTAGTTATTTGTATTTTATGTGAATTTTTCCCTGCCTATAGAATGCATACCATGTTACCGTGTGGTGTGTGTGTGTGTGTGTGTGTGTGTGTGTGTGTGTGTGTGCCTGGTGCCTACAGAGGCCAGAGAGGATGTCAGATCTCCTGGGACTAGAGGTATGAATGGTCCAGCCTCCATTTGGGTGCTGAGAATCAAACCCAAGTCTCTTGGAAGAGAAGACAAGTGCTCTTAACCACTGAGCCATCGCTACAGCCCTGGGTCTTAAACTTTTGACCCATCTGCTTCAGCTTCCAGAACGTTTGGGATTGCAAACCTGAAGCACCAGACATGGCCAGACCATTTACTTTCCGTAACATTGGAGGAAAACTCTCGTAGTTCATTTAGAAACACTAAACACCTGTTGTGGTTTCCCTAATAAATTAATGTGGTAATTTGTATACGAATCAGGTCAGCCTCAGGAAAAACAGTGCATATCAAACAAAAGAAACAGTAGCTCCAGAAAGCTCACTCCCAAAGACCACTGGATGGATTAGAAGAGGAAGCCATTGCTACAGTACTGGGTCTACAGGATCCTACCTCTCAAAACCAGCAACAAGCACTGCAAAATGGAAAAACCCTTTACCTACTAGGGGATACAGGCAGGAAAAAGCTGCAATGTCCCATTCTCACAGAGCTCTTCAGACCCAGCCCCTGCCAATCTGCTGCTACCACCCCTGACCCACAGGACCAGGAGCCAGGATGGCGGCGCTGAAGCCACACTTGGCTGTGCACTATGAACAGAGATCTATTCATAAAAGGACTGCTGCACACAGCACCAGGCTGGCTTTGTTCAGATCACACTCCTTTGCTGCCAGAAGTGACAGCGGCATGTGCTCTTCCGATGGAAGGCCATGGCTTGCCTTGGAGAGCACCTTCTCCTTTCGTTTGGCACACTTTGGGCTCTTGGAGACTTGAGACCCACACCCATGCTGCTTCATACCAGGCCCCCTGACTTGGAGAGCTTACGTGGTAGTGACGATGCTGCTGACATTTGAGACACAAGAACAATTCACAGTGGGGACATGCAGGGCTGGGATCCAGCCGGTTGGTATTTCAAGGAGTCGAACAGGAAGAAAGTAACACACCATGAGAGCAAACCCGAGAGACCCTGATGTCTCGGTGGTGATGCTGAGCCCATCCTGGGAAGGGTCAGTCCGCAGCCCCAGATCTATAGGTCCCATTACAGCTGGGAGGGTAAGTCAGATGCTAGTCAAAGCATTTTGCTTTTCAGGGCAGATAGCGAAGGGGTACTGTCCTATTTATTGCTGGGTTTATTGCACTCTTTGGAATAACTTCAGAAGCCATCACCGAAAGTGCTGCTGCAGATTGGGTTCTATTACAGCTCAAGGATCTGCTGAAATCTAAGCTTGGTGTGTCTGGGGTTCAGTCTCCTTCTGAGCGCTGAGGATCTGTCACTGTCCTCTCCCTTCCCTTTGTCTTCCCTCTGTATATCTGCATGTGTAAAAACCTTCCTCTTTCAGTAAGGGCCCTGTCATATTGAATTAGCATCCAGGCTAGGCTCTTTAACCCCCAAGACCCTGTCTCCTAAATACGGTACTGGGAAGGACTTCAATTCAGCACATGAACTTTGAGAAGACAATTCAATCAATCCACAGCACAGTTTCTGAAATCAGCAATACAGTTGTGGCTGTACTTTCTAGCGCAGAGGACATTCGCCAGGAATCTTTAGAAGTGAGAAGTTCTGCTTTGTTGCCTTGAATGTAATGAACAATGAGGAGCCATACAAGGAAAAGAAGGCGTGAGCTAATGGGGGCCATACCTGAGTCTCTTAGGGATGACACTACCCAGCAATTGTAATGTAAAGGGCTGGTAGGCCTGCAAACACCTAGGGAGAGCAATAGATGGGAGTGAGGGACCCAGGAAGAATCTGTAATGCTATGACCTGACCAACACAGGAGTGGGAGGCACATTCAAGTGTCAGGGCTACCCTTAACCCGTGGGGGAGGAGGGATCCAAGCTTCTGGACGCTTTCAATTACCTGTAGTCAGCCAGGGCAAAGTGCTGGAGAGAAGACTTCTCTCTCCCTGTGGATGTGGTTGAAGGCATGTACTCACCAAATCTGGCCACATAGGGATCCAGTCCAGCATCTCCTCTCCTAGGGGTCTTTTGGATGAGGCCACCTGAGAGGTGGACACAGAGGAACCATTCTGCTGTTAGGTTATCTTGTAACCTACTTGACCGGATTGTGGGATAAACTGGGTCCTAAAGGAAGATGAAGGCAGAGTGAGCAGCTGCTAATACTTAGAGACGTTGACGTTTTGTCTTTACTACCAGAGAAATTTGAACTTTACTTTGAAGGCCAAACCTTTTCTTAAGCGGTCACACACCACTTAATACACATGCACTGGAAAAGCCAAGTTATAACTCTCAGGTAAGGAGCAAGAATGGCATTTGAATCCTGAGCACCTGCTCAATCCTGGCTGACAACGCAGGGTCCCTGTGAGTCCTACCAGGAAATCTCACGTTCTCTCTTTAAAGGAATTCTTAGAATTCCTCTGGGCTGCTGCCGGTCCAGGGAACAGATGAGGACTGGGCTGATTGATGGAAAAGGGCTCCAGGCTAGCAGAGAGAGGGAAAAAAACTTGGTGGGAGGGGACAGCCGTAACTCTCCTCCGGGTAGGTGAGCAAAGCAGGCTCCTTGTCCCAGAACCGTGTTGCTGCATTCGGCCTGAGTTACAGAAAGGGCAAAACTATGGGAGATGGCTCTTGTCTTGCTTTAGAAATTGAGCCTTTTCAGTCACCCCACCACAAGCAGTGGTGCTTGCCTTGTGACATTGTCATACATGCTTTATTTTTACTGATGATCTCCCCCCAACCCCCCCCCCCGAGCTGGCCCCCTCCTGCTCGCAGCTACTTCTCTAGTACATCCATGTCACAGCTCTTAATTCACCTGGGGAAGGCCTCCTTTCCCCAGCTCACAGTCTCTTTTATAGCTTTATGACCTACACACACGCTACATGCACATACAGGAAGAGCTGCTGTCTGCAGCATGATATGACACTCCGACTGTAACCTCCTTTCTTCTGATAAACTTCAATGTGACCTCAGGTACAGACTTGTATAAAATGGGTGTGCAGATCAAACACTAACAAAGCATAGCAGAATTTGTTCCAACACAAGTCTTTGGTACCTACATCTCACCATTTATTAAAGGAGACAAAGCACATTTGTGTATTAACGAGATGGATTTGCCTGCTTATTTTTACATAAAGAATTAACACTTGACTGACTATTTGACAGGGTCTCACTATGTAGCCCTGTCTAGCTTGGAACTTGCTACGTAGACCAGGCTGGCCTCAAACTCATAGAGATCCTGTTGCTTCAGTCTCCCAAGTGCTGGGATTAAAGTTGTGGTCACTACACCCAGACACATAAAGCATCTAGAAGGGTGTTCTGAGTTCGTGACAGTGCTCTAGACACTACTTCTCATAAACGTGTAGTTTTGGAAAGGGGGGTACATTAGGACCACTTAACAATTATTAGGAATTCTGCCCTAATCTCAAGCCAGAATTCACTGAACGATTTCTTCATGAAACTCAAGTCAACAGTATAAACAGCAATTTTTAAATAATCAAACATTCTAATCCAATCCAATAAGGTCTACTAACCCAATACTTATATGGCAGTAGGAAGACCCAAAAAGCATTTGTTTCCCATAAATTAAAACATTGTTTCTTTAAAAACAGAAGACACAGTCAAAGCATACAACTCATAGCATGGAGTAGATTTACATCTGAACTGAGGTATTCAAGGAGCATTTGTTGGCCTTGTATGGTGTGATATCATTTACTACACAAGGTACACACGTGGTGTCCTTAGATCCAAGGCTTCAGTGAAGTGGATACAGAAGTAGGTATTGTGAGAACTGCCTCAGACTCACTACATGGGTAATTGTGAACTAATGTCTGGGTGTTGCTTATCCAAAGCTTTTTGCTTTGTCCCCTATTGGCAAGTGCCATGTTTCCGTCCATGTTTGCTTTATGACACAAGGAGTTGGGCTTGAGAATGCAGAAGGCATCAAATGGTGCTGCGGGACCTAGAGGCTCTTAATTGTTTGTCTGTTTTCCCATCGAGAAATCTCTGGAAACAGCAGCTTAAACATGTCGAATATGCTTTTTTTTAGACAAATATTTTTTTAAGATGAAAAGAAAAATATATTTAAAGAAATGAGATATCAGTGGGGTGTGCATGGGTGTGGGGTGTACACACAAAGTACCGCAAATCATGTTACATGCGTGTCACCACATACGTTAGTATTCATTGTTTGTGATCATTAGGAGTGAATGGGGGAGGCAGAGGGGAGTCCAGGAGGGATTGAGAGGAGAGGAGGGAGAGAAAACCTCAGTGGGGGTGTGAGAGAGAGAGACAGGGAGAGAGACACAGAGAGAGACGGAGAGACAGAGACAGAGACAGAGATGGAAACAGAAAGAGGGAGAGAGAGAGAGAGAATCATTATCTGTACCAAATATGTTTCAGATGCCCGTAATCCCAACCTCATACAATGACCACCGTGGTGGAGATCCAATCACCGTTTCACCGTGTTAACTGCCACTGTCAAAGACTGTATTCAAGGTCAGTCTTATTCTTAGAAATGGTAACTAATATTTCAAACACAGCATCAAATGAAGTTGAATAACTCTCAATCAACATTTACCTACAGAGAGGGTCATATCATTTCTTAGAAACTACTTAGTGCTTTGTATCACATTTGTAAAAACTTCTGGTGGAGTCCAAAGCAAGAATTCATCATTAGAGTTCAAGAAACTTGGCAGCATCTATGGTAGCTCAGTGCCCCAGTCTCAGCACCCGCAATCTGTGCTGGATTCTGTTAAAAAAAAAAAAAAAACCTGTGGAAGGAGACTCGCCCCAGGATTCTGAAGGGCCAGTTATCTCATGAGAAGACAAGCAGTGGCCCTGATGACCTTACTCCAACTTTAATGGCACCTCACAGCTTGTTAGACACAGAGTAACCTCACCAGGGATAGACTTGAGTAGTCCAACAGTCCAGGAAGGACCTCTCGGTTCTCAGGCGTCAATGAGCCCAAGGGAAGGTTAGTGTTGGCACGGGGCTGCAAATGTTTCTTTGGCGCCATCTCACAGATGACCTACTCTCCCTCTGCTAAAGGACAGACTTTTGCTATCTCTTCTAAAACCTAAGTGCAACCATTTGGCCCCATTTCCACATGTGTTCATCAGTCATTCACAACTTAGTCTTTCACATAGTATGCTCAGGCTGTGGGAGGAGAGGAGACAGACGTAGCACCCTGTAGGCCACGGAGGCCATGAAGGCATGTGCTCTGTTGCTATTTGATCTTCCAAACTTTAGTCCTGGGCAGAGCCCACTTCCTGTCCCCAGTGTCAATGTAGAGGAGCTGAAGTCGGTGTGGTGAGCAGCAGTGGCAATAAGATCACTGTGTGGGTTTTTAAAACCATGGAAGAAGTGAGCGAGGGTTGATACAGGGAGGCTGAGAGGAGGGGTCTCTGCAGGACTCTAAAGGAAGAACCGCCCAAGCAGATCAAGAAAAGGGGGACAAATCTGTGTCACCCCCAGCTTTCTTCCCACCCAGCCTGTGGAACAATCTTGTTTTCTGACCCCTGCTTCTGAGCATCATTTGCTCCAAATGTTTGTGCAAAAGGGAAGCATTAAATGAAGCTCCTGGGTCGGTAATTAAAGACAATGATTTCAGTGGGTAGAGCTTTGTTTTCCTAATCTGCTCTTTGTCTGCACAGAGCCAGCTCTTGGCTGCATCTGCCACCACTGGCCTTTGCTCTGTTTACTCTGAAGAATGAGACGCTGTTCTGTTTGCTTCATTTCAGTCTGTAAAACTCTGTTCTCTTGGTTCTCTATTCCAGGAAGGAAAAAATTAAAGAACAAGGCTCTTTAAACATCACAGCAGTGACAACTCACCCATACACACAGCCTCAATATTAGCGATGACAGACACTTAGGAAAATGTGCAAGAATTTCCCAGCTGCCAGCCTTGCTCTGGCAGGTGGACCTCAATTGAGAAAACCACTTTTTATTTAGCTGTCAATCATTTGGTATACCTGGCTGCATTGCACCACTGTGTGTGTGTGTGTGTGTGTGTGTGTGTGTGTGTGTGTATTTCAAAAGGTCATTCACCTGTCACAGGGTTCAAAGGGATTGCTCCCTTCACTGTAGGAGTCATTGTGGTGATGTATTAAGAGCCAGCTAAGGAAGGTGATTTGGTAATACTGTGAGATAAGAGTGGGAGGGAAGATTAGGAGTATGTGCACAGAATCCCAACAATGAAGAAAGGAAAAGGGGGGAGGAAGAGGGGGAGGGGAGGATGGAGGGAGGGAGGGAGAATGGGAGGGAGGAGGGAGGAGAGGGTGGGGAGGAGGAGGGAGGGAGAGAAGGGGATGGAAGGAGGGAGAAGGAAGATGGAAGGGAGAACGGAGGGTGGGGAGGAGAGAGGGGGAGGGGGAGGAAGAGAGAAAAAAGACAAACTGACCAACAGACAGACAGACAGACTCCTCTGTTGAAAAGTGAGTGAATGGGGACTGGGATGTCTGGCACACTGGCAGAGCACCTACCTTGAATGTGCAAGGCACTGAGCTCCTACTCAGACTCCATTCTGAAAACGGTCTCCCTCCCTCCTTCCCTCCAAAAAGAAAAGATGCACATAGGAACCACAAGGAGGGAGCCTCACTACAGAAGAAAATGAATCCAGCAGCTGAGGTCACTACTTGGTTTATTTTCTCCACGTGCCTCAGCTGCCTGCTCAGATCACTGGTGCAGGTCAAAGCAGGCAGTGAGTCACCCCAGTCTCACTGCCTGGGTAGACTATAGATTGTAATGGCTCTTCACTGAACTTAAGGCTTTAGCTAGCCTGCTGAGTGTCTGTGCATGATGGTAACTGTTAACTGTCAGCTTGGCAAAATCTAGAATCACCCGAGGATGGGTCTCTGAGCATACCTGTGGTAGATTCCCTTCTTCGCCTCATGCCCACTGATGTGGGAGGACCCATCTTAACCTTGGGCAGGACCATTCCCTGAGCAGGGGATCTGGGTTGTATACGATGCGGAATGGGAGCTGAGAGGAAGGCAGCCTGGGCTCATTCCACTTGGCTACAGGGTCCCCAGCTGCTTCAAGCTCCTGCCTTGATTTCCTCACTATGGTAGGCTGTGCCTTAATATAATGTAAACTTTGAGCTTCTCTCTCTCTCACTTGGCTTCGTCTCTGCACTCTATCCCAGAAACAGGAGACCAAGGATTCCTCGGAGCACTGCGTACACACACTGTGGGCCTGGGGTAGATTCATGAAACAGTCACAAGCCTCTATTCCCACATCACCTCAATTCTGGTGAACAGAAAAAACAAGATGGCAGCTCCAAAGTGTGTGCTAGTCCAGAAAAAGCTAGGAGAATGGAGACTAAGAAAGTCTGCTTTAAAAAAATGACAGGCTCTCGATCCGTAATGACTGTGTTTGAGGAAAGTGCTGCTGACCTGTAATAAGCCTGCATTCAGATAAAGGAAACTGCTGTCTACTGCCGCATTAAGATATTTATACTTATGTGGGATTCTCATAATTATACAGCGACTACTCACGCTGATGTTTATACTATTAAAACGCTGAAGTTTACAATTTACGTCTCTCAAGTACCTGTGTGTTTATAGGCTGCGGTTGGGGAACCAGAAAGCCTTCAGACTAACTCCAGTTCTTACAGGATAAGATTCTCAGAGGCAAGTCCTTCCTAGGTGTTATCTGTCTCAAAGGTAAAAGTGGGGCAGAAGTTCTCACTGCAGAGACTTGGGAGTATGCTTCAGTGTCCAACAGATACACAAGCAATGCAAACCAAGCCGCTTCCTCTGGATCCTTCAGCAGGTGTGTGAGGGCAGGACACTGGCATCAGACTTCTTGGCATGTGCCATGCATGTACCAGCCATCCCCGGCTGATTGTCCTAAGGGTTTTTTCTGGACCCCGAGGCTGGAGCTGCAGCTGCTCGTTACCTGCAGAGCCATGCAGGAAAGGGGAACGGGGCAGCCTGCCAGTCCAGCTACTCCTCTTATTGACAGGCTCTGATAGAGGCGATTCTGTTCACAAACACGCATGGACACCAGGACTCAAACCAAACAGAACCTCAGATAAAACTAGGAAAAAAATAATAACCCACACTAATTTGCTGAGCTCAAAAATAGAGCCAAATTCAAAGTTTTTACTGTTGAAACTACAAACAAAACCTTGGATTCAAAAACACCAGGAAATTATTCTGAGGGGCTGTAACAGCTTTCCTTCTCCTGCTTCTGAAATCATCAAGTTTGTTATGCAAACAATTGCCTAAGTAAGCTGTATAATTTTATTTGACCTCAGGTCTCTCTGTCAAATGGAGATATAATCATAGTGATCAATGCAAGTATCACTTCGGTATCTATCCCTGCAACATGGAAGATCTAGGTCAGAGACAAGCACATTGATTTTTCCACAGCAGATTGTTTTTTTTTTTTTCTTTTCTTTTCCAGAACCGAGTAGCTGAAGGCTGCAAAACCAGGCAGATGCCACATGGACAAGTCATCTGGCTGATAAGGTAGTCGGAAAGAAAAATCACCCCTCTGCAAACCTCAGATTCCTGTCAGACTAGGCCACGGACACAGACTGGCCTAAGCCAAAGCAGTTAATGGATGGAATTCTCCAGAGCTTACCAGAGGCCCTGCGCTTCTCAGCTTCTCTTAAGATGCTGAGCTGTGAACACAGGGTACACTAGACTATCAATCTGTGGGTCTTGCGAGTGGCCTTTCAGTTCCACTTGGGTCCTTGTAGTTCTTTCTTGTTTGAATGGGGGTCGGTGTGAGGAGGCAGAAAAAGCACCATGATTCTGTTATCCCATTTTGCTTTTTACTTCTGTGTACTGTGGCATATGAATGTGCACTCACATGTGTGCACGTGAATGTGGAAGCTGGACATTGATTTTGTCTCAGTCACCTTCCATCTTAATTTAAAAATCATTTTATTATATCCAGTCCCTTTTGCATGGGAGAGATGCATGTATAGTGTGCAGGGAGACACACTGTGGGAGTAGATGCTCTCCCTCCACCACATGGGTTCTAAGGCTTGAACTCTGGTCATTACTCTTGGCAGCAAGTGCCTTACCCACTGAACCATCTCGCCAGCCCATGCATGCACCTTACCTTTGAGACAGTTTCTCTGTGAGCCTGGAACTCCCGATTTGACAAGGTGAGTTGAGCGTTGTGTTCCAGGCACCTACCTATCTACATTTGCTCTGGCACCAGGACTATAAACACATTAGCATATGCCCAGATTTTACACATGAATTCTGGAGACAGAACCCAGGACTTTCTTGCACAGCAGTGCTTTCTGGCACCAGCAGCGCCAGGCTTCTAGCTCTGTAGTCCCCCATTGCTGGATGGTAATCTTTATTCAGCCAACCTGCGTCGGAACGCACCCACGTCATTTTGTAGGTTCTACAAAAAGTAAAATCAAATGTTTATCAGGGGGGAAAAAAGGAATCCATCTTATTCCAGAGAGAGAGAGAGAGAGAGAGAGAGAGAGAGAGAGGGAGGAAAGTTAAATGGGTGTAGTGGAGTACACCTTGGGAGGCAGAGGCAGGTGGATCTCTGTGAGTTTGAGGTCAATCTGGTTTACATAGTGAATTTCAGAACTGCCATGGCTACATGGAGAGACCCGTCTCAGAGAGAGAGAGAGAAAGAGAGAGAGAGAGACAGACAGACAGACAGATGTTTCTGGTTGCTCCCAGTGAGCATAGACAGGAATGTACCCCACTACTACCACCACCCCATTAATAGGCACAATCCATGGGATGTCCTCTGTCCCCCAAAATTTCCTTTGGTCTTCACCCAGGTATTCCTCTGAGATCCTCCCCAGGTAAGACCCACCTGATAAACAAGGGAGGAAAAGGATGGCCAGGATGGGCGGTGCCCATCACCTTAGGCTTCCTCCTGCCTGGAGCAGTTCTAGCTTTGGCTGGCTTTGTTCACAGACCCAAACGTCTTTGCTCCAGTGTTGAGGATCTAGTTGTTCCCTAGCAGAGAGCAGAGTCTGTGTTTGTCATGGCTTTCATTCTCAAGTGACTGCTTTGATTTAATTGCTCAGGTCAGAGCACTGGCTCCTTGGTTCATTGGGTTGACTCACGTGGCTGTGGGCAAGACGCAGGTGGCAAGCTCCTAATGGAGGGAGATCGCATAAAGCCAGAAAAATTGTAATGGTATCAAGCTTTAACAAAGCCTTAGCATGTGCATCCTGAATATCTGTGCTAAGACAGGGAAAGGTATGAACATGCTTCCCCTCAGACACAGGGGCTCTCGTGGAGCTCTCTTGGAGCACAGGGTTTCAATCTTCAGGCTAAGGCAGCAGGACTATCCAGTGGCCCATCCAGTGGCCCATCCCAGATACAGAAAGCACTATGGGGTAGATGGGGTAGATGGAGCCCTTCTTCCCTGGCTTAATTCATTGCCTGCTGCTCCCAAAGAAAATGGAATGGCTCCATTTCTTTACTCAAATTCAAGCATGAATTTAGTGCCAAAAATCAGAGGTACTTCAGGCAGAGTTGCCTGAGGCCTCCTCTGTGTCAATAAAGGCAGTAGACTGGGCAATGGCCCCGGGCCCAGAGAGGTAGTTTGGGAAAATCACCCATGGTAACAGCTAGGGAATGAGACTTTTCTAGCTGCCAAAATCTCACTGCATGTTGGAGGGAGAGAGAATTTATAAGTAATCCCCTTTAGAAAAACATCAACTTCACAGAGGTTCTTGGTAGAGAAGTCCAGATTAGGGCTGAGGAATCAGGAGCTGCATCTTGTGAGCGGGGCATAGAAATACAGGTAAGCTGGATGCCCCTGCCCTGGGGTGAGCCCTTCCCAGCTCCATGCATCCTGTATCCACCATGTTGCCCAAGAGGAAACCTTGCAAAGCTTTGATTTCCTGATCTGTACAATTCAGCATCGACTTCACTAGCTTCATGGAGCTTTCCATAAAAAATTAAAGAATCCCCCTTAGCACAGAGCGAATGTCCAATGAACGGGAGCTGTGGTTGCCACAGCCTCTGGGTTGCTGCACTCTCAAGCTTCTGAGGAAGCAACAAAGGATGCTGGGAGTGGAGGACCTCCTCCACAGACACACCCATCCTAAGGCCACTGTATAAGCTTCCGCAGGATTGCTCTCTGAGAGTTCTGAGGAGTCCTGGAGGGGAGAACTCTGAAGCTGCAGTGATCAGTTAAGAGAGAAAGAAATGTTCTCTTTTGTACACCAAATTTTATATTTTATTGGACTGAATTCCATAACCCTGTGAGTATATGAAATTCTTCGAGCATACACCCCCTCTTGCTGTTCTCCCCTTCCATCGGTACTTAGTAGATGCATGCAACCAGAGGAGTTGAGTTTGATCTCACATCATCCAGGAGACAGGCGCAAAAGTGAAGCTTGGGCAGAGACCATCAACAAGGGTAGATGGTGAGAGCCACTCATAATGTGCCTTCTCAGCAGGAATGCTCACACCAGGGGCCCCAATTCTCCAACCACAAGAATGCAAGGATTTGGTGGGAGCAGCTTTGATGGATGGTCCTTAAATGTGTGCTTCACTTTCCAGTACAGAGCCCCAGTGCCTACGGAAGTGGGTGGAGAGGGTTTGGATGGCACCCTGGAGACAGCGGAGGGATGCAGAGCTCAGAGAGATCTCATCTCCACAGCAGTTTTTTGCAGTTTCTAATGTAACTAGGTCCTTAGGGATAGATGGGGGACAACTCTAGCCACCACAATAGAGAGGACAGGAGCTAGCGACTAGCAGCTCACAGCTACTCTCTGGGCAGGAACCAGTGGCCAACAAGCTGTTGCATAGGGGTCCTAGAAAACCTCTGAAGAAGTATGAAGAAGTCTGCATATTTGTCAAACCACTTGCAAGGCCTTGAATATGCCAAGTTAGCAGTCCACCACAGAAACCCCCTAGGAAGTCTGATTCTCCCAGGAGTGTGTGACCAGGAGCAGCTTCTTGCTTTTCTTGGGGCCTGGTGAATGCCTCATAGCTGGGGAGCTGATAGGTATCAGGGATTTGAGAGAGGGGTGGAGATGAGCATGGTCTATTGTGAATTTCAGGATCTCAAACATGCTGAGAAGGAGCCAGGAAACACACAGGAAGGCTTGCTTTCAGGGTGCTCTTTCCCAGCACAGTGTAGAGGTCATCAAGCCAGAGTGAGAAAGCCTTGTCCCTTTGGGTCCTCTGTGAATCTGAAGACTCCAGGCTCTCAGGCAGATATTGGTTTGGGGCATTGTAAGCATTTCATGCCCTCAGCTCAAGTCATTCTCAAGTCTACCCCGTCCAGTAGGTAAGCTGAAGGCTCAGGCTAGACATGGGCAGAAGAATTGAGAGGAGGGCAAAAAAATCCCCCAGACGCTAGGGCCAAAGATGACTGACTGGCTTAGAGATGGGGAAAGCCATTAGAAAAGAGGAGAAATTGCCCTGGCCCACAAGTCCCCAACAAAACAGAAAGCACACTGCAAATGAGAGACAAGAGCCTGCCAGGCAAGGGGATGTTTTTAAGCACCGAGAAAGGAATGCACTGTTGGGGGGCAGATAAAAGGACCTTTTAGGGAGCCGCTCTCACACAAAAGTACCTCTGTGGCTTCAAACAAGAGGGCCTGCCTGTAAGTCTCCAAGGTTTCCTAACCCAAATGTGCCCCTACTGATGTGGTTTGGAAATTAACCTGGCTTTTCTTCCCACTGCTGTTTTACATATTAATTAAAGTGTTTTCTTCAGGATCACCTGCAGGCTGGTGAGATTCTGCACAGACACTAGCTTGCTGTGGCTTCCAGCCATGCGTGTGTGTAACTTACTCTGAATTCCTCATTAGTGCAGACACCTCACCCCTATGAACTGTATGTCTCAGGCTCCACTATGGCCTCCCCTTTAGGGGTGCATTGATACAGATAGCTGAGCAGGGGACATGCCCCCCACCTCCCCAGGAACTGTTCCAGCCCACTTTTCTCATGCCTAAGTCTAGAGAGGATGTGCAGGACTCACAGTGCAGGAATATGTGGCTTGTTTAATTTCCTGATTTTTGTGGGAGTCATGGTAGCTCCATACTTGAAGATCACAGAAGATCTAGCCAAGGGGTGTGTGCAGTCGTCACACTGATGCCTGAGTCACTGTCACACTCTGTCCCAGTTTGAAACTCAGCTTTTGGTAATGGAAGGTTCTCTGTGGTGATAACGATGTAACCCACCCTCCACGAACACTGTTCTTTTGAGGTTCACATAATAAACGCATCTGTGACCTAAGGAATGGCACTAGGTCACAGACGTGTCCTCTGGTGTTGGGATCACAATTCGTAGTACAATGTCATGAGCCCCTTGGGTTATCTTTTCTTTTTTTTTTTTAAAGAATTATTTATTTATGTATTGTATGTGAGTACACCATCGATGTCTTCAGACACAATGGAATAGAGCATCGGATCCCATTACAGATGGTTTTGAGCCACCATGTGGATGCTGGAAATTGAACTCAGGACCTCTGGAAGAGCAGTCAGCACTCTTAACCGCTGAGCCATCTCTCCAGTCCACCCTTGGGTTATCTTAAACAAACATTTATTTAGTATTTCAGGGAGTCCATTTGCTATAAATCTAAGGTCAGGCCAGGATGATAGTTTGTATCTGAAATCCCAGCACTTGGGAGGCTAAGACAGTTGAAGATGGCCAGGGCAATGTAATAAGTTCCAGGCTAGCCTGAGCTATAAAATAATAGCTAGTCTATAAGAAAGAAAGAAAGAAAGAAAGAAAGAAAGAAAGAAAGAAAGAAAG
>JADRCH010000044.1:7343997-7359260 GCA_019843965.1 Rhynchomys soricoides | reverse complement strand
AAGAAAGAAAGAAAGAAAGAAAGAAAGAAAGAAAGAAAGAAAGAAAGAAAGGCAACAAAGAATAAATAACAAAACCCAAGTTCAAAGTATAAAATGCAATAATATCAAATGACTGGTAATTTGCTACAAGGCAAGTTGACATCATATACCTAAGAATAGATTAATCTAAAATGTACATAATGAAGTTCCAACCTGTAGAAACAGATGTCTGTACAGCTGGGCATGGGCCTCACATCATATTGAGGTGTCCAACCCAAAGACTGAAGATGGTTACATCTGTTGGAAAAGAAATGCCCAACTTTTTCATTGCGCAAGGCTAGCAAAGTATTCAGTGAGTACTTACTCTGCGCACAAGCAAGACTGAACAAAACTTAGCCAACCACCCAGGTCAAATTCTGACCTGAAAGCTAGCCAGACAAACATCTATGACCCTAGGAGTAACCCGTGCTCAACAGAGTCAAGTTCTGCATTTCCTGGGAAGTAAAATGAGAAGGCTCTGTTTTCTGACTGGTGTTTACCCGTGCATACACGAAGGGGTTAATTATAACCTAAATTCACCATAATGAGAGAACAGAGATGTAGGGAAAGGTGGCCTCCTGCTTACCACACACCAGCCCACCCCGGGGAATGTGTCTGCTACATGTCTGTGTCCTATGTGCTGTCCTATGGCATTTTCAGACTCACTCAATTAGAGAAAACATGTGATAGTCTTCATATGAAAGCCCAGAATGAGCTTCCAGTGGATGAAAGAGCTGAGAGATCACATGTGTCCACACAGAGCCTCGGCTTCCTACACACACACACACACACACACACACATACACACACACACACACACCCAGCCAAGCTGACTGCTGGAGGCAATCAAATGGTGAGGAATGCACCAGAGTCAGAATCCTGTAGACCTCCCAGTGAGGCCCTGAAGCCCTTCCCAGGGCCCCAGCATACCCTTCCCCATCACTGAGGCCCCAAAGAACGACAGGGTGCTCAGGGCAGCACCTCCCTCAGCACGCCTGTCTGTGTGGACACAGAGTTGAGACTGAGCAAGATTAAGTTATCATAGAAAAAGAAATCATGGAAGAGCAAATCCCCACCCACAGAGTAGCTAAAGGCTGTGAGAAAAGACAGATCAGCTGTCTAGTATGCCGTCCCAGGATCCTGTACGGCAGAGGGCATGGGACTCCCCAACCCAGAGACTATGCACTGTGATACCTGCTGGAAAATAAATGCCCAGATAAACAGAGTGAGCAAAGCACTCAGTGTGCACACACAGAAGTGAACAAAGCTTACCTGGCCACTCAGGTCAAATTCTGACAGGAAAGAGACAATAAAGCTAGCCAGACAAACATCCAGGACATTCCCAAGTAACAGATGTTCAGCCGAACAAAAGGGAATCTTATGAGACGAGGTGGTGGCTGGAGTTTCCACTGTGAGTGAGTTAGGAGGTTTTCTTGAGAACCATTTTAGGATTACCTACAATAATCCTAGTCAGTGACTTAGAAGGTGATTCCATTAAATGCCTGGGGATGAGGGGCCAGGAAACTTCTAGGAGGAAGGGTGTGCTAATGAGGGAGTTAGCCTGGGAGACAGTGGGATTGCCACCTTGCTGCAGAGTCTCAAGAGAACTAGTAGGGTATGGAGAAAATGGGCTCAGCTCTAGAGCATGCTGGCCCATGACTGGAGTGCACAGAGAAGAGCCCAACTCTAAAGGCAGAAGGTCATCACAAGGGCAGTGGGAACATCCTGGTGGAATCAGGAAGACCAGGGATGGAGAGCATGAGAAATGGCTATGGGTTGTCATGGAGACAGCAGTACCAAGCCAGAGGTCTGATCAGGGTGAGCTAGGATGAGCTAAGATAGTCCTCCCTCAGGCCATGGTCAACAAATTGTCATGGTTGGCCTGCTGGCCACTGCTGCTGACATGCAGTGAGGAGAGGATCAGGACCCCAGTGTGTGGGTCATGTGGAAAAGGAAGTTGGATTAAAGGGTACCCTGCAGCTGGCACTGACCCTCTCACTGTCTCCACAGCCTGTTGGCCATAGTAAGTCGAGAGGCTACTGGAATGATGTGTGTGCTGCAGCTTCCCAGAGGGGCTATGTAGGAATGGCAGGGGTGGCATCACCGTGGGTGGATCCACGGCAGGATCAGAGCAAGCAGATCTGTTCTCTGCAATTGATCTGTGTGGGGCTGAAGGAAAGGGAGCATCCCGGGGAGCAGTGTGTAGTGATGGGATGGGGAGACCCCCTAAGTTTCAGCTCCTGCTAGGGCCTCTTCTGTGCTCCCAGATGCCATTTGATTCTGTCCCCCGTCACGGAGCAAGCTGTTTTAGTGAATTAGTGAAGGGCCTTCAGGGTTCCTTACAGGATCATTTGAATGCTCGTCACTTATAAAATCAGTGACTCCAACAGAAGACCTCTACCTCATGTGGATGGGTGATCATGGCAGAGGCAGCAGATGTATCTAGCATCAGTCCTTGGAGGGGCTCGTTTATATGGGAGAGAGGTCAAAGTTTGTGTTTGCCACAGAGACTGCTTCTGCAGTCTCTTACCCTATTGATCCCCACTTCAATCTTCATCAGTTAGGCATTTGTGAGTGATATAAAGAAAAGCCCAGCTTCCCCGAAGGCCGAGGCAGGAGGATCATGAGTTCAAGGCCAGCATGGGCTGATGGAGTACCCGTCTAACATCTGTGAGGTCTTGGGGGAAGAGAGTGGAGAAACAAATGAGAGGCAGATTGGGAGCTGCTGTAGCCTAGTTTCTGAGGACTTCATCTTGATTTACAGACAGGCTAAGCGAACTCAGTCTGCTGGTAACAGAGCCTGAGAAGTCAGTGATACAACTTTGTGCCCAAAGACACAGCAGCCTGGGTTAATTCCTAGTATCTCTCCTTCAGTTCCAGTATTGTCAATGTCCCTCAGGTTTAAAGCAACACGTTCTGTCCTTGGCTGGCCATATAGTTCCATGTAGATGGCTCTTCTTAGCTTCCTTCCTTTACAGAGTGGTATTTTACAAGTAAAAATGAGGAGCTCTTATGGTCTAAAAAACAACAGAAGGGATTAGGGAAATGGCTCACTCAGGGAAGTCACCCACATAAAAGTTGGGTGCATTCATACTGCCAGTCACCCCAGCACTGGGGGAGCAGAGACATGCAGACAGACCCTTGGGACATGCTGGCAAACCAGTCCAGCTGAGTGAGCCCCAAGTTCAATAAAAAATTCAGTCTCAAAAAATAATGTTTAGCAACTGACCACTACAGGTGCATGGGTGGGCATGCACACACACTAACACACACACATAAACACACACACACACAGAGGGGGGGAGAGAGAGAGAGAGAGAGAGAGAGAGGAGACAGAGAGAGAGAGACAGACTTCTTTCCACTCATTCTTCAGTAACTTGTAGTACTGACCATGCTGCAATTCAAAGGCTCACACATCTACCTGTTCTTGAATAGAAAGGAAACCTGTTTTTTCCTTCCCCAGGATAGCTGGTAAAGGCTCTTAACAAAAGGCTGGGGTTTCAGAATGGAAGCAGCAGCTTGAGGCCCCTTTAGGGTGGGAGC
This sequence comes from Rhynchomys soricoides, assembly GCA_019843965.1. Taxonomy (NCBI): domain Eukaryota; kingdom Metazoa; phylum Chordata; class Mammalia; order Rodentia; family Muridae; genus Rhynchomys; species Rhynchomys soricoides. Next base: position 7,355,699 of record JADRCH010000044.1, on the reverse strand, counting down.
TTTCCTTAAACAGTCAAGCTAACCATCTGGTCCGTATCCTGACTGAGTCACCAGATAAACATCCACAAATGGAGGCTCTTGGAGGGACCTGGCTGAAAGCTACTTTCCTGAGAACTCACTGCCTCAGGTGTGGCTATTGACTCAGGCTTGAGCAGGTTGTTGGCCATGCCTGGGTCCTTCCAGGTAACTTTCTATGGAGCAATCAGATATGAGCGTAGGGCAAGATGAAGCAGAAAGAAAGGGTCACCATCCTGAGCCCAGCAGCTCAGCGTCCTGAGCTAGGAGAATGCCAGACAAGAAGTCAAAAGTTCCTTTCAACTGCCCTTGTGTTCCAGTGGCCTGCCTGGGATGCCTAGAGGCAAGTCCACTTCCAGAGAAAGGCTGGGATTTGGATTGTGGAAGGCAAACCCAGGCAGCAGTTGACTGGAACAAGACACACACTTGACTCACACTGAAGGCATTATTTGAACTTTTGACTGCCAGGGAGGAGCTGCATGAGCCCACCCTGTCCTCAAAGCCTTGGGAAGTGTACCCACTTTCATAACCCCCGGGAGGAAAGCAACACAAAGGGGAAAGGCACTGGCCGGAGGGCCCAAAGCCGGTCTTGCTGTGGGCCTGCTATGCTGGGAGAACAGAGGAACTCAGAGCTGGCTCAGCCACTTGACCGGACATGGTTGTGCCAGGCAGCGCAGCCGGAAGCAGGAGGCGAGGACAGTGAGCCAAGAGCTTAATGTCTTCAGAAAATGGCCCAGGCGGGAGGAAGAAGAATGTCTGCTCTGAGAGCAGTAAACAAAACCCTGGCCACTAGCCAGCGAGCTGCTGCAGGCACGAACTGAACAACCCTGAGCTGATCCTCGAAAGCCCAGGAGCATCCATGTGGCTGCCTCCGTGGGCCTGGAGAAGCCACGGCAGTGAACCTGCACTTGCCCAGCAGCAGGTCCAGAACCTGCCCAGGCCTGGCTGAGGGGGCAGAGCAGGGGACAGAGAGCCAGTGATAAATGGCTTGGGCAAAGCTGACCCAAGGACAAATTATAGAGGAGAAAAAAAGCCATGGATTTGACCCAGGAGTCATGCATGGCAAGCCTGTAGCTGGGTGCTTACCCGTGGGATGATTCTGTCCCCACTGACATCATGAACAAAGACTTCTGAAGTTTTCCCCTTCTTGGGAGCAAAAGGGCTGAAAAAGTTTATTCTTGTACAAACAAGATGGTCATGAAGATGGAGCAATGGCATCAGCCACGTAGTCTCTGCCTGGCACTGAAGCTGCTCACTCACTCCAGTGCCATAGCTCTGGGACAGGTCTCAGTCTTACAGTATCAAGCAATGAGGGGATGGGGGGTGAAGCTGGCAGGAGGGGGGTCACTTCCTCCTGACTTGGGCAAGAAAATGTTCAGCATTTGCTACAAAGAAGGTCTCTCCTTCTTTGGGCATTATGGTCCTTTCCGGAAATGTGACAGATGATTAAACTGGTAACATCTGCATCAGAAGATAACAAGAATGCAGCCTGGTAATTTGAACATTGGCAGAGTCAGGGTATGGTTCCATCAGCATCAGATCCCATTAGCATGGGTCCAGCTCCTTTGCTTTCAATGTCATCAGAAACCTTTCAAGAGATCCACAGTGACAGGCAGGCACACACGTAGCATCCTGCCAAGAAGACCTGCCTGGCTATGCACAGTACATGGGGCACCAGGGCTGAAGCACAGCAGGTCAGCCCTAGAAGAACCAGTAAGGTCATCATTCCTACACTGTCCTTGGAAATGTATAAACGAGAGGCAGAGGGCTCCTGCCTTCTAGTCTCTGCAGCAGTGCTGGGTCACCAATGTAATCAAGCCCTTTAACAAGCAAGGGAGGAGAGAAATCCGGTCTCCAGGATTTCACTGATGCCTGGCCCTCCACCTGTATATGGGATCTAGGTGCTACATATGTGCTTTGCTGCAGAACATATCCATTACCCAAAGCCCAAAGTCCGTCTGTGGCCTGCCCTCAGCCACAAAACAGACCCACCTCCAAAGAAAAACCCTCAAAGGAAATGTCTCCTATTTTCTGTTTAAGGTTGACTTTCTTCCTCTAGCACCCCTCATCCTCACTGAGTTTCAAAGTAGAGAGCACCCATCACCTGGAGGACAAACCAGTTATGTCTGTAATTGCTTCTCACCGGAACATGGAGGCTCAGACTGGACAGCCGTGAAGAACGTCATGGTAGAGCAGAAACTTGGTCCTTGACCTTCTTCCTGACTCTTTGATTTGTCGAGCATGTACCTACCTCAGGGCCTTGGCACTTCCTGCCCCACTCAAGGATGTGTTTTCTCCTCTCGTGCACACAGCAGACAATCAAGAATACTGTACCCACACACACACACACACACACACACACACACACACACACACTGGTGCTCTGTTCTCTGATTCATGGCCCAGAATGCAGGGCCCTAGCTCTGCCACCCCCTCTCTAATGCCAAAGTGATGCTGCACAGGGAGGAGGAACCTCTCTGATGCAGACTAAGCATCCCAGCTCACCCTGTTTGCATCTAAAGGCAGCCACAATCTACAGCCAGGGGCCCATAACACACTTCCTTTCCTGTGTTTCTTCAGTGGGAGAGCCTGAAAGGCTTCCAGAACTTGTGAATTTTTATTAACCAAGATGGTTGTATAAAAGTTGTGGCCTCACAGAAAAAGAGAAATGTCATCAGGCAGTGGTGGCACGTGCCTCTAATCCCAGCACTAGGGAGGCAGAGGCAGGCGGATCTCTGAGTTCAAGGTCTTGAACTACAAAGAGAGTTTCTACAACGTGAGTTTCAGGACAGTCAGGGATACACAGAGGAAGCCTGTGTCAAGAAAAGAAGAAAAAGAAGAGGAAGAGAAGGAGGTGGAAGAGGAGGGGAGGGGAAGAGAGATGTCCCAGGGCATAATAAGATCATGTAGCTTTAATGAGACAAGCCACACAAGTCTATCCAGTTGTAACTGTACCAGGACCATTATTATTTTACCTTTTCTGTTATATGTAGTCAAGTGTGATTCCCACACATGTAAGACACCAATGGGTCACTAGGACTCAGTGATGTTTACTTAGGACAGCTCAGGGCTTTACTCCCTGAGTGAGGTCATGCTTTTCCAAAGCCAACAGATGAGATACATGCTTATGCAAGTATGTGTGGAGATGTAGCTCAGTTGCCAGAGTGTTTATAGCAGGCACGGAAGGCGGCATAGGCTCCACCCTCAGCACAACAGAAAAGTGGTGTGAGTCTGAAGCCAGCATGTGCGACAGGAGACCCTACATCAAAATACAAAAGGGAGGAAGGGAGGGAGGGAGGGAGGGAGGAAAAGAGAGAGAAAAGCTATTGAGTGTGAGTGTTGCAGCAGAATACAAAGCAGCTAAGTCAAAACTCACTGTGTGTCAGACGGTGCTCCATCCAGGATGACAGTGAGGAGCCGGAAGGCTCTAAGTTCTGACCCCCACCTCACTAGCAGGACATTGGACAGGCTGACCCTCTCTTTACCATGGTTTTTGAATTGTCAGGTTTTCAAGTATGAGATGGTAGTGGGTGACAGTGTCTCTGGCACAGTGACCATGTGATAGGGACATGGTGTTGCCAGCTGCTATGCTCACTGTCCTTTCTCCCCCAAGGGCTCTCACACACAAACCCAAAGATGGAACCGGTGGTAAGTCATGAAGACCATCAGCAGTGTGGACATTAAAACCATCTGCCTGGGAACAGCCTAGCTTTCCTCCTCTGGGCACACAGTATGGCTGCTCTCTACTGCCTCTGAAGCTGTCTCCATGCCAATGAAAACCAAGCAGAAATGACAGGGGTCCCTTCCGAGCATAAGCCATGAGTCATGGCAGACAATTTATCACAATCCCCATTCACTGCAGGGATCATGTAGCTAATAATGGTGTCTTCCTTCCATGTAGGACTCTGGGAACACTGTGAAGCTGAACCCGTGGGTAAGTAAGTTAAGCTTCTGGGATCAGGGGTTGCACACCGCTGCAGCCTTTCCTGCCTATCCTGACTCACTCCTGAGTAGAATAGCAGTGAGCAGTTGTTAAATGATTTTTATGCAAAGCACAGAGTTGTAAAGGGATTCAAATCTGGTGATATTATCATAAAGAGCTTCTTTACTACCACTGGGCCCTGGGTGAGAGGCAAGGTTGATTCTGAAGACAGGAAAGGGAGAGGTTATATTGTATCAGTTTGATCTAATCACTTCATTCGGTATAAAAGTAGGGCTAGAGATGTAGGTCAGTGGTAGAAGCCTCAGCTAGCATGTGCAAGGTCCTGGGTTAGAATACCAGTACTGCGTAGATAAAAGACACTTAAATTGAATTAGTTAAAATAAATAAATAAATAGATAAATAAATAAATAACAAAAAGGAAGCAGTCCTGAAGGTAATGGAGTGAGAATCCTGACGGTCCTGGTTTCATCCTGTGACCAAAGCAACTTAGGGGACGTAAGTGGCTCATACTCCCAGGTCATACAGTCCATTACTGAAGGAGCCTGAAGCAGAAACCATAGAGGCCTGCAGACTCAGAGTTAGCTTGCTTTCTCATTCAGACTTCCTGCCCAGGGAATCATGTCACTCACAATGGGCTAGGCCCTCCTACCTCAGTTTAAAACCAATACCATTCCCCACAGACACGCCCACACGCTGATGCAATCTTTCAATTGAGAGTCCTCTCTTAGGACTGTGAGCTGTGTCAAGTTGACAGTTAAAGCTAAGATGGGCACCGACATTGTACATAGCATTTATAAATACACCAGCAACAGTAAGAGATGGCAGGCATGGCTGACAGGCTCCCTTAACAGAGGAAAGTTTTAGGGATCCAGTGAACACACACTGACGTCAAAGGACATGTGGATGGACAGATGTACCAAGACAAAGCCCATGGAAGTAAGGTAAACGGTTCCTAAAGCAGGGAATCCAAAACATTAAAAACAAGAATGTCCCTTCACGTTAGGAAAGACGCTGAGCTATGCAGGATTCCAAGTCTTCTGAGTTGGTTACAACATGCTCAGGATTGAGACTCATGCTGGGTGAGCCACAACAGCAAAGGCACAGAGCTGAGTGTGGTACACATGCCCAGCACTAGGGATGCTGAGGCAGGAGAATCCATCTCCAGACAAAACAAAACAACAACAAAAAAACCCAACAAAAAACAAAAAAACCAAAAACAAACACACACAAAAAATAAAACCCTCATAGGCAGAAATTTTAAAGCATTTAAGACAATGGTTCTCAACTTGTGGGTCCTATGACCCTTTCATAAGGGTCACATATCAGATATCTTGTATATCAGATATTTACATCATAACAGTAGCAAAATTAGAGTTATAAAGTAGCAACAAATATAATTTTATGGCTTGGGGTCACCACAACATGAGGAACTGTATTAAATGGTTGCAGCATTAGGAAGGTTGAGAACCACTGGTTTAAACAGAAAGAACAAAATCCTCTAAGAACAAGAAACCTAAGCAGAGTCAGCACAGGAAAGGGATGGGGTAATGTCTGCGAAGTTCTTGAGGAGAGCACGCTTCCTGTGCCATGTGATTCCTGTCTGTTCTCTAGTGCCAATGGATACAGTTTCCCATGGAAAGGTTTGTTTAGATTTTAGTAACTAACTGCAAGAGATAAATAGAGCAAAGAGGGTGTACACAGATACAAATTCACTTCCAGCAGGGACAAAGCAGCCTTTGATAAAATCAGTGAGCATCATTTCAGTAACTTCTGCTCCTAAGTTGCACCTCAGGTTTGATGGTTATACCGTGTCTTCATGTGTCTGGAGGGAACACACTGGCCACACACACACACACACACACTCTCCCCCTACCCCTGACTCCTGACTCTTCATTCATAAAACAGAAAGGCTAGTGAGCCAGGAAGTAGTCAATGCAACACTTCGAACAGTACTCAGCCCACCACAAGGTCTCAATATTTTCTTTCTTAATATGGTTTTGTTAACTTGACAGAATTTAGAAACTCGTGGGAGATGGGCCTCTGAGTATCTCTGTGGGGGATTATCTTGATTATGTTAAGAGAGGTCTGAAGGCCTGTCCACCATGGGTGGCACAATTCCCTGGCTGGTATCCTGGACTGTATCAATGGGAGAAAGTGTTCATTGCAAGATGGCTAGTGAGTAAAAGCACCTGCTAACAAGTCTGGCAAATTGAGTTCTATTTCTGGGTCCACCACAGTGGAAGGAGAAAACTTGACTCCCAGAAGTGGTCTATGGCATATGGGGGTACACACAGAAACACACACACACACACACACACACACACAATTAAAAAGCAAACAAAAAACAGAACGAGAGAGAGAGAGAGAGAGAGAGAGAGAGTGTGAGAGAGAGTGAGTGCTAAGCGTCCTGTTGTGCTGTGACTTGTTTCTTCAAATTCCTGCTCTGACCTTCCTGCCACTGCAGACCAACCCTGCACATGTGAGGCAAAATAAACACTTTCCCCATAAGTTGCTTTTGTCAGAAACTGAGTTCTAAGATGGAGAGGCATTTTCAGGTTAGAACAAAATCAAACTTGAAAGGCTTGAAAGTGAGCTCAGGTGTGGTGGCTAATCCCTTTAATCCCAGCACTCGAGAGGCAAAGGCCAGTGGATCTGAGGGCAGCCTGGTCTACAGAGTGTGTTCCAGGATACCCAGGACTATGTAGAGAGAAACGCTGTCTTAAAACCAAAGTCAAACCAAACAACCAAACAAAAAATCCACAGTGCTTGTTAATGCCAGACATTCAGAATGAGACTTGTTTTAAGTTAAACTGGTTATCTATGCAAAAAATAACCTCCAATCTGTATTCATTTCATAAATAATGTATTTTATTTTATTGCATATGGCTATTAAGGAGGGCATCCATGGTCAATACAGACTAAACACAGCATACTAAACTACTCCAGTTTATTCTTGTCTTCAGCGGCATCACGTGACCCTATATACAGCATGTACAGCGGAAGACAACAGGGAGGGTGAGTCTCTTCTTGAAACACAATAGCGAGAAATATATTTAACATCTTGATATCCAGGAAACATGTACCCAAAGAAAACACTGTTTAATAACTGTTAAAAGTTTATATAGCAAAAAATAGTTTAAATTTAAGATTAAGTCAAGCAAAATGTACAAAGACCCAATATACAGCATGAAGTGTGGCAAACGTAACACTTACACATTTTGGTTCCATTCTGTAAACTAAATTAAGGATGTAAATATTGCATATGCCTGCTCTTCTTGAAATGTACAGGATGAGGGGAATTTAGTGTATTCTCGATTTCTCTTTTTGCTCATGTCAGCTGCATCAGGGACATGTGCCATCTGTGTCCTGTGGTGACCGCTCCCAGCGTGGAGGGTGTGTCACATCTGCTTCAATGTCTGCAGTCAGCAGATCAGCCCTACTGTCCCTGGGGGATTTAGTTACACAGCAAACACAGCGCAGGTTCCTCGTCAACACTAGGTAAGATTTCAGGAGACCCTTTACCATCTCAGTAAAGTAGAGCACACACCAGAACAGACTTGCACTCTAGTGCTGTGTGTCCTGCTGTGATGTGCAACTGCAGGAAGGTAAACCTTGAGAATTCTCGCAGGGTGGGGGGTCAATTTACATTCAACTTTGTCTTGCAACGCAGCCTTCTACAAGCTCAGCAGTGGAAGCGGGAAGACAGCTGCACTGCCATTAAATATATTTTTAAGACATGGGATTTTTTTGGTCGTCCTTTAAAAGGTCCTTCTTACCTTACCAATGCATTATTCTATAGTGATATATATCTATATATTATATATATATATATATATTCTCCCAAACAAAAACAAAACAATGATAAAAAATAAACCAGCAACTCACATTTCCAAGAGTTAGTGTAGCCTCTACAGGACTATGGAGACAGGCACTGGGAAGTGGGGGTCAGGGAGGCAGGGCCTCCAGCCCTGTGACAGAGCAGCAAGGTGATAGCAATTCTGCCGGCAAGCTCAGCCCTTCTAGGTGACATTTCCAGAACACTGACAACAGAACCAGGGTAGTCTCTGTCAAGAACTGCTGACAAGCAAGTGTAGGGAGAGATGGTTTTCTTCTTCTGCCATTAATAGCACAATGGCTGGAATGCCTCCCCTCCTGTTCAGGGCAACCTTGTTGGCCAACCAAAGTAGCATTATGTCAGAGATAATATATTTAAGAAACAAAAACTCAAACCAGCCTTGAGCTGCGAGCATGCCTATGCTGAGTTTTTGGTTTGAGGAATGCCAGCTAAGATTCAGAGACAGGATGTTTGTGGAGGGGAGAAAAGGCTTTAGCAATCTGAAGTACTTTCATTACATGAACATCTACATAGAGAGGCTAGTCAACAAGCCTGTTAAAGATACAAAGAAAGATCCACCCTTCCCCACCCCGACCCCCAAATACGGCTGATGATCTCCAAAAGGAGGCTGCTCCAGTCATATTTAGGAATTATTAGGATTAACCCATCTTCAAGTCCAGTCCCACAGAGAATTGTCAGTCCCACACCAGGCTCTGTGCGTAGGTAAACGTTTCAGGGACCTGGACTAGAGTCCACATCTACTTAACAGAGAGACGGAGGTCAGCATGTGATCCTGAGGCAGAGCTTCCCTGTACCCTGCCAAACAATCCGGCTTCACCCTGAACTGAGGTAGGACTGTGGTAGTTTTGACTGTAAGCCAGTAAATACCAGATTTGACCACTTCCATGTGTATTATAGCATCTCCTTTCATGCTGAGGGATTAATCCACTTTGCCAAAATGAAAGTAACAAGAGAAATGACAGCAATGGCCAGGACTTATGGAGGCCGACGACAGAAAGTCCAATCTCCAGGAGTGTACTCCATCAGCCCGTTAAGTTTACAAAGGAAACAAAATGTAACGCAAACCGTGCGATGCGGACAGGTGTGGGGGACAGCTGAGAGGCAGCCCTGCCTCTTGGTACCTTATCTAATACAATTCACAGAAGTCTCAAAATGTAGAATTGCTCCCGTTGAAAGGAAAGTGAGCAGCATTGGTTGGAAACATGCTAAGCATCTCCTTCGAATGGATTCAGTATTTTCAACATGGCAGCGATGGAGCCGGTGCTTCACTCTGAAAAAGACAGCAGAAAACTGGTGAGTCATGTTCCAGGAACGACAGTTAACCAGGGGAGATCCCCTAACCCATGGACCTGCAATCAGGGTTTGGACCTTTCCTCTGAAATGAGGCACTTGGAGATGCAAACTCAAGGTGGCTGTCCTGGAGTTGGGGTGGCATGATACACACACAAGTGAGAAGAGTCTCTCTCTTTCTCTCTTTCTCTCTCTCTCTCTCTCTCTCTCTCTCTCTCTCTCACACACACACACACACACACACACACACACACACACACACTTTGCCAAGCACACCAGCAAAAAAAAAAAATAATAATAATCCAAAAACAATCACAGAGGATTAGGCGACAGTTCTTGCTTTCATGACAATTGTCATGAAGGATGAATGACAACTACAGCTCTCCCCATCTGCTGAGGGGCTGCACGACCCCTCTAATCTCTGACCCCTCCAGGGAAGGGCTCTTTGGAGTCCACTCTTCTTAAAAATACACACTTAGCTGGGCAGTGGTGGCGCACGCCTTTAATCCCAGCACTCGGGAGGCAGAGGCAGGCGGATTTCTGAGTTCAAGGCCAGCCTGGTCTGCAGAGTGAGTTCCAGGACAGCCAGGGCTACACAGAGAAACCCTGTCTCAAAAAAAAAAAAAAAAAAACCACACACACACACACACACACACACACACACACACACTTAGCTGGGGGTGGTGCTCTACACCTTTATTCTAGCACTCATGAGGCAGAGGAAGGCAGATCTCTATAGGTTGAGGTCAGCTTGGTCTACCCAATGAGCTCCAGGTCAGCCATGGCTACAAGGTGAGGCTCTGTCTGCCCCCAAAACTTTAAAAGTTCCTGCAGCCACACCTCTGCTGCCACACAGATCTCGGTACCCCTTAGAGTATACCCATCACCCCAAGTGTCAAAAGCTGACAACTATCCTTTGGAGCAAGTGGCAGGAAGACGATCATGTGAGCATCTGCACTTGCTTCTCCCTTCAATAAGGGAGCAGCATGACTCTACTCCCAAATCTCTCTGTTCCTAATGTTTTATGTCCCTCCCCATCTCAGTGTGTGTGTGGGCGCACGCTTGCGTGCACGCTTGCATGCTCGTGCCACACAGGCATAATGCCACATCATGATGACCTTCCTTTTTATCTTACAAATCATTCCCTATGATGACTGCCACAAGGCTACACTGAGCCTTAAACTGGTCAAACCTCTTAGCTCTAATATCATCTTCGTAAGGCTTGGCACACCTCTAACATCCAACGGAATTCTGACCTTTGACTCTTGAACCTCAATCTCTACTTAGTTTGCTTGGGGGGGGGGGGGAGGAAGAGGGGGAGGGAACCTCTATAAATATACATAGAAAGAGATCCTGGGGAGGGAGGGCTGCAGAAACAGAATGGATGAGTCTAGGAGCCTCAGTGGACCCACCACAGAACGGCCCAATTCCATGGAGACTTGAAACTGGAAAGCAGTACTGAAGGGTGCAGGCTAGAGAGAGGTAGCTGCAGTAGCTTCCATTTTTTCTGTTCTTTGAAAGGAAGGTCTGAGGCTGAAGCTGGCTATCTTTTTCTTTTTTTAACTTTTTATTGGTTCTTTGTGGATTTCACATCAATGAACCTCAATCCCACATATCTCTCTCTCCCCTAGTACCTGCCTCACCCAACAGAGGGGAAAAAATCTCATTGTGGACTCTGAAAATCTCATTGTGGACTCTGCAGTGTGTCACAGTGTGTCCCACGGTACACCTTTTTGTCCACACTTTGCTTGCAAATGTTCACAGCAGTGACTCATTGATCTGGTCCGAGGTCTCTGGCTTCTGCTACTCTATCAACACTGGAACCTCACTGGGACTCCTCTAGGATATCCCATTGGCATCCTGAGTTGTAGAGATTCTGTAGTTTTGGATCTGTAGGACCATGCACTCCAGCAGTTCAATGATGGGGTAGATTTTGGGATGGAACAATTCAAAGCCCTGGATCTGGGTCTGAGAGGTGTATCTGAGCTGGTCAGCCCACCAGAACCTGGCTATCTTTATACCAATGTACAAAACACCTTTCTCCAATGTGAGCAGGTGGCAAAGTCATGTTGAGCATGTTGGCCAGAGCACTGACCTACCACAGCCAGAATGTTTGCCTGAGGGCCACATTCAGAAGCCTGGCCCAGGTCTGGGGATGGGGTGGGGGGTGGGGTGAACACCAACGATTATGCTTCTGCTTCCTGTCCAGTGAGAGGGGAGACAGGGCTGAGAACTGATGTGGATACAAACTAGGATGTGTGTGCCCTATGCCTGTGAACTAGGATGTATGTGCCTTATGCCTGTGAACTAGGATGTATGTGCCCTATGCCTGTGAACTAGGATGTGTATGCCTTATGCCTGTGAACTAGGATGTGTGTGCCCTATGCCTGTGAACTAGGATGTGTGTGCCCTATGCCTGTGAACTAGGATGTGTGTGCCCTATGCCTGTGAACTAGGATGTATGTGCCCTATGCCTGTGAACTAGGATGTGTGTGCCTTATGCCTGTGAACTAGGATGTGTGTGCCTTATGCCTGTGAACTAGGATGTGTATGCCCTATGCCTGTGAACTAGGATGTGTGTGCCCTATGCCTGTGAAC
>JADRCH010000044.1:7303220-7343987 GCA_019843965.1 Rhynchomys soricoides | reverse complement strand
CCCTATGCCTGTGAACTAGGATGTGTGTGCCCTATGCCTGTGAACTAAGATGTGTGTGCCCTATGCCTTTCTGTTTACTTTTAAGGCTGTCATTGGGCTGGTTGAACACGAGGAAGGAAAATATTTTCTAACGCTTCTAATCTGACATGCTCAACCTTAAATATTTATAATTCCTAAGGATGAGATGCCAGTACACATTTATTTATTCATTACCTATGTCAAATCCACTAGAGGCAACACAGGGATGATTAATTTATGGCCACTCTGCTCTGCATGTGCCTTAAGAAGGACAATTCTTGAGCAGTCTGTCCAGTCACAGTGGTAGGACGACCCAGGAAGGATCCTGCCCTGCACACAGGCCAGACCCACCAACACTGGTCCTGCTTCTGGTGGTAACTCATGTTGAGACCTGAGTCACAGGATTTGACATTTCCTTGCAATCCTACACCCAACTCCATAAGAGCAGAGACGATCCTTCCGAGCAGCAGGTGCCCAGAGCCGTGAAAGCAAGTTTGAGAGACTCCTTCCCTCCCCGTGCCCTTCCACAGAACCCAGCTTCACCCTTGCTCAGGAGCCACTGATGACATATGTCGCCAATACATCCCAAGTGGGATCCAGTCTCAGGCCAGGCAGACTCTTAAGTCTTTGAGGATCACCCTTTTCCTTACACTTAAAGAGCAGAAAGAATCCAAATGAGCCTGTGTTTCCACCTCCAAAAGTTCTGCTCAGATCCCAGAGAAAGAAGAGGGGACAGGAGAAGGAGGGAGAGACAGAAGACATCCCTGCAAGCCAGGGAGAAGATCTTCATAGTACATGGAACCAGTGGCAAGACAGTGACGTCCCAGTGCACAGAAGGTTGAGCACCAAACATCAGATAGACATACCAGGGGCATCTGAGTGGGGCCAGCTAGTACCTTTCCTTCGGCTAGGCTGTCTCATGAGACTCTGGGTTTGTGCATGGTCAGCGTTCCAGGCATTCACTTGGGCCATGGCAGCTCTGCCCCAGGAAGCCCAGGTTCTGTCTCTAGACTTCTGCAAGGCATCTCTCCCACAAAAAGCCCCTCATTTGGAGTCCCCAAGGCTCTGTGCAGAGCAGAGAAGAGCAGGTGTGGACTCCCTAAGATATTCAGAGCTCTGAATTACTTGTGCTATTTAGATGATTACTGATTTGCATGACAAAAGAAAACCAGAGGCCACATATTTTGTATCTCTAGTAGCAAATCAAATTAAGGAAGAAATGAACCCTTTGGCGAGTCTCCACCTCCCTCAAGCCCATCTCAATGCCCAGTTTAGGCTTTAAAAAAACAAAAATAAAAACAAAAAAACCCCAAACAAACAAAAAAACCCCATAAAAACCCCACAGAACTAGTTGGGAAAACAGGTTTTTCAGTTGGAAGAGAAATTCCTAGAAAAATATGCCTGATAATTTAGTATCTTCTTTCTTTGCTAAAAGCATTTGAAAAAAAAAGTAAGGTTGCGTGTGATAACAAACCCAGAGATTCTAAGAAAAACGGTTACTTAACCTTTTATCTAAATTAGGAAAAGAAAAACATAATTCAAAATGAAAACACAGATGATTAAGCTCCCGGTGACAGCCTGCTTGAGAGAGTCTGACTTTTATGGGAGCTCACACTTCCACCTCACACTTCCACCGACAGCCTAAAATCCTTTCCTTTTGAATGCTCATTAGTAAACAAACTCCCTACCTCAGAGTTGTAACTTGCTAAAGACATGATTAATCCCAGGGTTGAAGAGACCAAGAGACAATGTAGCTTTCTCAGGGCTGCAGCGAGTAATAGGCGCCTGCCCTTTGCTCCTGCCCAGGCCTTCAAGGAAGGCAGCCTCCTCATGGCCCAGCGACCATGTGCTCAGAGGCCTCCCAGCCTGTGAAGCAAGCACCTCACTTCAAACTTCCTCTACACATCCAAAGCTTCACCCATGGGAACTTGCCAGCTCAACCTCCAGGCTTTTAGCAGCCAATGTTTCAATGGCTGTTTCCCAATGTGGGCATCGAACTAGCTTCCCTGACCTGAACCCCCGGCTGCCTGCAGGTGCAGATCCAACGTCCCGGATCAAGCAGTTTTCACCCTCCTGCCCAACCCCCATTCTCCAGAGTCTGTTGAATCCTACGGGATCCTTTCTCTCAAACCAGGACATTCTAATCCCAGTTTAAAACCAGAGGAAAAAGCCAGAAGGAAGGGGTCCTCCCCAGTGGGGCTGTGTGGGGATGAGGCAGCTCCTTCCTAGTGTTGTCTAATAGGAGGCTCCCTCTGGCTTCCAGCAGAGCCCTTTAGGGACCCAGTGGGAGTGAGGGAATCAGACCAGTCCACTTAAGCCCAGTCTCCTCTTCTGGTTCCCACCATTTGTTCTGTGTTGTTTTGTTTTGTGCTGTGTATATTTGAGGGTCACATTTACTTACATAGTAGAAAGGTTACCAGGAGTGGATTAACCAATTCTCTCCTGTCACTTTCTCTACTTGCATTTTGGTAGCAAGAGCAGATAAAGGTTACTCGTTTTTAAAACAAACAAACAAACAAACAAACAAACATCTTAATTGTCATACCTTGTAGACTCCATCTGTCCTAAGTGCTAGTTTCTTTGTGTCTGTCCCCTCTTTCTTCCCTCCCCACACCTCGCCCAGCCACATGACAACCAGTTTTATTGAGCTCTCTGTACCTTTACCTGAGGGTTTTTTGTTTTTTTAATATTCTATGTATGAGATCATGCAAACTTTTCCACTGGCTTTTTATAGAACTCCCTTCAAAGGACATTAAATACCATGTTAGTATCTGATCCCTTTTAATGAGGGAGACTAGGTGATGTTCATAACGCCTTGGGAAATCAGCTTGCTGGCTAGACTACCTGAGACCATGTCCTTCTGGCCTTCAGGTCCCCTGAACTCAGAACAATGATCCTTACTCAACCTAAGTTCAACAAACTACAACAAAACAAAACAACCTTATAGCTTATGCCACTTCCTGGAGCAAAAAGAGAAACACAACCTCCAAAAAGGAACCAAGAACCTGAAGGTGGTCTGATTCTCAGGAAGGAGAATACCTCCGTCTCACAGGGTGATGGTGCACAGCAGGAGCCAGCTGCCTTTCTTTGAGTAAAGTTTTATTGGGTCATAGCCACTGTCACTCCCATAGAGCAGCTGTTTCCACCTCAAGCACAGTTGGGTAGCTATGGTAACTGAGTCTGAACTTTCACTGTCCAATCCTTTACAGAACCAGTCTGCCAACCCTTCAAGGCAGATGAACCCACCGGCATTTAACAAAGAGCCAAAGAGAAGACACAAGTGGGTTTGTCAAAATAGCACCACACGGTTTCCACCTGCGTGTTACACCTGAGACTAACTGCTACTCCTGAAAATTATCTGAGAAGCTTACGCACTTCAGAAATGCAATACTGTCTGCTGAAGGCCACGCTATCCTCTTACAGACTCCGAGAGTCATAAGACCGACTGTGAGGCCAGCACTCTTTAGAATGATCCTTTGGCTTCTTAATGCACAGCACAGCTCAGAATCCATCTGATCACTACTAAATGCAAGCTTTGCTGACACTCAGCTTCACAAAGAGAAACTGATACGCACCACACCTGCAATTCATAATCAGCCCAAATCTTTCTTGGGTCATTTGAAAATGTGACTTCAAGGGCTTTGCTTCTACCCGGATGGGAACAGTTGGCACAAGGACTAGCATTAGAATTACAAGTACCCTCTATGAGCCTCACTCTGTACTGAGGTCTACCACATTTTATTTATTTATTTGTATGATGACTTACACTGATGTAAAAAAACTATGTTTTATGTACACTACAAAAATGCTTACAACTGGAGTTATAAAACCTTCTATTTTTTTCTTGTCAAATCATGGAAAAGTAGAATAACTATTCAGAGCAGATTCAGGGCTTTCCTTCAGCTGATGAACCAATCTGCTTGGAAGCTATGATGGCCAATACTGATTGTCAATTTGATAGGATCTATAATCAATCACCCAGGGGACAAACCTCTGGTTAGCAAATCTGGGAAGACCCACCCGCCTACTGTGGGTGACACCATCCTGTAGGCTAGAATCTTGGACTGAGTAAAATGGAAGAAACTGAGTTAAGCAACACTGTTCACCTCTGTTTCCTGATCGAGGATACAATATGACCTTCTGTCTCAAGATCCTGCCTTCCCACCATGATGAACTGTACTCTCAAACTTGGAGTTAAAATAAACCCTACGGAGTTACTTTTATCAGATATTTTGTCATAGCAACAAAGAACTAAAATGGTGAGCTCAGCCGGGCCTCTGCCCCAGCTTGCACCCCCAATGAGCCATCTCTCACACACTGCCACTCCCTGGGGGGCACAGTGTCATTCTCTGCAGCCATTCCTGCACCCTGAAACCCACACAGCATTCCATGCTTCAATGAGATGCATGTGTGGAAAGCATGACTCAATTCCATCAGCCAGACCCAGGATCATGGCCACCATCAACTGGGTGCCTTCTCAGCTAAGTCAGTCACACCCACTCCTGAAGACAGGGATAACCTCTCCCCACCTCATCCACACCCCCAGAAGTATCACAGTGAAACCATCAAAGGAGATGCTATATAGACACTGCAATGTCTATAAACAAAACATACATGAATATTGATTTTTTTTTTTTACATCAGAAGCACATGCTTGTGGCATGACTCACACTCTGTGGTCAGACTCCACTTCTCTGAGCATATTCAGTCATGCAGGCAGGCAGCCACATGCCACGTTTTGAACTACAAAGACTTCTCCAGACCTGCGCCCCTGAGCTGCTGGCTCCTCAGGCTGTTTGGGGAGTCACGGCAGTAGGGCATAGTGTACCTGCTGTCATGGTCCCTCCCCACTTAGGTGCATCAGGAACAACAATGCTAACACCTGTGATTTCTAGTAGCAGAGGGACCACTGGGAGGCATGTGAAGCTGCAGGGGAACAGGTCCTAGCAAAAAGAGAACCCACTCAGCTAAAGTCTGAGAAGGTGCTGGGGAAGGGGAACTACCTCCCTGCTCCACTCAAACCAGGGCAGGGCAGAACCATCCAAAGCCTACCACAATGTGGCACAGCATCCAGCCACCACAGGGGCTGCCCTACCTGCTCCAGTCCCTGCAGGCAAAGTTCAGCCAATTCCACATGATCCACATGGACTCATGTCCATGTGCACCACACACCCAGGGAGACTACTTCAGCTTGAGCAGGGCCTTTACCAACCACCCACACTAGAGTACTCAGGCCCAGGATGCCTGGGTCAGAGCCAGGGCCAAGGCTCCTTGTGACAGAGGGTGAAAAGCTGGGCTGAGGACAGTAGACAAAGCCACCCTCCCCAACCCTCCCAACCCCCTTGGATAGCTAGACCCAAAGCAGGGACATGTCACCTTCTATTGTCATTCAGGCCCAGGGCCAGAGGCCAGAGACCTGTAAATCAATCAGGAAACCAGCAGACATCCTGTGAACTTCTGTCTGCTCCCAAGCCCTCTGCAGCAGCTGGGAGGGGCATGAGAGGAAACCCAGCAGCAACTGGGCATGGCCATTCAGAAGGAAGGTCTTCAGAGAAAAGGTTCCCATCTCATGGTCAGAGGACAACAAACTATGAAGGGAGGGATGGAGGCACGGGAAGAATGTCTCTTTCAAGAGAGAGCCCTCAGAACACCATCTTAGAAGACTATTTGGCTATGATGAATTTTCCATGTGAATCGTGGAAAATAACTTTTCCTCAATTTCCCTTGAAAAGCAGCAAGTCACGTTTGACTTCCGGAAGAAGTGATCAGCCATGGAGGTGAGACATGGAAGGATGACTCTCACTCCTAGCTTGTCAGGACAGACAGTTCACTAAGGCATTGCCTCTATAGTAACTTGTTAAACTGTGATTTAGTAGAGTGACACTGAACTGGCTCCAGCGAGCTTCTAAAACCACGCATGCTGCTGGCTGGAGGCATCTGTCAAGTATGTTCTGCACACTGTCCCTGCACTCATGGGAAAAAAGGTACTTCCCCAAGCAAGCCAGATCGCCACACCTGCAACAGCAATGTGACCACTAGACTCTCCTTTCCAGGTGTTTCTGAGGACTGAGGCTTAGGAGGCTGCCACACCTGCTCAGTACCACACAGTCCTACTTAGACCATTTCTGTCCTTGTCACACAAAAACCAGCGCCTCAGTCGAGAGATCGCTAACCCACACTGTGGCGAATCCTGCTTAATGTTTGGAGCCTCCAAACCATCATTTGCAAACTTTTAAATTCTAGTGGAGCCATCTCAGTCTTTATTTCTAAGACCTCTCAACCCACTGCACCATCCCCATCTGCCAGGGGTGGCAGAAGGTAGGACAAGTAGCCCAGGGTGGCCTAACTCCTGGGAAAGGAGAGAAGAGGTTCCCTCTGCTTCTCTCACAACTAGGAAGGCATAGGACAGCAGGGTCACAGCAGTGACAAACGGCTTCCTGGAATGCACACTCAGGGAATCCACACACAGCAGACTTGGAAAAGATTTCTATGTGATAGCAAGAGAGCCTTCCCAGCATACCAGAAAGCGGGGTTCCTAGGTTTTACAATTAACATCTTAATTAAATACATCCAGAAGCTACTTTGGTGAAAAAAACATTGCCTTCTCATACAAGCCCACAAAGTAACTAAAAACAGGGGAAAAGCCTGGTGTGTGTGTGTGTGTGTGTGTGTGTGTGTGTGTGTGTGTGTGTCTTATGTTGGCTCAGAGGCTGGCTTCGTTCTGCCTCTATCTTATCCCCCTCTAAAGCTGAAGGCACAGAGATAAGCTGCTGTCCTAGACTTACAGTCACTTTTGATTCCAGGAACAGTAGAGCCTCCCAAGGCAGCCCCCACTCCCACCCAACCCCCATGAAGACAATCACCTCTGAACACCACCCATCCTGCAGAAGCCAGCTGTCCCCTCAAGCAAGAAGCACTGTGGACCATCCTGAAGACCCAGAACTGAGATAAGAATGAAGGGAACCACATCTCACCAAGGGTTGCTCAATTACACAGCACCCCTGCCCACTCAAATTCTTCCTCTCTCTAACCCAACGCACAAGTCAGTGCCCAAAGATGGACCTGTGGTCCCAGGACGCATCTACCCATTCTCCCTCTTTTTGCTTCTTCAATAACAGACACAGTGGCCAAGACTGGTCTCTTAGGGTACTCAGAGTTCACTCTTCCATTCCAGAACATTCCCTTACCAGAAAGTGCTCAACAGATCTACAGTGGCAAGATGGTGAACTCTGAACCTGAGTCTCTCCTGAACCTGGAGAAGCTGCCTTGGTTCTCGTCTGTTTGGAAGTCTCTCTCCATCAGACTGCTCTGGGCACATGCTGTTCTTGATGGCAGGCTACAGTTTTTAAGTGTGAGCGTCTAATGAACTCTTGCTGTGTCTGCCTAAGAATCCCTTTACAATAGCACTATCTCCAAAGGGGGCAGCTTGGACACAATTAGAATGAAACCCATTTGTCGCCATGCAAAAATCCAGCTAAATAATCATCCCAACATTTTCTTAAGGACCCTATGGGATACTTGGCCCTGGGAAGATAACCACCCTGTAATAGCTGACTATCTATGAACTGGTCCTGAAGCTAATTCTAAATTGGTGAGTTTCCAGATCTATCCTTCATTAACTGAGTTAGTGACTCAGTTCTTTGGATGCTGCTGACAGCTTGTGAGTGGTGTATGATATTCCACACAGAGGACAAAGACACAGAAAAGTAAGAATCTTAACCCAGCCTGCAGCACAGGGCAGTCAGCAGGATGGCTCTGTCCTCAGAGTGTAGGCCTCGGCCTTCATGAAGAACTAGTCTAGAAAAAATGTCTTCCTTCCCCACTCTCCTCTGCCTCTTGTGTGAGCGATCTTCTCAATGGGCACTTTGCTTTTCTACTTCAACATCCTTTGTCTACACACAAGCAGTTCCCCACACAGTACAGCAGCAGAGGGGCTGGTGGGTCCTCCTGCACACATTCAGTTGTTCCCATGGAGAGAGCTGACCCCAGGAAACAGGCACAGCACTCAGATGATCACCCGAGGTGTACCAACCTCTGGACCACCTTCTCCAATGCTTTCCTGATAGTATTTAATAACAACCCTACCCAAGTTAAATCTACCCAGCCTGCAAGCACATGGTTGAGGCAGCAGTCCCCAGCTCTGTGTCCTCAAAGGTGCCTGATACTATTCCAGGGGCAAGGCTGGACCACAAGTTACCACCGGAAGATAAGTTTGAAAATCCACGGGTGAAGGAGCAGTTATAAGAAAAGGGGGTGGGGAGGGACACTAACACATCGAAGTTCTTCAAACCGACAGGTGAATATTGGCTAAACTAGTTAAGAAAGGGGCTTCCCACAACGTCCATTCTTCCACTCTTCTTCCTTTACTGTTCCCATTTTACTCTGAATACCGTAAGGAGAAAAACGAGGTGGAAATTCACTGCCACGTGAGGGAAACAAGAAATACAGAGTCGGTGGGAAATGCTGAGGTGGGGTATTTATGTCCATGCTGATAATCCAAGGTAAAGAGTCTGGGTTAGGACATAAGAGGCCAAGACCACCCCTCCTATTTTCTTAAGGACCTTGGATAGCTCACCTGTCCTTCCTTCCCCACCCCCTCCCCCCAGCAACAGGCTCTTTAACTTCTCAAAAACCAGAGTCTGAGGCTGGAGTGAAGGCTCAGCTCTGAAGAGCACTGGCTGCTCCTCCAGAAAACCTGGGCTGGGTTCCCAGCACCCTCAGAGCAGCTAACAACCCTCTGGAAATCCAGTTCCATGGGCTCTGACGATTTCTTCTGGCCTCTGTGGTCGACAGGCACACACGTGGTATACAGACATAAATACAGGCAAAACATTCATACCTATAAAAACTGATTCTGCATGCATCACCAGATGTATAAATGTCACGACATTATACTTAGAGAAATAAAACACTACAAAGAAACAGCTTTGAATCCCACCCACTTCTGCCCTGGGACATTTCCTTTTAGCTTTGCTTAGAATATCTGTTTCGTTTTTCATCACAGACCATGATGATTCTTTTGGCCTCATTTTGTGTTCCGCTCATTCCTAGATTGTTAAAAACATACTTTGGTCCCTGAAGATGGCCCAAGTTAAGTCCACAGAGTGAGTAGAGAAAGCATGTCATGGTAATAAATATTAAGGACCGCACTGTGACCAGGCAAAAAGGCAGAGTCATCCCTAATGCCAACATGTGGCTTTTTGAAGAGATAATGAAAACCGCATCCTAGGATGAACTACAGAGCTTACATTTACACATTGAAAAAAACCCAAAGCTTAAATATCATGGTAAATCACCAAGAACCTGTACTAACTCTCTGTAGATTAAAAGAGTAGAGGACTAATAGTTTTTGAAGTGACTGTATAAAGATTGAATGTGCCCGGAAAATATGTTAGTATGTAGTCTCAATTGAGAAGAAATAAAAAGATGGGTTTTGGAGGGAAAAAAACCAACAAACATCAGTATGGGAAAATACACACAAATATCAGTTCTAAACACGTGCTATTCTTAAAAAATAAATATTAAAAGGCTTGGTACTTAGAGCTCATGTAATGGTTTATCCGTAAGATAATCGTGGGTCCAAATGTTTGACCCAATTTCAGTAAATGCACTAGAAGTAAGAAATATTTTGCAAATATCATTGCATAAATGCCACACGCAAGAAAGTGGAATAGGGCTTAAATCATTTGCCTGCTCTTTTTAGCATGTCTTTTGGACAAATAACTATGACTGGGTAAAACAGTATTTTTTTTCCTAGTTTAACAGGAAAAGAAATTGCAATTATTAAATGAACTGCTTTATCATCCACACACTGCCTGTACATTTTAAACCAACTCTATTTCTGCATTTTAACACAATGAATTAAATTAAGAAGTAAGACTGCCAAGCTCTGAAGTGTCTGGCACATTCTGCACCTAAGAAGCAGCTCCTGTATGCAGCTTGCTTCCCCGTCTAGTCCAGCTTTCTTCTACATGTGTTACTTCAGGGCACCTTCGGTGTGAGCCTAGCAAACTGCCCCCAAAGACATTCAAAGACCAGTGCCCACCACTGATGTCAGCATCTCCTTCCAAAGACACCTACCTTCCCTTTTGCTATCCACCTCAATTACCGCCTCCCCCTGCAGTCCTGACTGATGCATTCAAATCACTAAAACAAATACAGAATACTCTGTTTATATCTGGAAAGCCTTGCCGCCACAAAAGCCATAGCTAGATAAGGTACACAACCTTTGTAGCTATTCACTGTGGAGATGCAGAAAATGTGTACTAAAATGGTAACATTACAATGCTTGATATATCTTGTATTAAACCATACACTCTATTCATGCTGGTCAAAGAGACTTGTAGAGAGTCCACCCCACCACAACTGGGCTCCTTTCCCCTCTGAGTCATAGTGGCCCTCACCCTACTTGGCAATGTGGATACAAGAATAAAGTTACATTTTCCCTTGTTTCCAAGGTGAACAGAGAGCATTCAATTCCTTACTATCCAAGGCCCCCCTCCCAAAACAAAACAAAAGGTTGGTCTATTTGCCAAATCTGATAGCAAAGTTACCTAGCTCTTAGAATATGCTTCCAAAGAAAAACTGTTAATAGGAGTCTAACAGAATGCCTTTATCCCAGTCGCTGCTATTAAAATTGCTCTTTAGGGGGTGAAGAGCAAGAATCCAGCACTTCCTACCCTACAGACAGACAGCACAGTGCTGAAATCAAAACTTCAGGAGTGAGCCCCCAAGTAAAGTCAACAAACAGAATCCAATCCCTGCTGAACAGAATGCTGGCTAATTAAACATCGGAATTTGGGCCTGGCTGGTAGATTGGAGCTTCCAACACTAAGAGTCAGTTTTCTAAAATGTATGTTCTAATTATACATCCTCACCTTGTCAACAACTCTTAATACCTGAAGACATCACAGAAGGGAATATAAAGTGTGCTTTGAAGCCAGGGCAGACAGCAGGTCTGATTTTCTTAATTGTTCTGCCACGGTGTAATTTGAATCTCTACATTGTTACTTTCATTTTTATTTTGTTAAATTCTGGAATGAATCTTTTCGTGTTTTGTTTAGATGGTCTCCTCTCCTGCTCTAAGGTTGAGCTACCCACCTGGCTGACTTCTTAAAGAAAGAAGCACAGCCAACAATGGGGCAGGGAAGGTAGGCGGTTCAGAAGGCATGCTCTCCACTCTCGAGTACTGCCCCTGCCGTTCTTTCGTCCGTTCGTTCGTTCGTTCTTCGTTTGGGTTTTATTTACTAATTTTTAATTTAAGAGCGCTTGTCTTCAGAAGTACCTTCACTGCCCACATTCCTGACAGCACGGAACGGTTGTATTCCTAGCACTTCCCTGCAAAGGCTTAGGACACCCTTCTTTTCCTCTCCTTGTGACCCAGCAGGGGAAGGAAGGGAATCAACCGCTGACAACTTATGTATGTGGCTCTCTGGAGAAGATTAGCAACCAGAATCCTGGCTTCCTGGCCCCACCCTCTCTCCTTCTCAGAACTACTTCAGGAAAGGCTTTTCTTTCAATAAAGGAAGCAGAACTGGCCACGTGACTTTCATTCAGCAAAGCCTGAGTGCTTTCTTTAGCACCTCAGCTGCTTCTTCCTTAGGAGGTGGGAGCCACCCAGCACAGCACCATGCCCAGGTGGTCCCTACTAGGAGTGAAGAGGCTGGCAAGGCTACTGCACTGGCTCCAGGTATGAAGCACTTCCAAAGGCAGACTTTTCTAGACTAAATCTAGCTTCCCTGTAAACACCTCACTCACTTGCCAATCTTGTAGAAACTGGACATGTGGACAGACTTTTGATCAAGCAGAACTAAATGTAGGTGTTTTCCACAGCACTTATATATCTAATCAGCTTCTTACACTTTAGAAACCCATGGAATGAAAATCCCGCTCTGAAGGAGAACCATACCAGGGAACCATACCAATCAAGTCCTATTGAGAATGTGTCTTATCAGAAGTAGTTTTTAAAACATAGCTAACCCAACTAAGTTTCAGTTCCCAACAAGACAACAATTCTAACAGATTAATCAGACTTTCTTCACACGAACACATACCTGGTGTTTACTAGCTTCTTAATCAGCTGAGTTTAAAAAACCCACTCCACCCCCCAACCCCCATTTCCAATTCAACTGCAGTTGGGACACTGCCAGGACTTTGTGTCTATGTAACTTATGTACTACATACTACCCAGATTGAGCTCAATTATTCTGTGCCTGTGTAACCAATGAGGACTGACCAAGGAGAATGAGTGAGCAGCTTGGGATGGAAACATAGGGCACTGCTAAGACTGGGCAGAGCCTGGTAAGCAGAGAGGACACTCTGCATTTCGGCTCACTTGTGCTTCTACAAATCACTCTTAAAGCACACCGATCTGCAGAGGACTTTTAATCTGTGCACACAACCAATGTCCACCTGCATGCAAGCTATACACAAAAAGATGTCCATCCTGGGATTCCCAATGGTCCTTTGTGGCTCATCAGACATCAAGGGCCCAGCTCAGCAAGCTAAGACTGCATGCGCACTTCCCCCACTCTGAGGCTGCTCTCTGCTCAAATCAATTTGCTAGAAATCTAATTTGGCTTGTATGCCTCCCCTTGAACATGTGGCTTTGGCACAGCAGATGAATTTTAGTTATCTGTTTTCCCTTTAAAATACCCCCTTTTAGAAAGGAGTTTTTAACAAGATATCCAGAGAAGTCAGAATAACAGTAACCAAAACGCTCCCTTGTCTGCTTGTATGGAGAGCCATTTAGATTTTACGTGTAAATCCCGAAGACTGGCAGGAATTTTATCCTTGTGGGAAACCTTAAGCAGGACTAGATGAGCCGGGTGTCTAAACAAACTTACTCCTTCCTTCTTTCTGATCTGCCAGGGAATCCCTTTTCTGAATGTAGTGACTATACCACAGGCCTCAAGCTTCAGAGCGTGGACTTCAGACTGTGTTCCCAAAGTGGGAGACCACCCACCCACCCAGCCTCTATTCTACAAGTTTACTCTCATCCTCTACCAGGACATGGTAGTTGCTAAGTGCATGTGTGGGTGAGGCGGACAGACAGGATTCCCCCCATTCAGTCACACTGTTGTGTTTATGGCTTAACTACCCTCAACTCCTGAGCACTAGAAATTTGGTACTGTTTAATAAGACCTTGACAAAGTGACCTTCAGCTGAGAGATTCACCATGGAAGAGACACGTTCTGCCAACTTCCCGATGATTTAATTAGCTGTTGAAGTGCTGTCCTACTGGTAATTCCTAGACACTCCTCTTCCTCTCTGCACCAGTTGTAATTATAATAAGAAGAATTAGCTTTTCATCTAGTACCATACAGTTTGCCAGGATTTGTCCCAAACTGTAAACCTGGATCCAATGAGTTAATGGCCCCAAATTTACTAGAACACAGTCTCAACGTAGATAGCATTCAGCTGGCCTGCTTACTTTAAGAACGAAAAGTATACAGGTCCCTTTGAGACCCAGACCACCACCTTGCTTCCAGACCATACCACAGGCTCCACTATGGCACACAGTCTGTCCTGCTAGCAAGCCCATGTAGAAACACAGACAAGAAGATCAGAACTGAGCACTCCAGCTCCCTTGCCCCCTTGCACATCCCAGCCATTTCTGAGACACAGAATGCTTTGCCAGTGCTAGGCACCTTCCAGACCCATGGTTCCTGACAAAGACTGTACATTTATCTTTCAAATGCTCTTTCAATCTCTGATCCTCAAGCATGTCTGAGTGTTAGTGTCTGGGGTGCTCTGGGAAGCAGAGCCCACTCTGTCCCTATGCCAACCCCCAACCTTTGCTCCACCCACCCTGCAAGGACCTTTCAATGGCTCTGGGGTTCTCAAATCTCCCCAGGGATCTGCTACCTGGTGTGCCCACATCAACAGCTCCAGCACTACCCGGGGGGACTTACTAACAACGCCATTTTGCCAGGTCCTGGTCCTGCAGCACTAGAAATCCTGAGAGGTTTATTTGCCTAGTACCCACAGCCAGGAAACCCTCCAGGAAACTCCCAGTTATGCACAGGTGAGAACCGTTGCTATCAGGGTATGTAAGCCAAGCCACACTACCACCGTTTCCCTTGTGAGAACTACGGTGCCTCTGATGGACAGGCTTGTCACAGTCTCCATGTGAACTTAAAATGACAGGAACTGCTCCTGTGAGCATCCATGGAGACTCATGCTCACTTTGCTAAGGGGCTCTTGGGTGTGTTTAAACAAGCCTTGTATCTGACCTGGGGCCAGCCACTCAGACAGAACCAGTAGCTGGTGCTTCCTTGAGCACCTTCAACTGCAAAGATCTAAACAACTTTCCGATCTGTAGAACCTACACTGAAAGGTTGGAGAAGGACCACAAGAACCCAGGCAAGAGATGGCTGGACCTAAAACAAGGTCCAAGTCTCCCAACCATGGGGGAAGACATCAATTCTATTCAAAAGCCAAGGCGATGTTCCTGCCAAGCTCTTTGGAGAAAGACAACAACGACACGGTAGCCAACAGTGAGAAGGCCCAGCCAGCACATTGGCAATTAAGCCAAGGAAGCACTAGAAGAGTGGCATCCAAAGCCACCCAATACTCCACCCTCCCTCCCATCCTCAAGGTCAAAGGACCTCACCTTTCACGACTGTGGCTTCCTTCAAGTGATGGGACAGGAAGTCGATGCTTGCGTAGGTGCTGGCAGAGGGCAAAGCTCCCGTGCCTGGACCCCCACACACTCCGCTGGTGCCAGAGCCTCCGACGGTGCCGAGGAGCCCCCCAAGGCTACGGGTCCGGCCCCAGGAGTTCTTGTCTCCTGACTGTGGATGCTGTGGCTGAGACTGCGCCAAGGACCCCGGCTCGCCTCTCACATCAATGGCGATGTAGTTGAGGCCATTCTGGAAACCCACAGAGGTCTCTCTGCGCATGGGAGAACTGCTGCCTCCAGGACAGCCAATCAAAGCTCCAGGCTGACCGGGGTTCCATGGCCTAGCCTGTGGCACCGCAGGGACAGCCACGGAGGGCTGTGTCTGTCCTGGAGACCTGGGTGGATCATCACTCCCTCCCAGGATGCCACTGCCTTCACTGCTTTTCCTGAGAGAGACATTTTCCACAGAGGCTGAATTGTGGCGCTTGGAATTGTGGGCAAAGGATGGGGACACTGGGGTGACGGTGGTGGTAGAGGAGAAGGTCTCTGAACTGTGGCGACGACGTCCCCCCTGTGGGTCTGCACGGATGACCTTAGCACCCCGGTGGGGGTCAGGGAGCTGGTTGACTTGAAGGAAGGCCTCCACCCCAGATACCTGATCCATGAGACTTAGCCGCTTCAAGCCCGACGTGGGACTGGTCACTCGGGCACCTTCTGGCTTTGGGGGTGCCACGATAGGTTGTGGTGGGGTAGCAGCCACACCAAAGGCCATCTCGGTATAGTCACCATTATTCCCAGGCTCAGAGGACATTGAGGATCCAGCAGTGGGACCCTGGGATGTGGCAGCTGATGCTGGAGGCAGGCGGTATAGGTCTCCTGGGGCAGGTGGCAGAGGCTGTAAGGAGGAAGGGGAAGTGGAAGGACGTGGGGGCAGCGGTGGGTATGGGGATGAGGCCTCTGGAGAGAGAAGGCCATCGATGGAGCCCACTGTGTCCCCATTGCGGGTGCTAGGCTTAGGGGACTTGGGAGAACTGAAGTCTAGGTTCATATAGTCAGAGAGCGGAGAGCGCTGCCGGCTGTCGCTGCTGGTGCCTGGGGTACCTGAACCCAGGGATGAAGCAGGACTACTGGCTGAGAGCAGTGAAGAGGAGGAGGCCGCTGATGCCAGTAGTGGGGGGGGCAGGCGGAGACAGACGGGTACCCGCCTCACCAAAGTCAATGTTGATGTACTCGCCAGGGCTCTTGGGCTCTGTGGGTAAAGGGTACTCTTGCATGCTGGGAAGGGTCTGCAGTCCCTCTAGCGACAGGCGTGTGGGCCGCACTGCCCGACAGCGCTGGCCCAGGAAACCCTCAGGGCGGCCACCGATGCCGCTTGGCCTCATGGAAGAAGGCACTGCTGAGTGATGAGGCTGGGTATGACTACCACCAGCTGCCCCAAAGGTGCCAGCCCCTGGGGTGGCTTGGGGCTCCAGTCTCTCCTCTTCCAAGATCCGGCCCACAGGGGAGCTCATGAGCACATACTGGTCATTGTCTCCGCTGCAGGAACAGGGAGCCTTGTAAGAGCGGGGCAAAGAGCTGTAGCAGTGGCCAGGGACACCTTTGAGGCCCTCACCGCCTCCACGCAAAGCTGCTGAGAAGTCAGGTGGGGTCCCTGCGGTGCCTGCCTCACTGGGGGACATGTTGAGGTAGTCCCCATTGGGGAGCAGCTTAGGGTCTGGGTTCTCCATGGACAGCTTGGAGCCACACCACATTCGCATGTACCCGCTATCTTCTGGGGAGCTCTCCGCTGGGGAGCTGGCTTTGTAGCCACCTCCATTCACTGGGAAGGTCCTGGCCACCCCTGAAGGGGGTGCTGGCATGGCTGCTCCGGAGGGGGGCAAGGCCGCTGCCAAACGCGGCTGCAGGATCTGCTTGGGGGCAGACACGCTGGTGGGGCTCATGGGCATGTAGTCATCGCTCTTGCAGCTACTGGGGCCACCACTCCTGAGGGCTGCCCCAGGGGTCATGGGCATGTAGCCATCATCTGCCCCCAGGTTACTGCTGGAACTCTTGTGAGAACCAATCTCAATGTCTCCATAGTCCTCTGGGTAAGGGTTGTAGGCCACTTTGGGCGAGGACGCAGGAAAGGATGGGCAGAGGCGACCTGAACTGCCAGAGAAGGTGGCCCTCATGAGAGTGTATTCATCTAGAGAGGCAGAGGAAGGCTGAGGTACCTGCCGCTGCCGGGCAGGAGTGGTTAGGGAATAAGTCCTCTTTCTTAGTCCTCTATCCAGGTCCTGGGTCCCATCCCCTGAGACCCTACGGTAAGGGCGGCCACAGTGGCTCATGGGCCTATCCATGCTCATGTACCCATAGAGTTCGCCCCCACTGCCGTCTCTGGCTGGCGGGGTCTCCGCAATTGACTCAGGTGTGTTGCTCCTGTGGCTACTGAAGGCTCTCAGGTCGCCAGGGCTGGAGCCATACTCATCAAGGGACATGAAACCCGGGTCGCTGGGGGAGCCCGAGGCGGAGGCACTACCGCTGGACGGACGCTGGCCTTGGGGGTGGTGCAGTGGATGAGGCAGGTGCGGGTGGGAGCCAGGAGGCAGAGGGTAGGAGCCCGAGCCGTGCCCACTGCTGGAGGACAGGCTGCCTGGGCTGGTGGCTGCAGGCGGCGAGTGCGCCACGGGCATGGACATGGAACGACTGTGTTGCAGGGCTCCCCCTGCCGGCGCCAGAGTCACTTTGCTCGGGCGGCCTCCGCAGCCGGCGCTCAGGGTGTGCGAGCGGCTAAGGGGCGCGCGCACCGGCCCGGGACTCAGGGGGCTCCCTGCCACTGACATCGGCCTGCCTCCTGTCGTCCCGGCCCCGCCTGCCGCGCCGCCGTCGCCCTCGCTGGCCGTACGAACCCGGCACGAAGTGCACTTGGCTGCTGGCGGGGTGGCCGCCAGGCTGTCAGTGCGCGAGCGGCGCACCAGGCCGGTCTGGCTAGGGGGTAGGTTGACAAGGTGGTGGTGGCGGCGCGCGCCCGGCACGCTGATGGGGTGCGTGGCTGACGACCCGGACGACTGACTCTTGCTGCGAGGCCGGAACTCGAAGAGCTCCTTGAGAGCCTTCATGGCCTCCAGGATGGTCTCATGGATGTTCTGCGCCACCACCGAGTCGTCGGCTTGCATCCACAGCTCGCCCGGACCGGTGACGGCCGAACGGCCCACCTCGATGAAGAAGAAGCTGTCCGAGTGGCCGCAGCGGCGAATGTTCATAAGCTGCAGCGTCACCGACGGCTGTTCGCAATTGAGCTTCACGAAGCCGATGGTACGCGCAGACAGGCATAGGCGGTATACGCCAGTCAGGTTCTTGCTCTGGCCCAGTCCCTTAGGCTTCAGGTTCACCTGCCACACCTCGCGGTAGACTGCCGTGGCGGGCGTCACAAGCCCGTAGTTGTCATCGCAGCCAGCGGCGCCCGCCGAGCCGCCCAGGACTCCCGGGAGAGAGGCGCTGCAAGAGCCGCCGGTGGTGCCCGAGCCCCCATCGCCAGAGCGGCCTTCGCTGACCAAGTCGGTGAGTGCACGGTACCAGCCCTCCTGCTCCTGCTCGTTCTCCGCCGCTACGGCGAAGTACTCGTCCCTGGTGTAGAGGGCAATCAGGTACTTGTGCTTGGCGTCCGCGCGCTTGTTGATGTTCAGACAGCAGTCGAGCGCGATCACTCGCTTCGGCGCGCCCGCCTTGCTCCTCCACTTCTTCTCGCTCTCGTAGTATTCCAGCCGGGGAGGCTGCGGCGGCGACCCCCCAGCCGCCGATGCCTCGTCGCCGCCCGTGCCGGGGCCGCGCAGCACGAAGAAGCGCTTGTGGCCGTGCTTCTGCTTGCGCAGGTAGCCGCACTTGCGCACGCTGTGGTTGTTGTTGTTGTTGTTGTTATTGAGGTTCGGGCCGTCCCCGCCCGCCGACGCGGGGGGCCCAGGCAGGGGCGCGCTAGCCATCGCCGCCGCTTCAGGTCTCTCCGCCGGGCTAGGTGAACAGGGGATGGCGAGGGCCGAGGGGCGCGGGCGGGGGCGGCTCCCCGCCACCCGTCGCCCGGCCGCCCGGCCACGCGCGCGCGTCCCCCGGGCCCAGGCGGTGGGCTAGGAGGCGCGCGCGGCTCGGTGGCGCAGGGCCCTCCGCCGCTCGGAAGGATGCTCGGCGCGGGCGATGGCCGCCCCCCGCTTCGGCTGTACGCGGCCGCTGCCTCCCGGGCTCTCGGGCGGCGCCCGGGGACTGGCTGGCTGGGCCGAGAGTCGGGGTCCCCGAGCCGCGGGGCCGAGCTTAGAACGCGCGCGGCCGGCCTGCAGCCACCGTTCTGCACTGCGCGACACCGATCTGCGTCCGGACACTCGGGGCCCACGCCGCCGCTGGGGCCGCTGCTGCCGCCGCTGCTGCTGCTGCTGCCACCAACGACGACCCGGGTTTGTCGCGGTCCCCGCCGCACAGTGAGTAACACATCGCGCACCGAGTGACTGAACTAAGAGCAAAACAACACGTGACTCTGCGTTACGCAGGCACACTCGCGCGGACGCCCCGCCCCGCCGCCCCGTATTGGCGCCGCGTTCCCCGACGGACAGCGAGCTTGGCCAATAAGCGTGAGGCGCGGGGGGGTAGGGCCGACACGGGGTTGCGTTTCCCGCCGTCCCCTCCCCCTCCCCCCTCCGAGGCCCGGCCGGGGCTCGGCGGGGGCCGTGCCGGGCTCATTAATCAGGGGCTCGTTGTGGATGCGGGCGGGGGCGATGCCACCCAGGGCGGGAAGCCCGCCGTGGAGAATGCGGGTGCGGGGTTTGTGCTCCCGCATCGCGCCCTACTAACTAGCCCCAGGCTTCCGCTGCGGAGGGGGAACGGGGGCGGGAGGTCGGAGCTGGTGCGGGGCGACGGTCGGACCCTAGCAGCCGGGGTGGGCGCGCGACGCAGGGCGGTGCCCGCTGTGGGTGGCAGGCGCGCGGCCCGGCTTGTTTACGAGCATCGTTGCCGCGAGCTTCGGGTCGATGGCAGCTCAGTGCCCTTTCCCGGCGACGAGCGAGCGAGGGGCGCCCCGGAACCCGCCCCACCCTCCGCAGGCGTCCGCCCCCGCCCCCCGGTCGTGGGCTCTTTCCGGGGCGTCATCAGAGCCATTCACTTGTCAGGTTCCCGGGAAGTGGAAGTCGCCTGTTCTGGATGTAATAGGAGAGAGGAGGAGGGCATGCTGGCGTAGGAAAATGCGGTTTCCATAGTGCCGGGAAAGGGCGGGCCTGGGCGGGAGCGGGGAGCTGGGAGCGGGTGCTGGCGAGCGTCCTCCCCGCGCCCCGCGCCCTCACCGCTCCCGGCCCGCGCCCCAAACCCTGTTCACCCAGCACCCGGGCTATGAGCGGGCGTCGCCGAACCTAGGAGCGCGGCCACGGGCACAGCGCCAAGCCAAAGATGCCCTTGAACTGCTGCTTTGAATTTCTCTATCTACGTGGCCTTTGTGACTTTCAAAGTCGAGGGCAAATAAGCACCTGCATGTCATGTCTCCTAACTGACAGCGTGAGGGCCGCTAGGAAGGGCAATGATCCGAGTTCACAGAAGGCGGGCTTGGAATCCTGATCTGGATGTGTAAACAAAACAAACCCTTGCCCATCTAGGGAGAAAGTATCTAAATGAAACAATTCACGAGCCGAGTTTATCTTACAGTTTAACCTTGGTTATTTTGTACTGAGTCCTGGAAGTTCGCCGTGGAATGCCCTGCATAATTCAGAATCATTATTGCAACTACAATGACATGTTTAAGAAATAATTGCAGTGCGATTCTGAAGACCAGATGCTTTACCCTTTGTATAAACTGTGCCTTAAACACCCCAATGATGAATTTGTGCCAAGATAACCCAAGCCAATATTCGACCTGTTCTGTTTTTAGCGTGTGTATGGCTATGATTCTGATTATTAATGAATAACAAAAGCTTGGGGAAAACCATTCATGTAGTAAATATCATCAAATTAACCTCAAAGGGGTGTGTTGAATTGGGTCTTCCATTTTAAATTACACTCTTTAAATATAAGAGATCAGTAAATGCCCTTGTTAGTGTCTATGCGTGTGGAAATGCGTGTGGCCGCACACCCTTGCATGCACACCCGAGTATGTGCAAGCTGTGGTTGTGAGCGTGCCGAGCACACTGTCTTGTGGTCGCTGGCTTTTATGCTTCTATCACCAAGCATTGTCTCTAACCAGAAGAAACATAACAACATGACAGGATTTTTATCTTGGAGCTTGAAGAAAATGTGGCTCGATTTTATTGATTGTGATCATTTACATCCCACTTTATGAGACACATAAATGAGCCTGTGTGTTCTGTAACCTGAAATAGCGCAGGACAAGAGGCCACGCCGGCAGTACCCTATGCTTTTCTTTGAAAAGGTATCTTTGGTAACCATTTTGCTTTCTTTTTTTATTTTGACTCTCAATACAAAATTAGATTTTTAGGAATGCATTGAGTGCTGACGTTCTGTGCCCAGTGGAGCCTGGCCAGTACCAGCTTTGTTTTCCTTGGGGCTGTGTTACTATTGTGTACCAGGAATCAGAAGCTCAGTGTTGGCAGGTGACCTGTTGTGTGTGCTGCCTCAGTCACCAAGCTAGCAGCACCTACGGGGGTTGGGAGAGGGGTCAGGTACTGCTTCTGTCAGTGGTGTCTGCTCACAAAGGTGACAGGCCTCTCCCTTTACAGCAAGGTGCTTGTCATTCTGCAGCCCTGGAAGCTCTAGGTGCAAAAGTGAGAGGTCCCCACTCCTATTGAGAGAGCCCCCACCCTCTGAGCAACCTGCTTTTGCTCCTGCCTGCTGCCAGATAAGCTGCTTATTTACTGGAAGCTGGTTGTGTATCTTGGGATTTTCCAACTGTTCTCCCATACTTTTTCAGTAGTAGTCGGCTCCTAACATCTGTCCACATGCTGTGCTCACAGGACTGGGTGCCATGAACCTGGCCTGTTGCCAGTAAACAGCCTGGCTGCAGCTTTTTCTCCTGCCTCTGGATCTTTCCTGAGAGTCCTTCTTTTTCTTTCACAGCTGACAAGTGACCATAAGGTTCTGTTTGGTTGGTTTTTGATTTTTTGAAACAGGGTTTCTCTGTATAGCCCTGACTGTCTTGAAACTCACTTTGTAGACCAGAGTAGCCTCTAAGCCAGAGATCTGCCTGCCTCTGTCTCCTGAGTGCTAGGATTAAAGGTGTGTGCCATGGCTGTTTACAAAGGAAGATATGGGATTTTATTTTTAATATAGATTCATGCAATTTTGCTTCTTTTATTAAAAATAGTCTTTCAGGAAGACTATTTTTAGGTATTTCCATTAAGGTTAGGTATTTTCATTAAGTTCTTAATTGTATGAACAGGTAAAACGTGTTAAGAATACATGCTATAAATACTATTACCAAGATGGATCATAGATTTGTTTTTCATGTAAAAAGGCTAAAATGGAGAAAAGCATATAGTTTCAAAGTTTTCTTTAATTCTTCATGCATTATGTGTCCGGCAGGACTTTATGTCTAGGTCAACTCTGAAAGATGACTAAGGGAATGGTCAAGTGGAAAGCCACATGGTCAGTGGGAATAGCCCTCACTTAAGATGTGTTCCAGGAAGCCTAACAATAGTTTATGGTGGCAAGTCTGTTTCCCCTTTAGAAAGAATGGCATAGTTGGACCTGCTACACCACCCTCAGTAACTTAGTTCACAAGCATATTAAAAATATTTGCATTTCTGATGAATGAACCTTGAACATACTTCTGCCCATCTAGGATTAATAGGGGAAACTCACAGCATTAAATGAGCCGCTCCCCATCTCTCTGCTAGTATGTTTCAACTGAAATTGCACAAGAGTTTTGTAACATGTGAACTCTGTATTTGCAACAGGATAACTTTCCTGCAAGAATGTAACTGTTGTTTGCCCCACTTAGTATCTGTGCCTGGCAGTGCAAACAGTTCAACAATCAGAATTTGTAAAAACTCACCAGGCAGAAACAGGTGGATCTCTATAAGTTCAAGGTCAGCCTAGTCTACTCACAGTGAGTTCCAGCCCAATCATGGCTACTTATTGAGACATTGTTTCAAAAATGAAGAAACAAATATAAGAGGAGGGAAGGAGGAAGGAAAAAGTTTATATAAATGTGTATACATTGATTGATTATATTATTTCCTTAGACATTGTAATAGCTTTCCATCTTAGTATTCATTCTGTCCATTAAAAATAATAATTCAACAGTCCTGATAGTCCTAGGTGCTAATTCAAGGATGGTTTTCTAAAAAGCTTACTGAATGCTAAAACCATTGTAACTTATAAAGTAAGAACTGCTTGTTCCTGGGTCCTGTGTTCCTGGGTCACACAGTGGATGCTAGTGACATTAAGAATGTCTCTGAAGGGACACAGCTATGTTTTCTGAATGTGAAATAGGGACAGCTGGGAGTGACCTTCTGCAAGTCCCTGAGCCTCAGGAGAGCAAGGTCAACCTGTGCTCTTTGCTCTGTGCTGTGGATCAGGAGCAAGCAGTTGGCCTGGGCTCGCTAGTTGCTCCAGAGGTAACAGACACAGCCAGCTGCCTCCTGCCAGGTCCCCAATGTTTGGTGAAATTGTGTCCCACTCCAAAACCTGCCATGTCCCTACAGCAGGCTGCTTCTAGAGTCTGTATTGTAAGGTTGTTTATAAAACCCAGCCTAAGGATATCTAGCACAGGAAATGTGGCTGGCTCTTACCCATACTGCCACCCACTGGCGACATCTTTTTCTAAGGTGTCCAGTGAGCACAGCTGCACCTCCGCTGGTGGCTGGAGGGTTGTTTCATGAAATTGCTTCCCACCTACCATACATTGGCTTTGCTGAGATCCTGAAGGAAGGTAGTAAACGTGATTTGAGATCTAACAGAGAAGCATTGGTGTAGACTGACAGAGTAACAGGTGAGGAGGGATGTGAGCAAGGCCTTCTGGGAGAAGACCAGCAACCATGAAATGACTCTGAGCACATTCAACACTGTAAGATGGATACTATCTATCGATGACAATTTAAAGTTTCAGAAAACAAACAAAGCAGCACAAGAAATCAAGAACTTAAACTCAGGATTATTCTATGCTCACTAGATCAAATGTGAGATAACATCAAAGCACACTTCCCCTACATTGGTCATTCAACCTGATTCTTTGTAGCCAAAGTCACATAGAAAGATTTCAAAATGAAATCTTAAAAAAATATATAAGTTGGAAAGAAACTAGACTATGAATGACAAGTGTCAATCACAAGTGTGTGACTGTGTTTCTGAGTAAAATAATTAGAACTGTGTGTGAACAACTCAGCTCATTCTGAATATGCAAACTTTTTTTTGTTTTTTTATTATTACTTGGTCTCGGTTTAGGCAATGTTGGATTCTATTTTATGCTGCAATATAACGGCAATAGGAAAATTAGTGGTGTGATTAGAGAAAGCTATTATTTGCCTAGAAGGAAGGAACCCAAAGGCTTGATTGATGTGTGTACTGCCAATCATATCCTTTGGAGTCTACATTTAAAACAAAAGCTGGCATACAGTATCAATAACAGTAATTGGGGCTGGAGAGATGGTTCAGTGATTAATAGCACTTTCTGCTCTTCTAAATGACCATCACAGATTGTTCACAATTGTCTACATAGCTCTGGGGTATCCAGTGCCGCCTTCTAACCTCTGAGGGCACCAAAAACATGTGACATTCATTCAGACATACACACACATATACACAAATAAACTAAATATTAAAAAATAAAATACCAGGGGTGGAGACTGCTCAGTGGTTAAGAGCACTTTCTGCTCTTGCAGAGGACTTGAGTTCAATTCCCAGCACCTACATGGAGGTTTACAGCCACATGTCACTCCAGTTCCTAGGGAGTGACACCTTCTGACCCCCACAGCACCAGACAGACACGTGGCACACATAGATATGAGCAGAAGACACTCACATATACATATAAAAATAAATCTTAAAAATGTATCAGTAACAGTAAACTGATAAGAGTGTCGCATTGCTATGTTCACCATGACATATGGTCATTAGTCTATACAGAGGACGTTTAAAATTCCATCGTCCCAAATGTAGATGTTATAAGTATATGATTCTTGGTCAAGGGGGAACTCAGCTGAAGTCTTTTAATTACTGGATAGGGAATTCCCATCCGTCTGTCCTATGAGTCCACAGATTCATAAAAGATTAAACAAGAGAATTCAGGCTGGGGATGTAGCTCAGTGGAAGAGCTTTGATCAACATGCGTGGAACCCTAGGTTAGATTCCCAGGCTGCAACCAAAACAAACAAACCAGAAAAAACAAAGCCATTTGGCTCTTCACCCATGCCTTATACTTTTGCCTTATTTAGAACATTTCTGGCACAAACAATAGTAACTGAACTAAGTAACTGAAAAGCACAAGCATTCCCAATTTCTCCAAAACAAAGTAACCAAATCAGATTGTGAAATGCAGGAAGAATCCTGCAAGCCAGATCCCCTAAAACTGCTCATCTGGAGGCTGGAAACCGCCCCTTTGGTAGACACAGTCTCAGAGGTACTCCTGGGGATCAACAGCAGTAGTCCTTCCAACACTGTCTACTTCTTTCCCCGTGTTTTAGAGGCTGCACCAAGGCTGCTGAGCTAAAAAGATAATTACATGTGATCCTATCTTAAAGTGTTCTTCACTATGGAATACAATAGTGCCTATCCATTCTGAATTTGAACATTTGGAAAGCCTGTTATGCACAGTAATAAAAAAACAAAACAAAAAACCAGCAAACAAAAGCCCCAGGATGTGCTGTTATTTGTTTGATCTTTGGGTGAATTCGTACTGCATTTTAATTCACAGAGCAGTAACGGTTTCAGGACGTCCATATCCCGAAGCATGTGTGTTAAAAGGGACTGATGTACAGGCTATCAGTGTATCTTCAACTCAGATCATAAAACTCAGCAACGGCTAAGCGACTAAGCATGCTGTGGGTACCTGTAGAACCTCGTTGTCCACAGCGATCCAGTACGCTTGTCTTTGCCTCTGAACTCTTCTGCCCTCATCAGGCCTACTTCTTTATGTGGTTAAGGACTTCGGTTTTTATAGGCATCTTTGGTTGTGACATAGAATTTGAAAACAGAAATTGTCACATGTTATTACAACATCGTCTGGTCTTTTCTTAACTGTAGTTTTAATTCCTGATGCTCCCCATCTTTTTAGAGTAAGTGGTTTCTATCTTTCTTTTCCATGTTTTTAAAACCATACTTTATGTATACATATTAAAACATGAGTATAGAATGACTTGATAAAGGTTTTAATCTTTGAACCCAGAGAGTTTCATTGTCAAACTTCATATTAGAGTCCACAAAGATTCCAGGAAAAGATGATACAAAGTTACAATGATGAAACCGCTGTGTGGTGTGACAGGGTGAGGCTGAGGCCCCAGCTCTCGGCCAGCCATGGCAGGAGAATATGCAAGTTTGAGACTTCCCTGTGCTTCACGGTGTGATTCAGTCTCAG
This sequence comes from Rhynchomys soricoides, assembly GCA_019843965.1. Classification (NCBI taxonomy): domain Eukaryota; kingdom Metazoa; phylum Chordata; class Mammalia; order Rodentia; family Muridae; genus Rhynchomys; species Rhynchomys soricoides. The sequence goes on along the minus strand of JADRCH010000044.1, from coordinate 7,317,870 downwards.
AACACAAACAGACACACAAAACAAAGTGAGAGAGGAAAAGGGAGGAAGGGAGAGGTGGAGGGGAAAGAATGGAGGTACGGAGGGGGAAGGAAAAGACGGGATGGAGGGAAAATGTTTGAATAAGCTCCTCCCATCTAAATTGATGCCTCTATCCCTAGTGTGGCTGTCACAGGAGAGGAACCCCTTTCTCTTAAGCCCTGGCAGATTGCAGTTTCAAATCTAATTGTGAGAATTAGCACGCTGAGTGTGAATACCAAGAGTGCCCGTTTCACGAAGAGCGCAGCCATTTAAATGAAACTCAGGTCTGTTTAGCCAATGCCTGCTTCTCAGGTTAGGAGCTGCCCATCTCACAGGAAAGGAGACTGTGAGCGAAATCTGTAGATGTCACTTCATGCTAAATCAAGGGTTAGGAACTCTGTTGCCCTTTGTGTCTGGCTGGTTTTTAGACTGCTTGTGCCCTCTTGGACTGTGGTACCAGGAATTACCAGTGTCGTTTACAGTCCTACTTGACATGCCCGTGAGTTATGAGGTCTGGCAATGAAGTTGTACAGACAGACCTAAGGACAGAATGAATCTTGTAAGACTCATCAACCACAGCTGTGCTCAATGGTCCCACACCCAATCTCTTCCCATTTATAGCTGTGCCTGTGGGTAGTATCCCAAAATTCCAGGAATTTTTGGGTCTCCCAGGTTTCTTGATTTCCCAGAGGTCTTAGTCTCTCCTAGGTGTCTTGGTTCCCCAGGTGTCTTGGATCTGTCACATACAGGTGGTGTCCTCTTACGTCTCTTGGTCATCTGGGTCTCTTGAATCTGTTGGGTATCTTCATCTCCCCAAACCTCCAGGTCTCTTGGTTCTATCAGATGCCTTGGTCCTTCTGTTTCTCTTGGTTCCCAGATCTCTCAGTCTTCTAGGTCTCTTAGATCTTTCAGGTATCTTGATGCTCCCAGGTCTCTTGATCCCATCAGATTTCTTCCCCCCCCCCCAGCCCCCCGTCTCTTGATTCTCAGATCTCTTGGTTCCCCCAGGTCTCTTAGTCCTTCAGGGCTTTTGGTCTCCTAGCCTTTTGATGCCCCGGGTCTCTTACCCCCAAGTATCTTGGTTCCCCCAACCTTTTCGTCCTCCAGGACTCTTGGTCCTCTCAGGTCTCTTAGTCCCCCAGGTCTCTCAGCTCCTACTTGTCTCCTGGGTAAAGCCGAGACATAAAGGAGGCTGACACTCCTTCAGTCATTACCAGGGCAGTGTGGACAACAAACCACACTCCCGGATGGATGAAGTCTTTCTCAGGGTAGAGACCAGTCTTGTTCATTTGCCATTCAATACATGCTATTGCCTGGGATGTCTCCCTGCATGGTAGCGGCTATCACCCTCTGCACTTGCTTGGAATAACAGGAGCCCAGGCCAGTCTGAGTTTTCTGGTCCAAATTGCTGGTGTTCACTGACATTGCTAAAATCCCAGTAACTCACTTCCCTGTAAAGAAAGCAGAATGGCATTTCCTAATGCCCTTAGGAAGTGTAGAATCTAGAGGGTGGCTCAAAGCAAACCTGCAGTTCACCAGATAAGGACAATTGTAAGTTTAAAAACAACCCTGCTGTACAGGGCAAGTACTGGGGTTGGAAAGCTGGCATCTCGCTGCATTGAAGGCCAACACAGGACCTTCCTGGGTGTAGGCAGCAGCACCAGAAGACATACTGAAGACACTTTGAAGGTGGATCCTCATCTTCCTTCACAGAAGTAACAAATGAAAAAAGTAAGCTACTATGAAAACACGCAACCATGAAACTTAGGGGGAAAGATAGTGATATCAGTATTTGATCTCTTAAAACAGGATTCCTTGAGGAAAAGAGCTAAATGGTGAGGAAGAGGAGATTGCTGCTGGGATCCAGGATGAGATCCTGATTTCATCATAATGAGAGGAGAGCATCCAAGACCCCAGCAGTGGAAGCAGGTACGAGAGTCTCAGGCAGAAAAGACCCATGAAGCTTTTCTCTCCACTCTTGAGACCCACCCCTAAAGGACTTTCCAGGATACCCCCCACACTCCAGCAAGGTTGTCCTATGTTGACACTATATTTCCAGAAGGAGAAAATTCAGCTCCCAGAACCCATGTTATGTGCTCACAACCACCTGTAAAGACTCCCTCTTCTGGTCTTAATGGTTATGCATGCATACACACACACACACACACACACACACACACACACACACACACACACGCACCCCAAATGGATCTTTTAAACAAGAAAATGGCCTTTACATAGTTATATAAAAGGTCATTTCAGACAGTCTGTAAGAGCCCTCTGGATCGCTAGCATGGCACATTCAAACACTTGGTAACTGCTGACATTTTTTGTGTCTCATTCCCAACTGTAAACCACTCTGTGGGGACAATACCAAAGGCAGTGGCATGTGCATACATAGGATCCAGGAACTTGCTTTGTAAAATCTTCCAGAGGATGCCCTGCGTATATGTCTTCATTGTATACCTGTTAACAAAGTTCCTGTCAACAGGCACACGTGCTCATACAGAGAAACGAGATTGCCTGTGTTAATTCTGCACCTTTGATTTTCATGCATGATGAAAATTACTTTCAGTGAGTGTGCAAGTTGCAAACACCTCCAGCAGCACAGACTTCAAAGTTCTTTCCCTGGCTTGGAGGCATTGTTTGTGTAGACCAAGGACCGATGCTTTGTGATGTGCTTGTTTCCCAGTTCCTTACTTGTATCTCTGTTTTCTTTAAGTGGTCTTTCAATGAATGGCATTTCCTTCTTTTATTTAAATTTCTCACCTTTCCTTTAGGATTTTGGATTTTTGTTTTGTTTACGTGGCTGTTTTCTTCTCCCCATGTGAATTCCCAAGAACTTCCTCCCACATCCCCTCTTCCTGTACTTGAGAGAGGTATATTTGGTGTGTCACAGGGACCTGTATAAAATCATTGTATCTATGACATGGTGATAGCTCGAATTCACTTTTCTTTCCCCACCTCTGGAAGCTGTTTCTGAATATGTGGTTTTATGTTGTGTGACTTCGGGCCTCCCTGGCGTCAGATCTGTACAGTCAGCTTCCATGTCTCTTTCCTTCCCTCTGATGACATCCTGGTTTTTCAGAGGCCAATATGTCATGTTCTTAAACGGCTGTCCATGTAAAGATAACCTCACTAGCAAATCCTCACCTTCTCAATCTACAGGAGCCTCTTAGAGTCAGTTAACTCTTTTTCTGGTGCAACTAAAACTCGTTTGACATGTTTAATGAGCCACCTCATGAGGACTGCCATAAATTTAGAAACGTTGGACATCATTAAAGACACTGAGTTCCCTACCCATAGACACGGCATATTTCCCAATCGCCTATATTCACACACACACACACACACACACACACACACACACACACACCTGCACACGTTCCCCACACACATGCAGATCTTAAGCATATTAGTTAGATTTCCTCCTAGCACCCTTTTACCCCTTGATCCTCTTGTCAATAATATCTGAATACAAAACTTCATTTTTAAAAAAAAAAAAACAAAAACAAAATTGCCATTGCTTGGGGAAAGAAATAAACAGTGGTTTTGTTCAACCTCATATTTTGAATCCATAGGGGTAGGAGGTGGGGTCTTGGAGATACTGTGGAAATACCATTGTTCTCAGGTCTTCTTTCCAAATTGCTTTAGTTCCTCAATGAGTCTCATCTTACTCCCAGGCTAGAACCACTAACACAGTACAAGGGCAGAGCCTCCCTTTAATCTACTTCTTGTGTGTTTATCCCTGCATGTATGCACACGTATGTGAGGTACATGTGCAGGTGTGTGTGTGTGTATCACTGTGTGTATGCACATGTATGTAGGGTACATGTGCAGGTGTGTTTGTGTGCGCATGAGTGTGAATATAGGCAGGAGGTCAATGTCAGGTATCCTCAGCATTCTCTTTCCACCTAATTTGAGACAGTGAACCCGGAGCTCACAGGTTCATCCGGCTTGGCCCTCCAGTGAACCAGGGGGATCCTCTTATCTCTACTTCTCCAGTGCTGGGATGACAGGAACACACTGTTACTCCTGGCTTTTTTTTCCCATTAATTTATTTATGTATTCACTTTATATCCCAACCACAGCCTGCTCCCTCCTCCCAGTCCCTCCCATACAAATCCCTCATCCTATTACCCCTTCTTCTTCTTCTCAGAGAAGGAGAAACCCACCCCATCCTGTTTTACACCTGCATATGGGGATCAGCATCTGTCTGCTAGCTGTCAGTCTCTGTGCCTTGATCTTTCCTCTAAGCCCATATTTCTGACCATACAGAGAATCTAGTCACTATGATAATAAAAGCATGGCCTCGTCACCTTCTTTTATACCCTACATGATAGCCAGTATTTCACAGAAAACATAGCCAACACATTTTCCAGGAGCAAAAAATCAGGGCTTTCTGAATACTTGTATGTGTGCAAGCATGCACGGAGGCCAGAGAACAGATGCAGGTGTCAGTCCTCGGTGCCCTCCAAGTTAAAATGTGTTTTAGATATCTCAAATTGTCTTGGAATTCATTGATTAGAATAGGTTGGTTCACGTGCAAGACCCCAAGGATCCACCTGTCTCCACCTCTCCAGTGCTGGGATTACAAGGGTATGCCACTCTGAGGGGCTATTTTATATAGGTCCCAGATAAGCTAACTCAGGGCCTTGTGGTTACAAAGTAATCACTTCCCTAGCCAAGCTAGTGCCCCAGTCATCAAATATCTGCACTCAGTCTTTCAATCTAGGCAAGTATGTATTTATTCTCTAGTATTTTTTACTTAGAAATAACACAATACTTTACATATGTCATTTAAATAGAACTTCATATTAGTGCTAAGCCACACTAATAGGTAGCAACACTAAATGGAACATATTTAACAAAGTTACTTTAAAAAAGAAAGAAAATCCTAAAAGTGAAAATCACACACTTGACACATTGGATATGAATGGATGATTACTTGCAAAACAAATTATATGTAAATCTTTCTTCCCTTATATGCAGACCAAAGTCATATGACTCCCTGGAGGGAGAGGGCTGAGACTCGGGGCTTCCTATCGTTACTCACTCCTTGTAGTCAGAGCTGCCACAGGGATCCACACCAGCTACAAGGCACCCCAACCAGTGTTACACTGGAGTGCACATCCCAGATCTCCCTGTGAGGCTGCCTTCACCCCAGAAGTCACATTCAGTGACTCACTACATAGACTGAAGGTGAAGTTTCACAACATGGACAAACAGGACAATGTGCAGATGCTACTGCATGGAGGGGCCAATGCAGGGCATGCCATTGGTGCCTCTCAGTTGCTACAGCTTTGCTTGACTTTCAGAACCCTATCAAGCCCTTACAAACATAGGTTCTGTGACAAAGTCAGCAGAACATCTACCCGAAGCCAAGGACAGCCACAATGTTTCCCAATGCTCTGTCCCTTTAACCTCCCCTGAGTGAGGTGACATCATTCTGTGTCTTTCCCCTTCTCTTCTCAAGGAACTGTAGCGCTGTCTGAGCTCAGCCCCACAGCAGATTAAAGAAGATTAGGAAATGCTTCATCTCATGTTGCCTTCTCCCAACTGCCCAGGCTAAGGTCTTGTATATATGCACATCCATGGATATGGCCCTGTCCTCTCTGGGAGCTTCCCTCATGGCTTCCTTCAGCTATCATCTACCTGACTCAGCAGCAGCAACCCCACAGCAAGCATCTCTTTGCCAGGCAGTGACCTCCTACTGTATCCTGCTGCCGTCTTCCATCTCTCCAGCACAATGGAGTTCTCCAAGGTCCTGAACCCAGCGACGGCTTCTCCACTCTTGGAGGTTAGGGTTCATAGTTCAAGGGTCAGATGCTCTCTGGGATTATCTGTACCCACACTTAACTGCGGGAGCTTCCTGAGCAAGACAGGCAGATTGGGGTTCTACTTGCCAGCTTTCATCCTGGAGCTTCCTCCAGGATGCTACTTTAGCCATTGTAGGGACATCAAGAAATGGCTGCGTCGTTGTCTGCAGATGAGCAGGAGCATAGGATACTTGGTTTTCTTTATTTTCCTGTAGTTCAGTATCACTGTTTTTAAAATTTGTTTTTTGGTTATCAACAGTATCTGAGTGGATGTGTTCTATATGCATTTTGTTGATATTTTGCATCATTCCCAAAGGACAAACTCCTGCACACAGGAATGATGATTACCCATGTGCTAAACAGCAGAGAGTGTCCTCCTCACTGACAAATGGTTCCCCAAAAGCGCTGTACCAGTTGTGTGTGAGTACACCCCTCTCTCCACCCCTCACTTCAAGGCTTCAGTAGTAAGAGTTGTGCCTTGTGACACGTCATATGCTCTTCTCTGGTTGCTGACAAAGCTGGGTATTCTCAGTTGAGAAGGCTCATGTGTCTCTTCTCTTTTTTACCTACCCCTTTAGCTTTAGAAAAGGTTTGTTTTTGTGCATATGTGTGTACCTGTGTGAATTTTATGCCCTGTCTGTATGCAAGTGCCCATGGAAACCATAAGAGGACACTGGGTGCATGCAGACTGGAGTTAAAAGTGTTAGTGAGCTTCTGTTTGGATGCTAAGAACCAAACTTAGGTCCTCTGCAAGAACAACAATGCCCCTAACCACTGGGCATCCCTCAGACCAATCCCTGTAAGTGCACACTCTTTTCTTGGTTGGCTAAGCCCTCCTCACATGTGTGTAAACTCAGTTGTCATAGATTATCACCGTGCCTCCACGTTACATATGCGCTAAGGGTGTTTATGAACTTAGATCAATTTCAATACTGTTTATTTCATGTCTTAACCTACAAAATTTAAAATTTCTTAGTGGAAGTGAAAAGTGTTCTCTATTTTCCATTAACATTTATTCAGTGGACCTGCATACTTCTGGATTTATGTATTCAGACATAAGAATCATATATATTTTCCTATAACTCAGGCATTTTATTCTTTGATGTTCTTATTTTGCTGATATAAAAACCTAAATGCTCTTGCCTAAAGGAAATACAGGGACAAAGAGTGGAGCAGAGACTGAAGGAAAGGCCATCCGGAGACTGTCCCACTAGGGATCCATCCCATATGCAGACACCAAACCCAAACAGTATTGCTAAACCAAAGAGTACACATGGAGGTACCCATAGCTCCAGCTGCATATGTAGCAGAGGATGTCCTTATCTCGAATCAGTGGAAGGGGAGGCCTTGGTCCTGTGAAGGCTCTATGCCCCGGCGTAGGGGGATACTAGGGCAGTGAGGGGGGTGGGTGGGTCGGGAGGGAGCACCCTCATAGAAGCAGAGGGGTGGGGGATAAGTTAGGAGGTTTGTGGAGGGGAAACCGGGAAGAGGGATAATGTTTGAAATGTAAATAAATAAAATAGCCAATAAAAAACCCTAAGCGGTCTATTCTCTTTACACCAAGACTACATGTCAATACCTAATATTTAATAATCTATCTTATACCCACTGGACATATAATTTCTGCCATTTTCAAGTACAAATAATGAACTTTCACATATAAGGTCATTGTTATTGACATTTTCCTCTGGACCTGAGGAAGTATTCAGTCTGAACAGATGTTTATTTATTTATTTATTTGCTTAATTAAAAGTTATGTTGAGCAAGTGTGTTCCTGACTCTTGTGCCTGCTCTTGGGACTCTTTTACTCCTGTTGGGTTGCCGTGTCCAACTTCTACATGATAATTTTTGCTTCATCTTATATTTTATTTAGTCATTTTTGGTTGTCATATCTTAGAAGCCTGCTCTTTTCTAATGAGAGACAAAAAGGGAGTAGACCTGGAAGGGAGGGGAGGAGAGGTGGGGAAAAACTGGGAGGAGTCGAGGAGGAGAAACTAAAATTGGATTACATTGTATAAAAAAAATAATCTATTTCCAATAAAAGGGGGAAAGTGGAAAAACAGTTATATTCAGGAATGTTCGTTACATCTATTTAAAAACATATTTTACTGAATGTTCACGTATGGGTGTGATGTGTTTGGAGCCCTTCCCTTCCAATTCCTGCCTTGTGTCCCTGCTCATACACACTTTCCTCTCCCAACTTCAAGTGTTCTCCCTCCTTTTTTTTCAATGCCCACTGAGTCCATGGAGTGCTACCTGTGTGTGCACAAGGCTAGCCGGTATTTTAATAACAGCAGAGACTGAGATTGGTCAAAAAAGATAAAGGTGTAAGTAAGTAGGAGACTTTGTACAGTAGAGCATTGCACAGCCACAAAAATGAGCATGGGCTCCATCCCATGGGCAGAATGAATAAAGAGGAAAGAGGAGAAAATGAACTGAGACCAACCTTCTGCTCCCTGACTGTGAACACAATGTAGCCAGCGGCCTCAGATTCCTTTTGTCTCCCCATAGCCGAGATGATAGACTGTATTCCTTCAAACTGTGAGCTAAAATTAATCCTCTCTTTAAGTTACTTTTATCCTGTGCTTTGTTACACCAATGAGAAAAGCAACTGATAAACTCTGTGCTAAACTTGGTGGCAAGGACTCAGAATGGCCTCACTCTGCAGGAGTCTAGGGAGAAAGAATCCATGAGCAGCAGAAATACTTTGTCATCTTGGTCTGTTTGACTACTCTATTCTGAAGACCTGGGTAATGGAGGAATTATCTGTGACCTGCCCAGAGACAGTGAGGGAGGTGGAACTCCTGAGGGAGGTGTGGAAGGGATTTGTTATCTCCTAGGCTCAGTTGAGTGTTAGGACTTTGGGAATGGAGGGTAGCCGAACCTCTGAGGGTGAATTGGAGAGGGATCGGTAGAGCCAAGGACACAAGGAAGACACCATGAGAGATTGGATCCTTGTTAGATTCCTGGCCTCAGGCACCAAGGTCACTGCTGAGCCTTTCTGCTTGTGACCACAAGCTCTATTTTAGGTTGCTTCCACATAGAGTTAGAGTTGGCCACTGAGAGGAACATGATGAGCCTGGGCAGTGTCCTCAGCTGACTCCTGTGACCCCAGGACAGCCAGCACTTCCTGAAAGAAGCAGCTGGGAGCCTCTTGGTGACTTTAAAGTGGTATTTAGGCAAAATGCTCTCCAATTATCAACCTAGTAAAACAGATTAATTTGTCTTTTAGGGAAATGGAAGTGTTCAATGGAGTCAGACAGTACGGTGAGTGCTCCATAAACCACAGCTGGAGCAAGACATGAGTGTCGGACCAGAGGGTATGTGTCTGGCCTTCACGGTCCCCTCCTCTCTCCTACTCATTGGCCCTCTGGACCCTACAGAGCCCTCCTCTCTCACACAGCTGTTAGTTTAGTTCTGTACCACACGGACCCTGGTTTAAGCACCAAGTCGCATGGAGCTCCAGCACCTCATTCAGATACAGTGATGAAACATCATTTGCTCTGCACAGAAACATCCCACACCAATATCCCACGTACTTCAGTATGGTCCTTCTGGTGAGGAACTCCAAATTGCCCCCGATGGGTAGGTATTGGATTTCTCAAAATTTCCCCTTCTCAGTGAATACTTCACTTGCTGATCTACTGTATTGATGCATAAATCCTTTTTCTGACAAGAATGGGAACCCAGATCACAGAGATCTAACCTCCCTAGTCAACTTCCTATGCAATAGACTAGTGGGGGATCTTCCTCCTTGTTCTCTAGTCAGCAGCCAGAAGAGCAGAGAGGTGACACAGTAGTCTATCAGAGATGCATTTGGTACAGGTTACATCACTTCTACTAGAAGGCTTGTGCCTGGGATGCTTCATGTACAGGAGAGGCAGACTTCTTCCAACACAAGCAAGTTCAGTGACAGACAGCTGTCATAGAAGTCAGTGTCTCAACTCTATGGAACCTGCTGGTGCTGGAAGTTACAGACCAGCCCTGGATTGAGGAGCACAGGTCTGTTCTGTTCTCTCTATATTTGTTAAACATGAATTACCCATAAGAATCTTGGCTACTAAGAGACCCAAGATCTGGCCCTTTGCTCAGATCCATTAAAGGACATGAGAGGTAGTTCTTGCCATACAGATTTCCAGAGTGGTTGTATCAACTTTCACTCCCACCAGCAATGGAGGAGTGTTCCTCTTTCTCCACATCCTCTCCAACATCTGCTGTCACCTGAGTTTTTGATCTTAGCTATTCTGACTGGTGTGAGGTGGAATCTCAGGGTTGTTTTGATTTGCATTTCCCTGATGACTAAGGATGTTGAACATTTCATTAGGTGCTTCTCGGCCATTCAAGTTTCCTCAATTGAGAATTATCTGTTTAGCTCTGTTCCCCATTTTTTGATAGGGTTATTTGGATCTCTGATACAACCTCTCTGGAAATCAGTTTGGCGGATCCTCAGAAAAATAAACATAACACTACCTGAGGACCCAGCTATTCCACTCCTTCTGGGCATATACCCAGAAGATACTCCAACATGCAATAAAGACACATGCTCCAATATGTTCACAGCAGCTATATTTATAATAGCCAGAAACTGGAAACAACCCAGATGTCCCTCAACAGAGGAATGGATACAGAAAATGTGGTACATTTACACAATGGAATACTATTCAGCTATTAAGAACAATGACTTCATGAAATTCGCAGACAAATGGATGGAACTTGAAAATATCATCCTGAGCCAGGTAACTCAGTAACAAAAGAATGAACATGGTATGTACTCACTAATAAGTGGTTATTAGCCCAAAAGTTCAGAATACCCAAGAGTCACTTCACAGCAACCATAGGGCTGAGTGTGAGGTCCCAGGTGGAGGAGTTGGAGAAGAGACTGAAGGAGCTGAGGGAGTTTGCAGCCCCATGGAGGGAGCAAGAGTGTCCACTGGCCTGACCTCCCGATGCTTCCGGAAACTGGATCACTAACCATAGAATACACATGGAGGGACATATGTGGCAGAGGAGGGTCTTGTTAGCCATCAGGGGGAGGAGAGGCCTTTGGACCCGAGGGTGTTAGATGCCCCAGTGTAGGAGAATGCCAAATAGGGAAGACAAGAGTGGGTGGGTGGTTGTGGGAATACCCCCATAAAGGCAGGGGGAGGGGGAAGGAATAGGGAGGTTCCAAAGGGGAGATCTAGAAAGGGGGAAACATTTGAAATGTAAATAAAGTATCAAAAAGAAAAGAAAATATTCACTAAGATTCTGGGGTTCTAAAGATGTCCTTCATGTCAGAGGATGACTTCCCTGGCTGACAGTACAGTAGCAGCTGCAACCCATAGAGGTACCAGAATCTCACCACCTCCAGATCCCCCAGTGCACAGATAGAGGATGCTCACAAAGATGTGCCGGATCAGGTCTGTCGAGCTGTTGTCCAGGGGAGGCCTGTGCAGTGTGTCCTGACTATCAGCAGGCCCAGAGCAACCCTTTTCCTTTAGTGGTCAGGCCAACTTTGAGCCTGTGAAATGCCACTCAACACAGCTGCCTGGAGGAGGTTCCTAGAAATGTGACATTCATGTCTACAGAGAAAGCATCCCAGGTGCCACTTCTGGAACTGTTCTTTGTAACCCCTCTTCTGAGCAGCAGGTGTGCCTTTTTAAAAAATATTTATTTATTTATTTATTTATTTATTTATTTATTTATTTTATGTATATGAGTACACTGTCACTGTCTTCAGACACATCAGAAGAGGGCATCGGATCCCATTACAGATGGTTGCGAGCCACCATGTGGTTGCTGGGAACTGAACCCAGGACCTCTGGAAGAGCAGTCAGTGCTCTTAACTGCTGACTCATCTCTCCAGTCCCGCAGATGTACCTCTTGCCTTTGGCAATTTGACTGGATCTTTTACTATAGGCTAAGCAAGAATGGTTTGAGCGACACCTGTGAGGAGTCCACCATTCTTGATGGTAGAAAAAGGGGATGAATTGATGACATTTTCTACCTCAACTTGCCATGGAAAGAGACAGAACATTTAATGAGGAGAGAAGTCACCCTCCAAAGGTCCTAGCTAGTAAACTGATTAGAAAGAACTTTCCAATCCCCGATGAACCTTCAGATGATGGTAGCTACCAGTGAATACTGGGAATCCCTCTCTTATGATGGATGCATATTTTAAAATATAGCGGGCCAGTAAATAAGAATGCATGAAAGTAGAAAGGGGGGAGCTTGTGGCTGCATAGGAGAACACCTAAGGGCTTCTGGGAGGCTGGCTTAGTATCAGCCTAGTCAATACATTGGGTTTAGATCAATCCACTGCGATTTCTTATGCCACGAAGTATGCTCCTGGGGGATGATGACTCAGTTGCCAAAATGCTTACCTTACAAGAACGAGGTCCAGAGTTCAATCCCGAGAACCCACAATTAAACACATTCAGGCATCGCACTGAGCATTAGTAACTTGGGCACCAGGGAAACAGACACTGGCAAATGCCTGTGGCACCCTAGCTACCCAACCCAGACTGACTAATGAGTTTCAGGCCAATGAGAGAAGAAAGTAAAGGGTGCTTGAGAGATGACACCTGTGGTCATTGTCATCATCCTACACAGGCAAGTGTGCACACAAACACTCCCGTGTGCCTGTTTCCAAACTGGTGAGTGACAGATACACACTTTTCTGCGGGGGTGGGGAGTGCTTTTATTTCTGATCAAAGTGAATGTTGGTCATGACTTTCTGTGTAGGAAATCACCAGCTTGAGCACCTTTTGTGAAGGGCTATACCCATTCCTGTGTTGACTTGCGTTTCCACAAGTGATTGGGCATTGATTGGTTGCTAGGAGGAGACTGAGAGAATGCTTGGGCCTCTGTGTAGGCGGAGGGGAATTCCTGGGGCATCAGGAGGGGACCTGGTTTTGGAGGGCCTTCCAGGAGACAAGCAAGCTTCCATAAAAAAACAGACCCTCAGGCCTCAGGACTGAATAAGCAGCAGGAGGTGTGCATGCCAAGACTCCTTTGCTTGCAAAACATGCAGGGTAAGTCAAAACTGTGGCTATCAGTGCTGACTTGAACCTCCCAATGCCTTAAGGTTCATGAAGGTTTCAAAGCCAAGGGGCAGAGCTGTCTGCCCTGCAAACAGGAAAACCACAGGACTTGCATAAAATGGCCAGAGCCACATCTAAGACCCTTTGTCCATCATCTGTCAGCAGGTGTTGTGAGAGGGGCATTCAGGGAGCCTGAGAGTTTCCCCTTGAGAAAGTATCCAGTGGAGACTGGAGGTGGTGGGCTTGTTCTCCCAGGTACTATGGATGCTACTGAGAGTCATGGAGAACCCAGGTCTCAGGATCCATAGGGGAAAGGCTCAAGGCCCTTCCAGACCCTGCAGCTACCCAAATACAGGGGCACTCAGGTGTTTCTATGAAATGACATAATTTTGCATGTATGTAACTTATGCACACTGTCCTGACCACTGTCTGCCAGTTACTGACAACCTCATTACAATGTAAGCTCTGAGTGCTATTATGACCCTGTGTCTTTAGAGAGCAAAAACAAAGGAAGGTGTCTGTGTATTCAGTACAGGGGCAGATTTCTTCTCAAGTATGTGTGTACATATGTGTACATATAAAACAGCATTGAATTATGTGCCAAAAATAAACCATAAGAAAAACCTCTAAAACACTAAAAAAGACACGCCATAAAAACCGTCTCACTGGATCCATCTGGGGTGAACTGCAATGTTCGAGGAAGATAATATCACCCATGTCAAAACTTCACGTTGTCCATGTACTCACACACCAGTGAAAGCCTCAGACATTCCTTGCACAAGGATGGTTCTCATTACACCACCACAGATTTCTGCATTATCTACAAAAGTCTCCATACAAAATCATACCAATGTGTTCATAATCCCTAAGCCCTATCTGTAGTGTTTTGTTTTTGTTTTGTTTTTAACAAAAGCTATATATTCTATAAAACACAAGAGGAAAAGTAAATGTTTCCAATCTGACTTGAATTGAGTCCACAGAGGCAGAGCTTATGATATGGAGGCCAACCATCTTCATGAGAGAGGTGACCTCTGGAGCTGTAAACCCTGCAAGTCTTGCAGGATCAGTGTGGTGAGCAGCCTGCAGCTGATGAGGAAGAACTGAAAGACCTCAGAACTGGAAGACAACTCACCAAAGGGAGAGGGCACAGCACAGCACAGCACATCTGTGAGAGCCGTGTCCTTCCTGAGCTGGGAAGGTAACCAGGAGGTCTGGTTTCACATGGCAGAATGATTGCCACATCAGGGACTGGAGTAACCTACTGTCCTCTTCCAGTACAGACACAGGGAGGGAGGCACAAAGCAAGAGTCCCTGGGGCCAAGCCTGGGGAATCCACCAGGGATTTCCGTGGTCACTTTGATAAAAGTATAAAGTATTCATGAAAGTAAGCACAAGAGGAAGGACCTTTCATCCCTTTCTCTGGAGAGCTAGGGTGGCAGGAACACCAAGAAGGCAAGGGCAGGAATTTCAGGGGCTTCCTGACTAGGAAGATCCAAAGGAGGAGACAGGACTCAGTGGGGGAGGGGGTGTCTGGGCCTGGAATGAGTGCTGAGCTAGGGAAGGATCCTCACCTCAGCTTGAATCCCAGAGACTGGGAGACCTGCTCACTTCTGTAGCTTCCCCTCATTTCCTCATTCCCGTCACACTCACCCTTCTCTCACACTCACGCCTCACCCTCCTCCCCACACGTGTCCCTCACCCTCCTCCCCACACTCCTCCTCACTCATTCTCACACTCCTTCTTCTGGCACTAATCCTCACACTCCTCCCTCACACTCCTCCCTCACACTCA
>JADRCH010000044.1:7291226-7302820 GCA_019843965.1 Rhynchomys soricoides | reverse complement strand
CACCTCCCACACCACTGACTCTGCCTTGGCCAAATTACTCAGACAAAAAAAAGCATATGTTTGTTTCTTTCATGGTACCTTTGACATAATCAATTTTTCCGATATGTTATTCTTTAAAGAGTCTATGAAGCAGCTGACTTGCGTTGTTAGAAGGGCTGATGGAGGCATATCCCACATGTGTTTGCATCATGCCTGAGTGAAAAATGCTACAGATGAGGAGATAGGAGGGCCTAGCTGAGGAATACTTTGCTGCTGGCACCACAGTCGCACCTTGATACTCCTCCCTCATGAACTGCAAGGCAACCGGGGTCTACAAAATACATGGTAGCAGAGCCTTCTCTCTGGATGTCTGAGTTCTGACATGGAAGAAGTCATTTACACATTTTGAGTAGAGAAGAGACTGAAGAAGAGATCAGGAAAAGATGCAAAAGAAGCTGAGGAGATGGCCAGGATGGAACAAGAGCCCAGCATGCAGTAGGATGAGCTGGCATCCCAGCATGCACTAGGATGAGCTGGCATCCCAGCATGCACTAGAATGAGCTGGCACCCCAGCATGCACTAAGATGAGCTGACATCCCAGCATGCACTAGGATGAGCTGGCATCCCAGCATGTACCAGGATGAGCTGACACCACAGCATGTACTAGGGTGAACTGATGTCCCAGTATGCGCTAGGATGAGCTGGCACCCCAATATTCACTAGGATGAGCTGACACCACAGCATGCACTAGGATGAGCTGGCACTCAAGAATGCATTAGCATTGTCAAACCATGTCTCCTGCATTGTGACTAAATAAACACTTTGAGACAAGATCCGCTCAAGACATGGTTCCTGATCCTTGCCTCACTTTGCTCCCTCACAGGCCCCACCAATCTTATTCTCCACCATTCTAGGAGCTACAAGTCAAAAGTTGAGGTGTCTCTAGACATATGCTCCTATGGAAGGCTGTAGGGGACCATCTTTCCTCATTTCAGCCTATGGTGGCTGTGGTGGTTTGATAATGGCTCAATACATTCATGTACTTGAATGCTTGGTCCCCAGTTGGCAGAATTGTTTGGGAAGGATGAGAAGGTGTGGCCTTTTTGGAGATGATGTGTCACTTGCCATTCCCAGTTAGCTCTCTCTCTTCATCATGTCTCTAGATCTTGATGTAAGTTCTCAGCTACTGCTCCAGCACTATGCCTGCCTGCCTGCTGCCATACCCCACATAATGATGATTGTAGACACTAACCTTCTGGAACCATGAGCCCCATTAAACTTCGTCTTTTATAAGTTCCCTTAGCCATGGTGTCTCTTAACCAAAATAGAAAATTCATTAAGCTAGCAGAAGTCCATGGCCAGCACATGGGTACAGACCTAGTCTGTGTCCAAATCCCATGGTGTGATCCTCATCTCCTTCTCTTTGTAGCATATTAGCCATCGGTGAGTAAGTCCCTTCCTAATGACCTAATCTGGACTTGACAACTTCTGCAAAGCATGTCTCAGCCATGTGTTCCAGAGACTAGTCCTTGAAATGTTTGCAGGGAGCACAGTCTGTCCTACTACAAGCAGGACTGTGCTCTCTATTCAGTTAGCCCAGGATTGTGTCTCCTGACCCCTATGAGACTCCCTGTGTCTCCACCTGGACAAAGCCCTTTCAGTGCCTCCAAGGGCTGATAGTCTCAATGTCCTCTTTTATCTCTTTTCCAGCTCTCTACCCCTCTACTGCTTCTAACATTTTCTTGAACCCTGTTTCTTCCCATGCCAGACACACTTCCCCACAGGACCACAGCTCTGACTCCAAGTGTCCTCTGCCTCCTGTTTCCGTCAAGTCTTTGCTCACAGGTCATCCTTGTCTATCTCCTTTGTGTCTTCTGCTCTTTCTCATTCACAGCATTGGTCACTTTGAGTGTGTAGTGTAACACACTCACCTGCTGAGTCTTCTCTTCACAGTGTCCTTGAGACAGTGAGAATTTCAGCCCAAGAGGATGTGTTCAGAGATACTAGCTACCTACAGCCCAAATCTCTGTAGTCATGGAATGGTCACTCAGTGCTTGTTTCTGTGTCTTCCAAACACATTTTCAGAATCTATCAAGTGTTTTGGATGATATGCCCCCTTAAAAAACATGAATGTCTGTTTTTATTCACAATGAGGTGCTGAGCCATAAATGAGATTTAGCAGCAAAACACTCCGGTTAAAAAGAAAAAAGCTAAAACAAATGTCATGCATGCGGTCAAGCTGGAGTATATTATTTTTGTCAAAATAAAAAAGGCCTATAGATTTTTTTTTAAATGTGGAAATTGCTGGTGAAAAGTTTAAGAAAGTATCTGGCACCCTTTCAAATCTTGTTAACTATTAATTAATTAACAACTATTATTAAAAGGCTGATGTTTGCTTTGAAATCAGTGTGGTGTGTGTCTCTTTCAGTCCTTACTAGGGATATTCCAGACAGCCTCACTTCCCAGGAGACTCCCTGGAAGCATTTATTATTTTTGAAGCTCATCAAAAACATCATTAGGAATATCCCTGTGGCTCTGTAACATGTACACATGGCAGACAAATTCTGATTGTCTCAAATACCAGTAGGAAGCAGGACATGGAAAACAGATAGCACTAAGCACCTACAAAGAGATCCCACTAAGGCAGCACCAGAGTAAGTGGTTTCCTGAAGGGAAAGTTTTATCTCTTGTGGACTATTTGAAGTAAGTAGATTCAGCTGAATAAAGGATGTGGTTTAAAAGATTAGGACTGGTCCATTCTTCAAGCTCATTTCATATGGGAGACACTCTATCTAATAACAAGTTTTATGTGAATGCACTGAAGGGCTGTGTTGGAGATGATGCCACTTTTGGTTGCCTGGTACCTAACATGGGCAGGGCCATGTCTCCTTATTCTTGTCTTCATTTCAGACACAGCTTTGCAAATACATTGCTTCATTGTAGGTAAAATGTCATGAGACCACAGTGAGAAAAACATGTACTTGACTGACATGCACCAGCAGTTGCTGGGCCCCCAGCCCATCCTTGAACTCTAGGGTCAGATGGAGCAGATTTTCTGAGGTACAGCTACCACACCTGGAACAAGCCTGCAAGAGAGAGGTGACTTGGATGCACAGCGTGGGCTGTATTTATGACTCCCTGGGCAAAATGGTTCAATATAGGTACAGCCCCTGTTTATAATGGCAAATAAGCCCTTCCATCAGAGATGTTAGAACTCATATTAAGGTGCTAAATTACATTAAAAATGTTCTCCCAGAGACACTGATGGGCTGTGCAAATGGGCCTCAGAATCCAATGGAAAATTCTTGTGGAATATTCATGCTCACAGCCAAATCCAATCACTGTTTATCTTGGAGGCTCCTATTGAGAGCTTTGTATACAGTTTGGCAAATAATACAGTGTGTCGAGCAAAGGTATCTTAAGGTTGACATTTTGTTTTGCTTACCTGAATCCAACTTCTCTGAAAGTACACTTCCTCTATGTGCGTGTGTGTGTGTGTGTGTGTGTGTGTGCGCGCGCGCATGCGCACATACACAATGCATTTGCATGTGCGCATATATGAATGTGTCAGAGATAAATACTGAGTATCTTCCTCTAATACCCTCCATTTACTTATTTGTCATTTATTTTTGAGACAGTGTCTTAACACTGAACCTGGAGCTCACGAATTGGCTGAACTAGTTAACCAATAAACTCTCAGGAGCTTTCTGTCTCTGTCTTCTAGCCCTGGGGTTATATGTATAGATCACTGTACCCTGCTTTTTTACATGGGTGCTGGGGATTTGAACTCAGGTCCTCCTGTTTATGCAACAAGCACTTGACCTACTGAGCCATCTTCTCAGCTCCACCTTTTACCTTGTGTGAATGTTCTGAAAGTCATGTCAAACCAGTACAGAAGGACATTATTAACCAGCAAACTCACCTACTTAGTAAGTTATTTGCTTGCATTTATTCAAATCGAGCTCTGCAGGTAACTGCATAAACACATGATCATGGAAGGGATGGAGCAGGGTGTGGCCTTTCACCTGACAATATGAGGTACTTGGTGAGGAGAACGTCACATGACACCAGGCATTGCAGTGAATAGAGGATGCTCAGCATAGGCAGTTCAGACAGGGTCAGTGCATGGGGATTTGGGGATTGCAGTAGTTATGATGGTTCACATGTGCTAACTCTGTGACCTTGAACTATACCCTGACAGGTGTAGATTACCTTCATCCATTAAAAAGGTCAACATAATGTATACTGATGATGTCATGTTTAATTGACAGCACTGGTCACATGACAAGTACCAGTGCATGACAGTGTCTTAAGTTTGCACAGAAGGCATAAATCCCATTTCTCATGCATCTATGCTAAGGACTTTTGGAGTTTGGGAATGACTATTAAGTCACACACTCATATCACAGCGGTCTTGATGCTATATGTATGCACACCTATATGTGCATATAACACGTATGACATTTGGTGGAGAACTATAGGGGCTACCCTACTGTGTGCTGCTCTGTGTAGTTTGGTGTTAGGAAATGGTCCTGGTATGTTTGAAGATTAACACCATAATTCTCCATGATGTTTCAGTATCACACAAGTGAAAACCCCTGTTCAGACATGAGTGATTGCTCACAGCTTCAGAGGTCACCAGAGAGGGGGTCAGCAGAGCTACAGAGCCCCGACTGCTCTTCTACCTTCAGGGGTACTCAGAGGAGGAGGAGGAGGAGGAGGAGGAGGAGGAGGAGGAGGAGGAGTGATTTAGTTCAGAGTCCTCCTCCCACAAACCCTAAGGCTACAGGGGCTGAGCTGTTTTTGGATCAAACTTTGGGGGAAAAAAAGGTGACTATGTTTCTTTAGGATAAGTCTGCTCAGGGACTGTGTGAGAGCATGAAAGTTCGTTGGTATGTTTAAATAGAGTCACATGTGAGATTTGTCAGAAAACTTGTTTTGTTGGTCTGGAGAGATGACTCAATGGTTAAGAGCATTGTCTGTTCTTCCAGAGGTCCTGAGTTCAGTTCCCAGCAACCACATGGTGGCTTATAACCATCTGTAATGGGATCTGATGCCCTCTTCTGGTGTGTCAGTGACAGGATGCTCATATATATTAAATAAATAATTAAAAAAAAAAAAAAGAAGTAAAGTAGTAGTGTTGTCTAAATTAAACACACTAAGGTGCTTTTATTTATCAGTATTCCTGATATGAACAAGAAAGAAAGGAAACCCCTCCCCAGTGATTCTAATAATTGGGTAGCAGGTGAGGTATAGTCATAGCTCAAGTTTTTAAAAGAATTAAGCGTACTTGTCCGCAAACATTTTTCTTACTGCCAGGATTCGGTCACTTTAATGCTACTCAAAAGCCCATAAATTACTTAAAAGTGTGTGTTCTGCACTTTTCCCCAGAAATCTCGGTGGACGGCCATGTAAATGGTGTGTAGTGTTGATGAATTACACCTTTCTTCCTGATGCAAGGCTGATTTTTCTATTATTAAATGGTCATGAGCCAAGACACTCTCTGTGGCCTGACGGTCAATTAAATTTCAAAGGACTTCAAAGGCCAAGCTTAGTTAGTTCCCTTTCTTTTCAATGCCTTAATAGCAATGGCCTTGAATTCCTTGGGAGGGGGGAATTAAAATGCAGTTCATTTGAAGTCAGCGTTGGATAATTATAAAATATTGTTTTGCAATTTCTTTTAAGAAGTGAACTTCATTTTAAGGAGCAGATGTGACAGTCACTGGAGGGGTGGCACAATGGGAGGCAACAGTGGCTTTGCTAACATGTCAAGAAAGCAATGACTTCCTGTGCTATGGAAGATATTTTAATTCAGCTCCATTGTTTCAAAGGCAGATTTGCATATCTCAGAGGGGAAAGCTCCACCCTTGAATCCCGAACAGGCTTAGGCATAAATCTCACAGTTCATGTGACCGACCATTTGTTGTAAACAAATGGCTTGTGGGGAGCGATCTGGGAAGTCAACTCAGGATGGGATGGGAGCTGGGATTTTCCACTGCTGGGCACCATCATTCTCTACACTGCCCCTTTGTCTCCTGGAGGGAAAAGTACCCAGATTTCCTATTATGATCCAAACAAACACACGAAGGAGGATCTCCGTCGGCTGCTGTCCACACTGCAGTGAAGGCACAGAGTATTAGCTGCCCAGATCTGTGTCCATTAGAGGGATAGTTGGGAATTGAAAAGTGCCTGGAAGCACATGGTTTGCAAGTTGAAATCTGGAGATTCCTCCTCCAAGGTAATCTATTATTATTATTATTATTATTATTATTATTAATTTATTTATTATCATCATCATCATCATCATCTCTTAAAAGGTGTGTTAGGCTCATGCAGATACAGAGAGATGTGAAGAGGCACAAGCCTTGGAAGCCTGAGTCACCCCAAGCTTGGCCCATACTGTAGCTCCTTCAGTCAGCAGTGCTGAGGGAGCCATCGAAAGGCCCCCTTTTATTTTATTTTGCTGTAATTATAGATGAAGAGACAGCTGCACATGTCACCCAGAGAGATCTCTAATTCACTTTACTTGGTTTCCCTTAATGGTACCTTGTGCTGCAGGATGACATGGAAGCCAGGAGCATCACATGGCTCAGCTTCCATGTGGAGCTCTCTCCAGGGCTGCCATCGTCAGGATGCTCTCTCAGGGGCCAGTCTGTTAGCTGAGACAGGATAGAGCAGGATAGCTTAACAAGTCTTCTCCTGGCTGCTGCCATCAGGACCTCCTTACTTCTGTCTGTCCCATGTGGGCTGTGTGTAGCCATTTACCTTGTGCACCCATGAACTGAGGGACCTCTTCTGTGGTCCACATAGACAGATAGTATTGTCTAAATGGACAGTAAAGGGGGCCACAAGGACAACAGGGCATCTTCACCCTGAGAAGATTCCCACCAATGAACAGAAGGAAGAGGGATTGCGAGACAGGAGTGGCAGCAGCTGAGGTGGGCATTGTTAGGAGCCCTAAGGGGTGAAAGTCCATGTGCTAATCTGAGAAAATGGAGGCAGATTCTAGCTTTATCACTAACATGTGGTCCAATACACCTATTGACTGCTTCTTATCCCTGTAGTTTTGAGATAGGGTCTTGCTGTGTAGCTCCTGCTGACCTTGGCAATGCTCCTGTTTCAGTCATCCATCCTAGTGCTGGAATTACAGGAATGTGCCACTGTTTGTGCATGCGCGTGCATGCGTGCACATACACACACACACACACACACACACACACACACACACACACGGTACCATGATCAGTAAAGGAGAAATCCCTGTTGTTGCCTGGAAAGTTTTCAGCTGCAACACCAGGTGTTCAGCTTCCGAGGCAATTCTCTATATGTTAGTTGGTCATTTTCTGTTGACACGATGATGTCATAACCTAGACGGATGCCCTAGTAGCTCTCCAGCCAATCATTGCCCTATTTAGAACAACCTCCTGTGATATATGTTGCTTGATTGACAAGGAGTGAGGACCTAAACAGGGTCAGCTACAGCCTGTGAACACTGGATGTGTCTGAGTACCATGCATTAAAGTTCAAAGCTGGTCTTTCTACATCTGTCTGTCTGTCTGTCTGTCTGCCCATCCATCCATCCATCCATCTCTATCTATCTATCATCTACCATCTATCTATTTGTATTTATTGTGTGTGGAGACAAGAGGGCAACTTGCAGGAGTCAGTTCTCTCCTTACACTATGTGGGTTTGAACATCAAACTCTTCAGGCTTGGTGGAAAGTACCTTTACCCACTGAGCCATCTCGATGGCCCTAGATTTTCTAGAATTTTGAAGATATTCTCATCAGAGACTCCAGAATCTCAACAGTCATTATCTCTCCATAAGACTTTCTTGATTTCTAATGGGAACAGGTATTCAGCCAGTGGTGGGTAGCCAGCCGTGAACTCTGCTACCTCTGTACCCCTGGGTTAGAAGAGACACACTCTCTCACACAAGGTTTATCCACTGATAATGCCAGGCTGCCTGAGCTTGGATCAGCTGAGCGAGAAAGGGAACCATTTAAATGAATGCCCATGAAGTGTCCAAGATGCTCAGCAGGAGAAGGAAGAGCCACTGTGGGGTGGGCTAGGGAAGTACAGACATGGTTCTGTAAAATGATCAGATCAGAAGTTGTCATCACATTTTCTGAAGGAAGCTTCTCACTGCCAGGGCAGAGCGTGACTCAGTCAGCCCTCTGCGCTCTGGCTCTTCTGCCTATTTAACACCGGTATGTATGACACTGAGCCACTTTCTGCAGCTTGGTTTCCCTGTTCTTCTGTGTCCCGGAAACTACTCTGATGCCAGCCACCTTAAGGATATTTTCACCCAGATCTTTGGGCTTTAATGTAGACCTGTACCCCCCCCCCCGTCATCATCAGGGTGCA
This sequence comes from Rhynchomys soricoides, assembly GCA_019843965.1. NCBI lineage: Eukaryota > Metazoa > Chordata > Mammalia > Rodentia > Muridae > Rhynchomys > Rhynchomys soricoides. Next base: position 7,294,474 of record JADRCH010000044.1, on the reverse strand, counting down.
TCCACTCCTGTGGACAAAACCACATATCCCAGATGCCTCCAGAGCCATGTTTTTAATAGAATCCTGGATCTATGTCATGTTGAAAAAAATTACATCTCTGATGTTGTACTAATACTAAGAACTTGGCATGGTGCCTAGATCAGGTGACAACATTTCATATGAAAACTGTAATATTTTGGATTCAAAGGAGCGCCCTCCACACGGCACTAAATCAGTAGGGAAATATTGGCCGCCAGGAAGTCAGAGAGGGAAGTCATGGAGGAATTGGGCCACAGGGTCACATTATTTTCATTGCATAAGCCTCTGATTACAGCAAAATCTTTTGCTGGAAGTTAGTTACTGAGTAAACAGCAGAGACAAACCCTCCACCTCCGCTGGCTCTTGGTGAAGAAATAGAGAGCACCAGTGTGGGCTCTAAAGGCTCCACTTGCCCCTCTGAGACTTGGTTTGATGGCTGTTTGGCCAATATTTGAAACAATTTTTCAGACTTATCTGTGTTTATTAGCTTTGCAAGACTTCAGACCTATGACCACGTTTCTTTTTTAAACATTGTTTATAGATTCATTCATTCATTTGTGGTGTGTGTGTGTGCACGCATTACATGCAAGGGAGCAGGTGCACACACACACACACAAACACACACACACGCACGTACAACCATAAAATTCATGTGGAGGCAGGAGGACATCTTCTTTTGGGAATTTGTTCTCTCCTTGTCCTGTGGACTTTAGGATTGAGCTTGGGTCAGTTGGCTTGTGGGTAAACATCTTTGTCCGCTGAGCCATCTCACCAGCCCTTAACCAAAATCCTTCCCACCCAAAATTCTTTCAAATTCAGCGACAAATAATCTGCTATGCTATGCATGCTGAGTCTTGTAGTCTGAGCCACTTTGAGGCTAGCAAAACATTTCTTTAAAAAAAGTTGTATTTAGCCTTCTCCACATTATAGAGAGTAGTTTTGACATTATGGAGCTCTGAAATTCACAAATGAGGTGATTTGGTTGCCTGACATCTACTGGAGACTTACCGTTTAGCCCAGAAAGAAGATGAGCTTGAGGGAAGAGGAGTTGATACCACGATCAGGTGAAGGGTGGCCAGGAGATTCACTGTGTCTTCTCCCCTACAATGAGAGCCAGCTGCCTCCTGTATTTATTTGCCCCTATGGACTGCCTGCCGATAAGCATGAGGCTGCCTTAGCTACAGCTGGGCTTCTTGGCTCAAGGCCTCAGCCTGTCTGTCAAGCTCATTCCTGTGCAGTGGCATTAGAGGTGCAAGTGGAGAGAAGTCATTTTGTGTGGGTTTCCTGCAAGGAGCCAGGGACGGTGAAGTGAGAGTGAAAACCACACTTAACCCCATGGGCTGAGAGAGAGAGAGAGAGCCTAGCAAGAGAAAACCACACTTAACCCCATGGGCTGAGAGAGAGAGCCTAGCAAGAGTAAGGAGTAACCAACCAAAAAGGAGAGGATGGTTCCAGAGGAAAAAGACTGATTTCCCGTGGGCACTCAGCCTTGCTGAGAAGCACTTATCACTGTCATCTGTCATGCTAGCCTTAGCCCCACTAGGTCAGGGAACGCACACACTTCCCCTTCGCCAGTGGGAAAGCACCAAGCCGGTGTGTTCTAAACCCAGGCATGTCACGTACGCCATCTAAGGCAGCAGCAGCCGCTCCCATGGGAGTGTAGTTATGATTCTGTCTTTGTAGCACACCTGTGTCCACAGACCGCTGTGTGAGAAGCAGAACCACGGAGACACAGGTCCACTTGGAGCAGCTTTGTTTTCCAAAACCATTCCCAGGAAGTTCCCAACCAAAGGCAAGCCTTCAGTAGCCCGCTGCTCTGAAGTCCTCTCAGCCAGCTTGCTTGGTCAGTAGCCATCTCTCAGACTTCTCCTCTTTCACCCTTCCGGGGTACTTGCATTTTGCACATGTAAGGTTAGTACATTTATTTAAAAAGCATAGTTCAGAATCAAGGAGAATATAGAAAAAATATAAACTTGTCATTTCCAAGTCTTATCTCAAAGGTTCTGAGATTCAACAAAATTCAAGTTTAACTTCTGTATCTTCTCAGCATGTGCCAGTGAGGCGAGAGTGGACTCAGCTATGCAAAGTTCAACACGAGATTGATTTACTCAGAGTTGTCTTCCAGTACCCTGAGTCACTCCCCAGTTCCCTCCATCTCTTTGTTCTGTGAAGGAAAGCATTGGTTATGGGAGACGAGTCCCAGCTACAGATTTTTCTGGAATCTTCCATCACCCGAATGTAACCTGTCTTTGCTCTGCTCCTAGAACTGTGTGCAGTTAGTTCCAGGAGGCAAGTGGCTCTCCGTTAGTGGTTGAGTTAGGTTGGGCTGGAGAGGTGACTCAGTGCGCAGGACACTGTCTGTGCAAGCAGGAGGACCTGCGTTCAGATCCCCACATGTCCACAGGACAGCCAGACATGGTAAGGTGCATCTGTAGTCTTAGAGGTCCTAGGGTAAGATGGGCAGCAGAGACAGGAGAAGCCACAGAAAACTGCAGGTCAGTTAATATGGTCAGCAAGTAACCCTGTTTCAAACAAGGTAGAAGGTGAGAACTAACACCCCTCTTGTGCATGCTGTAGCACGTGTCTGCCCATGCGCTTTCTGTCCCTCCCTCTCCCTCCTCTCCCCTGCGTGCACACACACCACACATTATACACACTCTGTTCTTCTAGAGGAACAGAGTTTGGTCCTCAGCATCCACATAGGGTGGTTCACCACCACCCACAACTCTGGCTCTAGGGGATCCAGTGTCTGCGGAGGAGCCTCCTCTCCTCACCAACCCTGTGCACCTTCCCTTAAAGATGCGCCATGTCTTCTGGCACTAGTACCCACCTCGTTCTCTGGAGTGCCAAGCTACTTGTGTATGATCTGAGCCATCCCCATTCAGCTCCCTCCTCCACAGTCACAGTGCTGGGGATGTCTCCTGCCCTGAGAAGGAACTTCGTGAGGGTGGTTTCCCACTGCCTTTGAATGGTTCCTCCCAGAAACAAAGGAATACCTCTTCTCCTAGGAGAAGTCTCGAGGCCAGAGAAGAATGAAGCAACTCCCTCATTCCTAATTCTGCCCAGCTAATTCCCTTTGGGGTCACAGGTAATGGAAATTCTAAAATTGGTGAAAATGACATGTGAATAGCTTTCTTTCTTGCTATTAGACATTTTTAACCATAGCTGTCCTTAGTGGCTAGGACGTTCTGTATCATTGTGTGTGTGTGTGTGTGTGTGTGTGTGTGTGT
>JADRCH010000044.1:7258663-7283701 GCA_019843965.1 Rhynchomys soricoides | reverse complement strand
GAGATCTCTATCCAGCACTCAGGATGCAGAGGCAGGGAGATCTCTATAGTGAGTTCTAGGGCAGCCAGAACTACATACTGAGACCCTGTCTGCAAACAGAACCAACAAAACAAAATTAAAACCAAATAAAGAAAAAAAAGACACCTTTGGGATGAAAGGCTAAGAAGCACGTTCTTGAGGTGACTGGTAGCTGCCAGGAAACCCAGCTGTCAGTGTACTACAAAATGCAATGTATTCCACTGTTTCAGAGTCACATCAGAAAGAGATACGGGGAATATTTCTGGTGGAAATTCATTACATTATCCTGGCAAATTATAGATATGGCAAAACATGGAACTAAATTCATCCCCTCTCCCTCCCCTCTCCCTGCCCCCCATCTCCCTCTCCATTTTCCCTCTTCCTCTTTCTCTACTTGGAGTCTCTAACTGGGCTCCACCCTAGCCCAGTGTCCGTTATGCAGGATGCTGGCTTGCAGCAGAGTAGTGTAAAGAACAACCCCTGTGGCCTCTGCCACACCCAGTCCCTCATTCCTACAGCTTGACAGCAAAGGCTCTCTTCTAACGCTGCTGCAGACCACTGGGCTCCTTCCCCTGGTCCCACAACTGTAGGACAGTTACTTGAGTGTGCCTTGGCTGCCTCCTTCTTGGAGAGCGGGTCTCACTGTGCACCTTACATTCCTTTTTGTTGTCTCTAAGTTGGAATGAAAGAGAAACCCATTATGGTGATTTTGAGAAGGGCCACCTAGACAAAATGGCCCCCTCTTCCTTCCCTGCTCTCCAGAGATTGCTATGTGTCACAACATGGTGGCCCTGGGAAGCTATGTTCTCAAGAAACTCACAGCATAGATCAACCCCTGTCCCTCTCTACATGTACATGCTCAAGCTGGCTCCTCTTTGAGCTCCTCTGGGTTAGCTCATTGCTGCTTTGGCTTTTCTGTCCCTACAGATGATTCCTGTGGGTGACAAGTGTTGAGAGGCACCAAGCTTGGCCACAGACTTAAAAGGTGACCCTATGTAAATGGACAGATGTGGAATGAACTGTGAGAAGCTGGTGGGCATCTCAGGTGTGTCCTCAGCTTGCAGGTAATGAGGAGACTCATTAGTAGGGGACTGTAGTGTAATGGCAGCCTGTGATGATGCTGTAGCTAAGCTACAGTCACAGCGAAGGAATGGAGCATCTGCCCCACAGCAGAGCCACGCAGGTCAGAGAAGACCGGGATGGACAGGGTTGCCTGTCAGCTGTTCCCAAGGGAGACTGCTGATGGTGAGGTAGGCCCAGGAAAGGGGTGTTCTGGAGCCCAGGAGATCTGAAATGAACTGCATACAGCTAGTTCTGTCACTGAAGGGATGGGGCCCAGTGCTGGAGTGGGCCTAACTGTCCAGATGCAGATTTCTGAGACACAATACTAGAAAATTAAACCAGCTAAGATGTTAACTAAGCAGTACATCAAACTACAGTGGAATTGATATTTAAAACGCAAATTCATCATTCAAATGGGACACGAAATGGGGTGTTCAACATTTAAAATGAGTTAGTGTGGTGGCTCACCTGGAACCCAGCACTCAGAAGGCTAAGGTAGGGAAAAAAGAAAATTGCTCAGAGATAGCCCGTTACACGAATAATCAAATCTTAGTATGTGTGGATAAATTATCTTATCAACTCCAGTTAGAGGCATGAATTCTTTAAAATGTTATTAGCGGTAAGAGGGAGGGCCTAAAACCTGACGAGATTACTTTATTGCGATGTGGCTGAAATGACCTTTCCAGCGGGGAATCCCAGCCCTTCTGGCGCTCCTAGCCCACACTTTAAGGCAAGGAAATGTATGAAGGTTAAACAAAAAAGAAGCAGATCTGTATTTGACCATAGGAAACATGATTTTCAAGTACAAAGTCTGAAAGGGCCGAGGTTGCCTGTGGATGAGGATGAAGTTGGCATGCCAGGATGAAGTTGGCATGCCAGGGCTGGTGTACTTCTGTAATCCAGGAGTGACCACACAAGCTCGGATTCAGTGATGATCACACGGCTTCCGACACTGTAAGCAGCCCAAGATACAGCAGTAGTAAAAAGACCATCAAGGGCCCCTGCCAGTGGTGGCACACACCATTAATCCCAGCACTTGGGAGGCAGAGGCAGGTGGATCTCTGTGAGTTCAAGGCCAGTCTGGTCTACAGAGCGAATTCCAGGACAGCCTGGATTACACAGAGAAGCCCTGTCTGGAACAACCAAAAGGACCACCAAAGAATCAAGATGGAGTACAGCAGGGTAGGGATTTTATGGGAATAAGTTAAAGCACACACATATACCTACGTACATACGTATACACACACGTGCACACATATACCTACATACATACGTATACACACATGTGCACACATATACCTACGTACATACGTATACACACACGTGCACATAGATACCTACCCACCTACATACATACGTATATACACACAATGACATATATACCTACCCACCTACATACATATGTATAGACACACACGTGCACATATATACATACATACACATACATACACATACATACATACGTACGTACATACAGAGAGAGAGAGTGAGTGTGTCTTTGCTCGTGGATTAGGGTCTGAGTTACTAGTTATGGTTTCATCTATGGATTCAACTCACTCTCAGCAAAACTACTGCCAGGTACTTTAGGATCAGGGAAATTGCAGACTATAGAAAAACTGAACTGATCTTTAATAGGAGCAAAAGCAAAGAGCGTGTGCTTCGACTGATTGGTGGTGAGTTCTAGGATTTTATACTCTTGTGTGGGGATGCATGATGAGTTGGGTGACTATCTCAAAAGCACATAACGTCGGTGTTTGCAAGTGGTTTACCTCAACCTTACACCAAACAAAGAGCGTGGCCCATCCAGGCTGAAGCTTTAACTGTGTGTGAAGAATTCTCATGACCTTGAGGTAAGTAAAGATTTCCTAAACAGTTGTGAAAAAAGCATGCTACCCAGGAGTGGAAGCAAGAAGGTGATTTCTCCTTCATTAGAGATAAGAACTTCATTCTTCAAAGTCATCACTAAAGTAAAAATACAGAAGGGCGGTGGTGGTACATGCCTTTGATCCCAGCACTTGGGAGGCATAGGAATATAAATAGACAAACAAATAGAAATAGAAATAGTTGAAAACACAATAGGAAACCAGCCGAATGTATGCATTGCAAAAGAAGAAACCTGAATGGCCCATAAATACACTTAAAATGTTCAATATCCTTATATATCAAGGGAATCCAAACCAAAATGACAACATGATGTCATCTCATCCTAGTCAGAATAGCTACCACAGAGAAAACCAGAGTCAATGCTGATGATGATAGGGTGGGGAAAGAAGCTTAGACTCTGCCGGTGGGCATGCAAACTGGAGGAGCTGCTGTGAAGGCCCCTGAAGAATCTAAACATAGAGCCAGCACAGACACTGTCCCACCACTCCTGTAAGAGCCAGCCCATCACGGAGACAACCACATACTGTGCTCTCTCTGCACTGTCTACAGCAGTCAACATATGAAACTAATCCAGGTGCCCAGCTGATGCACAGAAGTTGTGGTCAGTGCACACAAAGGCCTGTTACATAGCCATAGGAGAACACAGACACAACATTTCTGAGAAAGTGGGCATTGTTTATTAAGTAAAATCAGGCAGACTCAGAAAGGCAAAGATTTCATGTTTTCTGTCATAGGTGGAAAACAACCCAGGAGAATTGGGTGGGTACTTGGGGTCCAGTGGGGGATGGGAGGGGTGCGTACACATGGTGGGGAGGAAATCGGATCAAAGTATCTCGTTTACAGTATGGAAAGTCACAATAAAAATATTTCATAGGGGCTGGAGAGATGGCTCATTGGTGAAGAGCACTGACTGCTCTTCCAGAAGTCATGAGTTCAATTCCCAGCAATCACATGCTGACTCACAACCGTCTGTAATGGGATCCAATGCTCTCTTCTAGTGTCTGAAGATGGCTCATATACATTAGATAGATAGATAGATAGATAGATAGATAGATAGATAGACAGACAGACACATGGATGGATAGATAGAAATGCTCTCTTCTGGTGTGTCTGAAGACAGCTCATAAACATCAGATAGATGATAGATAGATAGATAGATAGATAGATAGATAAACAGACAGACAGACACATGGATGGTTAGATAGAAATATTTTGTAGAATTAAATATATGAAGTGGACAATGCACCTGGGTGGAGCACAGGTCTCCAGTGAGACACTTGTCAGGATGGGGAACTTCTACATTCTTCACCCAAAGAAGGTCAGATAAGAAAAGCAACAACTTTAAAAGCCAAGGGCTGAAAGAACACATGCTGAAAGGTCTACAGAACAGCAAGAATCACAGAAGAAGGGCAGCCAGGAAGGGAGGGAGGGGACTGCAGTTGTAAACAACAGGGAGAGAAGAGGAACTGACTGGCACCAAGGAGGGAAAGGAGAAAGAGGAAGGAGAGAGAGAAAATAAATGGCAGTCTGAATGCTGGTGACCTGGCATGTCTTCTGTAGTATCAGCCACCACTTAACTTGCATGTTCTTCAGTTAGACAGTTCTGCTCCTGGCTTCATGTTCACCCAAACAGCAGATGAATGTGCACCAAAGACAGAATTCAAACTTCTCCAGCGCCACTGTCTACAACAGCCCTACATCCTTTTATAGTGAATTAAGGGGACATGTTGTTATGTATTCCTGCAACAGAGTTCCACCTGTGAGTGAACACCCAATACCATGGACCACTGGTAACACATGGGTAGCAGATGACCACATGCGGCTAAAGGTAGTCTATGCTACTGGAGCTCGTGGAGTGGTGGCCTATGCAGTGTCTGCACACAGGAGGAAAGCTTTCCCCAGAGCATCAGTCACACGTTGTTTTCTTAACTTGAATGGAGGTGGGAGGCAGGTGTGTTCTCTTGGAAACTCTTCCACCTGTGCACTTATGTGCACCTTTTGAGTGTTGATTTTACATATTTTTAGTAAAAAATTTAAAAGTGCTTGTCCACATAAAGTAGATAAGAAAGATGGTTCCGTCTTTCTTTCTGGCTTCCCCACATCTGTAAGTGTGTGTTAGTGAGAGACCTCTGTGATGTAGAGTGCACAGATGACTCCAACAACAGAAACGTGCTCTTCCAGACTGGAGCTCGGAGGACAGGGTGGTACAGTGACGAAGTAAGCCTGTCCTGGCTTCTCTTTCAGCCTCCGGTGAAGTACTAGTCACCCTGGATTCCTTGGTTTCTGGTGCCTCTCCCTAAGCCCTGTCTCATCCCCACAGAATGTCCTCTCTGTGTGTATCATAGTTTTTCCTTCAGGAGAATCAGACACATTGCCTGAGAGCCCTGAGATCTTGCCTTAATGGCTTCCACAAAGCTCCCATCTCCAAATAAGGCCAGACTGTGAGCTTCTGGGGTTATGACTTCAACATATGATTCTGACATACATAATTCATCACATGGCACTGTTAAGACACACGCGCGCACAGCTATTAAGTGTTTGCGGTACTTTAATAAAATCCTGCCTTTTGATTAAAGTTTGCTCTTGGAAAACACAATTTCCCCCCTGTACCTGGGGGCAAATTGTATAGCTGAGTTCAAAGTACACACAGGGTGCACACTTAGCACATAACTTGGGACAATAAAACATGTGTTGGTAATAATTAGCTCTAGATGAATGACTAAGACAGTCACTGAAAGAGGTCCAACATCACTTTTAAGTGGTAATTATCGGACGTTCCATGGAAGCGCTGGATTCGATTGTAGCAGTGATGTTCCTGGCAAGCTAACTGGCCTCGGCTCCTGCCTCAGACTATTCCACAGTACATTAGCTTTATTTCAAATTGAGACACCAGTGTCGGAACTGGTGTTGAGTGGATGTGACACTTGGCTGGCCTTCGTACGCAGGTTGGTGTGTGTGAAGTGCCGGGATCTTGTCTGAAGTTGGCTCCTCCGTGCCTTCACTTGCTCTGCTTCAGTTGCAGTCAGGGGATCCTTCTGTGCAGAGCAATGTAAACCTGACCCAGCTCCTGGCCACACCCCTTGTGCTGTCCACTGTGAGTCAGGAAGGTGTTCCTACAGGATCGATCAGTAGCACAGCCAGTTTGGCCAGAGCTTTACAGAGAGCAAAGTACATTGACACTTAGGTTTTATCCTCCGCATTCTTTGGATTAGGCGGGGGAAGGTCTGTGGCGCCCCTCTTCCCAGGGTACAGCTTTGATGTGCTGGAGAGAGCCCAGGACCACACCTGACACGTAGCAAGCATCCAGTAGTCACAGTCAGGCGTTACACGCGTTTTTATTGTTATTACCCCCACAAGATCACACGGCTCATAAAATTCTGAGAAAGAACTTGACCTGGGGTCAGCAGACATCAGTCATTTCCCAGTGCCTTGAAACGTGACAGGCCACAGGGCTGTAGTTGAGACTGCCTGTCCTGAAGAGCCTTGGGAACAAGTGGGAGGGGGATGCAGGGGATAGATGGCAGGGGTTGCTGTCTCTCATAAAGTTATTGCTAGTGTTTCTGGGGGAGACCCAACCTGACAAAAAAGAAGTGGGTACACAATGAGAGTCCCACAAATGTAGTTCCCTCTTATCAATGGAGTTCATGGCAGGAAGCAAAACAGAGACCTGACCCCATGCTCTGCCTCAGTCCAAAGCTGTAGAATACCATCTACCCTCCTCCCGCCACCATTTAAATCTCAGAGAGAAACTTCAGTGGCACCCAGCCAAGTAGGTGAGGCAAATACACGGAGGAGCTGCCCATGGATTCCGGAGGTGTTCTGTCATCTCAACAGGCAAGCACACACATGACTAGACCCAAGAGGGAGGCCCATTCTAGACCACAGGAAACAAAACATTGCTCGTTGACAGCAGAGGTCTGGATGCCAACAAAGATAGAGATGGCCCCATGGCTCTGCTAGGCCTCAAAAATAAGTCCACTACAGCACCATGAGGCCACCTCCAGACAGCCCCTGCCCCCTGTCCTGTCCTCTACGAGCTGAGAAGGCCCCACTCCTGCTGGCAGAGCAGGGCCGTGTTTATCTGCTCACAATGAATTATCTGAAAACTTGGAAGACTCCCACCTAGCGGAAACCAAGCTCCAATACAACTGAGACTCTGAAGGGAAGCCTACTGCAATGTAAGAGAGTCGGGTAGAGGCAAGAGCAAAGGTGACTAGTCGCTGGGCATCTATGACATGGAGCTGTCACGTACAGCACCCCCACACTTTCCCTCAATGGCGGAGAGGGAAGGAGTCTACCTTAGGGTGTGACCATGGTGACAGGCTGCTGCGTATGGCTGTGTGTGGGGAGCAAGGGAGCAGGCACACCCTGCTGGTCTCTCCTCTCTGCTCTTGGCCTGGCCATGGCCCCATGCTCCATTGTCCCCGCAGTCGTGTTAAAGCCACCAGGCTTGAGCACCACAAGACCTGTGTCTGGCTGTCCTATAAGTAGCAGAGGGATGGCCACATGGAACATCAGGGCTCACCTTCCTCTGTCTGGGAGGTCTGCTGGTAGATGTCAGCTGTACCTCTGCACAGCTGGGCACCTATGTGGGGGTCATACTTCTGTCTCAAACTCTGTTCTCTTGTTCGATGTCTAAAACACCTTTGTCCCTGTCTGCCTCCCTCCCTTTCTCTCCCTTCCTTCCTCTTCTTCTCTCCCCCCCTCCTTCCTCTCCCTCCCGCCCCCTCCTCTCCCTCCCTCCCTTCTCTCCCTTTTCTTAGTGCTTTCTTCCTCTTGTTTGCAGTAGGAACTGAATCCAGATCCTTACAAAGCAAGTGCTCTTCCATGGAGCCCCCTTTTAACTTTTTATTTCGAGACAAGGTCTTACTGTGATATTCCTCACATATCCACGCTCTCAACTTGTCCTGTACCCCAGGCAAGCCTTGAATTTTTCAATTCTACCACCTCAGCCTCACAAGTAGCTGAGCTACCAGTCTGGCTTTGTTTGACAAGTGCATCCTTAAGAATCTTGGAGTCTCTGAATCTTAGCCCAGCACTGCATGCACACAGCTGTGAGGTGTCTCCATGGAGTGTACCTACCTTCTCTACTCCTCCTCCGACACACCGATTGGTCTGCCCTGTGGGCAGGCAGAGCTCACTGATAACAGGACTTCACTCAGAGAGTGCACAGAGAGACACAGACAGAAGAGGAGAGGGTATCAAGCTACACAGGGAGACTTATGAGGGATCATGCTAACCCTGAAAAGAGTAGAGCTGGGGCTGGAGAGATGGCTCAGCAATGAAGAGCACTGGCTGTTCTTCCAGAGAACACAGCTTGGGTTCCCTACACCCTCATGATGGCTCACAGCCATCTGTAACTCCAGTTACAGGAGATCTGGGGCCCTGGGCACCAGACATGCATGCGGTGCACATACATACATGCAGGCAGGCAAACGCTCACATACATAAAATAAAGAATTTTTTGGAAGAAGGGAGCACAGCTCTAGGTGTCAGGAAAAACTGTGAAGCAGCAGAGTCTACAAGCTACAAACCAACCAGTGAGAAGCTCTGGAGAGCACCACAGCCACCCTGCTCCACCCACCCAAGCTTTGTTGAGAGGCCCATCTCCTGTCAAGGACTTGTACACCTTAGCAGGAAATGATATGTCAACTCCGGTCCCAAGAGTCACAGGATTGCAGCATGCTAACAAGGGGTCTGGGAATGAGGCAGAGTGAACTACCCCACTCCTCATTGTCCCTGAGGTACCTCAAGGGCTACTGTTAAGCCCTGCGCTGGGAAGTTACGAAGCACTTAAGAAATGGTGGTCACAGGGACATCCTGCTCAGTGGCTGAGGAAACACAAGTGCCTTTGGGGCAAATGCTGTTTAAACACTGTAGCTTGGATCTCCGTTCCTGCCTGTAAAAATAGTCAGGTCCCACCTGGTATCTCATACGACCTTTGCCTGAGCTAGGAAGACTCAGATGGACCTTTTCCTTCAAAGGTTGTCTGTGTAGAGACAAGGTGAAACCAGCCAGTGTAGTTTTGATAGTAATAACCATGACACATGGAGACAATGATTCTTGATCATACATCCATACTAATCTGTTAGTCCTGGTGACTTATACCCCACTCTAGTCTTATAGGGACATCACATGGATTTGCATATCTTCTGCACATCTTTATTCTGAGTCAGTTGATATCGGTTAGTTTCTGAGTTACATGGCAAATCATAGTTCTGTGTAGGTGGTCATCTCCAGTAGGACTACCTGTCGAGACTCTAACTGGAGAGGGAGCACACACACTCACCCCTCCACCGTCTTTGTGGGGCATGCAGCTCCACAGAGAATCCTCTCTGAGCTGGAAACTCAAACAGAATGTGTGTTTGGCTCATAAGCTAGAGAACGGGAGGATAGCATTTTGTGTGTACCGTTGTCTCAGGTGGGCTCTCTCGCGCTATGCTCAGAAGGAGAAGCGGCCATGCTGGTTTGAGGGAGTTTTCTAAGGGTTCATGGGAAAAGCTGGAAGCCCTGACTCTCACAAATAATCACACAGACCTTGGTGCAACCGTGGGCCATTTCCAGACTCTGCAAGGTGAGATGGATGGAGAGGAAACCAGATCCTGCAGCATCTGGGGGCTGTCCATCATTTTAATTGAATGCACTAATTGAATTACTCGCTTTGGAAGGAGAGCAGTCCTTACTGCAGTCTGCATTTTGCATAGCACGTCAGCGGTGAGCTGTTCATCCTTCCAGGAAACGCCACATTTCTTCCCAATAGGAGAAGAGCAGATAGCTGGTAAGTTACCCTAGAATTCATCAATTGTTGGATTTCAGAGCTGAGTCAGTACTTACCAGCTTAGTCAGTAAAGTGCTTGCCTTATATGTGTGATGACCTGAGCCAGACTCCCAACACCCAGGTGAAGATAGACGTGGTGGTGCTTGCCTGTGACACCAGTGTTGGGCAGTAGGGGTGGACACAGGCCCGTCTTTGAAATGTATTGATCAGCCAGCCTAGCTGAATACAAGCTTCTGGTTCAGTAAGTCATAAAATAAAGTGGAGGACAGTTAAATTTCAAGACTCACTCCCCCTGCTGGGGTCTTCTGTTCTGCTTCTTAATAGACTTTGCTTGCTTTCCCCCAAAATACATGTTAAAAGAAATTTGGGGAATACTAAGGAAAGTTTACACATGGAATACACACCCCACACCACACATAGAGCCAACCACTAGGCACAAACAAACAAATAAATAAATGTTGTACTATCAAAGCAGTTCCCAGAAATAGTTACTAGGAGGCTCTGCGTCCTCATAAAGGTCCCAAGCCTTGGCCCGCAATACTGCCAGCGTCTGCCCACTTTAGAGTCCCTCTGCATCTTTGCTGGAGTGGGGACCTCTGTTCTCTATACACCCAGCACCCCTGGGGACAGCATAGTGTGGGCTAGAACAGAAGATGCCAGCAGCCAACCAGAGTTGGGAACACCCAAGTACCCGCTCTGTGATGTCAGGAGGTGGTATCACTCAGGAGGCTTCAAGCATCCAGGGAAGAGAAGAAACAAGACACTCCACAGAAATGAGTCTGGGAAACTCATTCAGTGACAGTGGTCCTTCCTCTCTTTCTCTCTCATCCATCAGGACCTGTGGGATTCTGTTGAGTAAGACGCTCCTGTATAAGTAGGTGGGGGTCCTCTGACTGTTTATCCCCAGTCTGCTGCTGGAACAACCAAGCTAACCTTCCCAGAGCAAGCATGGGCCCTGGAAAATGGGCAGGTGGCAGAAGCTGGCAGGCTACTGGCTCTGTCAATGCAACGAGTCCTGAACTTCTGTGTATTACAGCACCTCCTCCTGAGCATGCTTTCCATCTCTGGGTCAGGTGATGAACCAGGGGCCAGAGAGCTTTTTTCTCCTTTATCCAAACTTACTCTCTGAAGGAGCAGCTGAAAGCCCTCTCCCAGATCTTTGCAGCTGCTCCATCCTATACAGTGATCCCAGCACGCCTGCCTCATTAGCTTCCAAACTGGGCTCGCAAAGGACCCCTTAATATTCTGACAGCTCATCTGTCACATTTTATTGTGTCTGCCCCTGCTTGCAGTACACACCTTTGTTTACCTGGAAAAGAATGTCTGTTGTGAACAGTGCACACATCCCATCACCCCTCAGAGAGTGCTGGGACATCTCAGGTGAGGGTTGGGTGGCCAGGTCTGCTCTTTTAATTTTTGTTGCTATTGCTGCTGCTACTGCTGTAGCTATTGTTATTTTTGTTGTTGCTGTTGTTGTTGTTGCTGCTGCTGCTGCTGCTGCTGTTTATACTTTTCCTTCCACCACAGGCACACGCTGAAGGACTGGGCAGGCATGTTATGTTCTACCCTGGAGGAAGCCAGCACTACTCTAAGATGGTGCCGCCTGAGACTGTGTGTGACCCTCCTCTGTATACATGGAGCATAGGCAGAATCTTCTGTGATCGCTGCTGTGGCTTCTACTTTTCTTACCTCTTTACTTACCCATTAAAATTTTGCCCTACTGGAGGCAGCAAAGACACAGAAGGAAACCTCACCATGAACACAGACCTGAGACACACCCACTCCTTAAGTTCACAGAGAGCTCAAAGCAGCCCTGACTTCACCCTCATCCTTCTGGGCCTGAAGGCATAGGCTATGAGGACTAAACAGGAGAGGAGCAGAGCGATAGTGGCAGAGACAGGGAGGCAGGAGCTCACTATTCCATTGTCAAACTGCTCTTCTTAGATAGGAATGTATCCAACTGGGGCCTTCCCAGCACAGTCTAGACTGACAGTTTCCAGTGTTACATAACTCACAGTGGTGGAATATTTTTCCATAAACTGCAGAGTTAGTCCTCAAAGGTCTCTGATAAAATAATGTTTTGAAGTGGCATGAAAACACTCAAAAAATTCAAGAAATCGGAGGGCTGGCCACACCCATAGTTTTTGGCGCTGACTCAGATAAAATGAACTCTCAGGACTGATAGGCCTAGCTCCCAGTTAGGATTTGAAAATCTGAGGGGGAAAAAAAAGAGCAGCTTGTCTCTTTGCTAGCAGGATGAAGGTGTCCGTCCAGGGACTGGGACAGCTCCACAGCTTGCTAATGGACTAATGATGACACAGGACAATTGCCCTGGTTGGAGCACACTGAGCTGACTGGTGCATGAGACATTTCACAATCATGTTTTGTAATGAATGTGATAGACAGTGGTGCCTTTGGCTCAAAAGAAAATGTAAGACAGAGAAGAAAGCAAAATAGCAAAGAAGGCAGGAAGGCAAGGCTTTGTGGGGATAAGGAGGCCCACCCCAGATCCCTCAGCAGGGCCTTATCTAGAGCTTCCTGCAGGATTTGCCACTGAGCAACCAGTATCCAAGTCAGTCATCAACCTCCTTCTATCACCACTGCTCTGCTATTGGCTGAGCCCTGCCACTCTCCTTCCATCCAGTGGGAGCACTTCCTCAAGAGGCTGCACTAGCAGTGGAACAAGCATATACCTGGCAATTCCTAGTCTCCTGTCTACCACACATATCCAAAATCTGGTGACGAGTAGAGGTCATTCTGGTTAAAGTGCTTCCTGAGATGGCTGCTGCCACTTTAAACACTGACCGCTTTGTAAAAGGAATTCTCCCTGAGATTCAAGGCTGCTGGCTGCCCTGTTCATTAGGGACTCTGTTTGGTCTACTGATTTATGACTCATGACTGACCAATCCTCTTGGTGAAGACCCTCTCTGCTGCTGAGTGAGGCTGAGCATGGTACCTGTGACCATGAGCAGAGCCTCTGCCATCTGTCCCTGTGTCAGGAGCATGTGTGGAAGCAGCGTGATGGGTGCAGGGGGACTTGGGAGCAAAGTGTGGCTCTGGCAAGTGTCCCTTATCAGTCAAGCCCTCCTGGGGCCACTGAGTCTGCAGAACCAGAACAAGGTGTCCTATAAGAAAATCAAAGAATGCCGTGATCAGATCACAGGCTGCCACCATGTTGCTCTTTTCTATGCAGGATAATCAATATCCAGAAGCATAGCTCAGTTGGTAAAGTGCTGGCTGTACAGACATGAGGCCCTGAGTTCAGATCCCAAGCCTGGTACTGAGTCTCTAAGTCCAGCACTGAGGGGTAGAGACAAGTGGATCCCTGAGCTCACTGGCTAGCCAGCAGTCATTCTAATCAATGAGCTTCAGGTTTAGTGAAGAGAACTTGTCTCAAAAAACAAAAACAAAAACAAAAACCAAGCAAGCAAAATAAAACAAAAACAAAACAACAAGACAAAAGCAAGCAAACAAAGAAGCAGCGAACAAGATGGAAGACATCCATTGTTACACTCTGGCTCCTACGCATACACACATGCATGTGCACAAATGTATATACTTGTAAACACCACAACATACACAAAAATAGCCAAAAATAACAGATTGAGTATTTGGGACAAGCTGACCTCAAATGATGGACAGGGGCCAGGGAGAAATGGAAAGCTCATGGTGGCTGAGCCATCTCTTCTCCCATGGCTGGGTGAGCAGACCGAGTTGGCAGGGTGGTGGTGGAGTGAAGTAGACATCAACACCATGCTTGGCTCTGGGCATGGTGGGCGTTCTGCCCAGAAGCATAGGAATACCATATAAATGGTCTAAGAGCAGTGAACCTCTAGAAATCTTTTCAGAGTTAGATTTTTACCTTAAAAAGCAAATCATGCATTTCTATTGGTCACCTCCCCTGGAGTGACCAAAATTTTGCTTGACAGATGGCAGAAACAGAGAAACTCCTCTCACCGGGGCCAGGAAGCAGATGGGTGTAAACGCTCCAGGCTTCACCCCAGTGAGCCACGCCCACCAGCCAGTCTGCATCTCCTAACACCCTCAGAGCTTCCCAGCATCCAGAGCCTGCAGGCATCACAGCCACAGTCACAGCCGAGGCCACAGACACAGTCACTGACACAGACACAGCCACAGACACAGCCGAAACCACAGACACAGTCACCGACACAGACACAGTCACAGCCACAGCCACAGCCACAGCCTCAGACACAGTCACAGCCGAAGCCACAGACACAGACACAGATACAGACATATCCACAGTCATAGCCACAGACACAGCCACAGTCACAGGCACAGTCACAGCCACAGCCACAGTCATAGTCACAGATACAGCCACAGACATAGTCACAGCTACAGGCACAGTCAGAGACACAGACACAGTCACGGTCACAGATACAGACACAGACACAGCCATAGTCACAGCCACAGCCACAGCCACAGCCTCAGCCACAGTCACAGCCACAGAGGATAGTCCAGAAACCCTTCCCACTGGTCAGCATCCTGCATGGACCTCCTAGTGGATATCTGGGCATTAGCAAGTGTCATCTGCACTCCACAGCCAAATGAGGAAGCTGTCAGAATCATGAAGAGACTTGGTCACCAACCACACAGAAAACCAAGTTCCAGGATGAAGCTGGAGCCCCAGATGCTTCCTGGTGGTCTGTCAAACTGTGTATCTCCCTCTGCTTGTTGAGATACAGTGGTATTTAAAACACAAACTTCCTCCAAGTGCTGTTCCTTTTGGTATGACATGACATGGTTTCTGTTGTAGTTTGGATCTTCCAGTTGTAGGCCCGGCAACAAGATGGGGAGCCTGGGAGTGTCATCCGATCTATGGGAAGAGGGTCCTTCTTTCCACTCTTTCAAGTCTTTCCCATTCTATGTTCCATAAACACAGACTGCATTTCTCCCATGGAGGTGATCACAAAGTGGACTTGATCACGCCCACAACATCCACCCAGGGATACTTTACCACCATGACAGTTAGACCCACGGCTGTGGCATTGGTGGTGCTCCACTACCTTAGAGATATGGGGTGAGAAAGGCAGACACAAGGAAAGCCTGCAAGCCTGGCATGCCCAGGACACTTATAGACTGTCTTCAAATGGAACCCAGCACCCACGGCCAGGCTTTGCTAAACCCATGTCCTGGGATGCTGTATGAGCTTGGGTCCTGAAGGTCCCACAGGTGCTGCACAGCCAGCTAGGTCTACAAAGCACTCACAACAGCAGCCCAGCACAGCTGCCACACTTGGTATACAATATATGGTTAGTCCTCCTCTTCCTCCATTCTAAAACATGGTTCTTAAAGATTCTACTTCTAAAGAGGTATTTCATGTTTGGTTATGTGCACATGCATGTAGAGGGGACATGTGCATGTGAGTGTGAGTCCCAGAAAATGGCATTGGATCCCTTTGATCTGGAGTTACAGGTCGTCACGAATCACTCTGTGTAGGTGCTGGGAACTGAACTTGGGTCCTCTGGAAGTACAGCAAACACTGTTAACTCTTGAGCTATCTTTCCAGCTCTTTTAAAAGACCCTCTATTCCCACGTTGTCAATACTTAGATCTTTTCTAATGCGTTTGTTTGTTTACATTCTAGATTAATTCCGAACTGCATTTTGGTGGCTTTCCGCTCATGTACCGGTTCAGATGGACACAAGAAGAACTTGCTCTCAGCTGAACTCCATGGTGTGGTCCACCCTCGGGTGATGTGTCTTTGGCGTTGCACAGTTATTTTTTTTTACATCAACTTTATACATTTAAGCCAGGTTTAAAGCTCACCTCACAGGGACCCTGGTCCCTGTGTTTGCCTGTCAAGTCGTGGCTCAAAATACTACAGAAAATGCTTTCTAACTGTCACTCAAAGGCAATCAGCAACAGCAGGCACGAGCTGTAAATGTCAACCCAAACAAATATTTCATAGAATTTTAATTTAACAAAGTATTGATTAAATAGAGCTTACATTCAAAGTCTTGTGCTCACCCTGAGAGAGGCAGGGAAGGGAAATGGCAGCGTTTACCAACTAAAGAGACAATATTAGTTCCAAGTCCTGCAACACTGTCTATCCCTGTTCTGAGCACTTTGCAGAGTGGCCACCTGCCTGTCACCACAGAAGCCTCTTCTATGTCCCATGGCCAAAAGCACTCCCAGGTCTGTGTGCAGCCACATGCGAGGCACTAGATTTCTGTACAGGGTCACCGATGCTGGAAGCCAACAGTGCCCTCAACAAACCAGGGCCTTGAGTCCCTATCTCCACCAAGTGATTGCTCTGCCTGGCAGGTATCAGTCTGTCTGATGTCTATGTTTATCAGAGATGTGGAGAATTCCTGACTACCTTGCAGCCCTGCCAGACAAAGTCTGTACATCTACACAGTCCAAGAAAACAGGCCACAAGCACATAACTCAAGGTCCCTAAGAGCTTAAAATCTAGTTCAAGTGTATAAAATAGGAATGAAAACTGAATAAACGTCCAAAGTGACCCACTATGAAACTAGTGTACCCCCAGAATCTCTCTCTCTGTCTCTCTGTCTTTCAGTCTCTGTCTCCCTCTCTCTCTGTCTCCCCTCCACTCTCTCTCTCTCTCTCTCTCTCTCTCTCTCTCTCTCTCTCTCTCTGTGTGTGTGGTGTGGGTGTGTGTGTACAACACAAAAAATTTACAGTTTGGATCTATAGAGACATAAATGAATACATATGCAAGTTGATAGGCCAAGGGTCAGAAAGCAACATTTGGTAGCTGTAGAAGGGTGTAGGGTTTTCTCCTACTCAGGAATAATAGGCTTTATTGCATGATAGTGATACTTAGAGTTTAATCATCAATAATTATCAGTAATTATTAGTATTCAGCTGGGAATAGGATAATTATTCAAGTGGCGTCCTCTTTTTGAAACAGAAGAGTGGGGTGATGGTGCAGAAACAGCCAATTTAATCCTGGGAGCTCTCCTTCCCTGGCCAATGAGGAGATCAACAAATATGTGCACTGGATGTGTGCCCCAAGCCTGCCTGGGATCTCCTCATCCACAGTCTGATCAGGAAGCAAAGACAGCCACAGCAAAGGTCACCCTGGGGAAACTTAGTGACCCACACTGGACCCATCACTTGAGGAAGTGAAGCTCAAACCCCAGGATGTGAAGACAATACAGGTTCTCCCTGGGTGTGTCTATGTGACGCTTCTGCCTCTGCATCCCTAACAAGCTTCCTGGAGATATGAGAACCATGCTGTACAGACCATACTTCCAACATAAAGTAGGAGAGGGTTTCTGTGTGTGACCTCATGCTTGCTGCCCCCGGACACCATGTCAGAGTAGGAAGGCAAGCCAGACCTAGCTTCTAGCCCCTGAAAGCAGTGCTTACTCACAAGTGTGGGGTGTAGAAGTTAGCATGCGGTGGGATTGCGGCGCTGGGTCTTTTTCATATAGCTGTAGTCTACGAAGGAAGGATTTGGTCTGGGGATCCACATTTATTCAGCATGAGCTCAGGAAATGCCACCTCCACACTCCCAGCTTCTAGGTGTTTGTATGGACTCACTTCTGCAACTTTTCACACAGAACACCTTACAATGTGATGTTGCCAGCCTCCAAGATGGCCCAGCAGGTAAAGGTGCTGGCTGCCAGGCTTGCCAACCTGAATTCAATCTCCAGGATCTACACTGTGGAAGGACAGACAGATCTACACTGAGTTCTGTAGGTTGTTCTCTGACTTCCACATGTTCACCATGGCACACATATAAATACATATAAATAAATATAATTAAAATGATTTTCATATGGTATTTCCTTCAATCTTCACAAGCATGGCTTTTTATTTAGTGTTCTGGTGTATCTCATATATGTCAGATTTCATGTGTGTGTGTGTGTGTGTGTGTGTGTGTGTATACATATATGTGCACATTCTTCTAACAAGCAGTTTAAAGTGGAACTTTGGTGATTACTTGTTTTCACGTGGCTTTACAATAATCATTGCTAGAATTTCAGGATTGGGGCAGCCTCCCTCTGCCTGCTTTGAGTTAGGTTGACAAATAGGCTGCAAAGAGATCAGATAAGAGAGGCAGTCTCTAAGAAATTCTATTGACAACAAATGATAGCAATCTTGCATCTGAAAAAATTACAAATGATACAGAAAACATGAATATCCACCTTGAAAACATCAGTAGTGTGCGGGTGTGTGCATGCAGGTGTGTGTGTATGTGTGTGCATGTATGGGCGTGTGCACATGTGGTGTGTGTGCTAATGTATGGGTGTATGTGTATGGGTGCATGTGCATTTATTTGTGTGTGTGCATGTGCATATACATATGTGCATTCAAGTGTGCATGTGTGTGCACATGTGTGTACGTGCATATGCATGTGTGTGCATGTGCATGTGCATGTGTGTGTTTTCTCGATGAAGGTCATTCAACTCTAAAGCAGCATGAGGACAAGAATAGACAAAAAACATAAAGGACATTCAACATAAAATGTATGTCAGTCCATGACAGGGAATAAAAGGGAATCATAATATCAGATATAGAAGTTAAGTGTGGGCCACAGGCAAAGAAATGATTAACTGTGTATTTTGTCAGCACATCTGTTGGATTAAACCAACATTTTTGCACACTGCGAGCAGTCCCTGTATAGTTTTAATGGTTTGCTGTCTGCCTATTCAGTATCAACATGGACATATCTCATTACTGAGAGCTAAGGATGAGCATGTGGAAGCCAGTCTGTGGATCTGAGGTGTGGACTTGTGCTATCTCTCAGATTTCAGAGACCCCTTGTCTACTGAACTGTGCCGTCCAGGTGAGACAGAGCCACACCGCTGACTTAAGCGTACTTTGCAGCTTCTCTGTAGGGCTTTACACAGCCTTGATCTTTTCCCTCAGAGAGATTTGTAGAAGTAATATAGACTCACAAAAATGATATAATTGCAAAGAAATTTATTCTCATTGTCAGCCTGGTGGAAATGAAAATTGTCTGGGAGACACAACTCTGAGCAGGTCTGTGAGGGTTTCCAGAGAGGTTCAGCTAAGGAGAGAAGTCTACCCAATGTGAGCTACACCACACCACAGGCCGGGATCCGGATCTCAGTAAAGAGGAGAAAATGCCCTGGGTCCCACAATCATCTCTCTCCACTTCCTCACTGTGGATGCAAGGCGACCAGAGCCTTGTGTTCCCAACATCATGCCTTCTACCTCCTGGTGGACTGTGTATACCCCCAAACTTCAAATAAAAATTAATCTTTACATTGCTTTTCTTAAGAGTTTAATCACAGTAAGAAGAGTAGCTGATGTAATTACATCCTACTAAGTAATCCTAAATAAGTTCATCCTCTGAAGCGAGATCTTCATTGAATTCTCCCCATGTTAGTATTATTAGACATCTCACAGTATAATGTGTTAGATAATAAATTGGATACAATGTAACAACAGCCCTGGGAATGATAACAGCCTCTCCTTCATGAACATGTGCAGGGCGGAATCATTGTGAGATTCAAGAACTCTGAAACCCACAATGCAGCCTGGGCCAGGTAGCTTAGCCACAGGGGTCAAAACCCCATGAACTCCAAAGCTTCCAGAGTTGGAGTGACCAGAGGAAGCACTTGTTCTAACACATGGGTCTGTGTAGGCTTCATCTGACTGGGTCTGCTCAAGGTTACTGAGATCGTGAGAGGGGCCCCTGTCCAAAGTCTGCACTGACCTGTGCACAGGGGAATAACAATCCCCCTGCAAAAAAGAGGGGTGGCCTTGGCTATGACACTAAGGTAGTGTAATGAATGGTGTTTGTGAGTAGGAGCCACCTGATGGCCTGGCCCAACAATTTATGGTCCTTTTGAAAAGGCTTGTCAAGAATTTATCCTGTACTGGGATTCACTGTGGAGAAACAGTAACTGACAAAAATGGCCCACTCTGAGAAAGATGTTTTTAATGGAATAAAACTTACATCATGCTGGGGTGGGGAGAGACTCAGGTCCCAAGAGAACCCCCTTGCAGGCAGGAGGAGGATGAATAAATGGCCTGGCTTGGCTGAGCTTTACCTGTGAGCAGCAACTAAGCAAACAGGATGGAGCAGAGGAGGAAGGGATGAGGGTGTCAGCACTGCTCAAAAGAAGAGCAGAGTTGCCTCAAGGGACCCTAACACAAAGGGCCTTTTCCTAGAAGATGTGAGAACATTGTGTTTTGTCTTGTTTTATTCTTTATAGGGAGATGCTTAGCTCAGTCAGTGTTTGCAAAGAAAAAATAGACACCAGTGAATGGAGAGAACTTCCCTGTGTTAATCCAGAGAAGACACAATGTGGGCAAGCTACTGGGAGAGCAGATGCTGGGCACATCTTATGTGGGAGACTGAATGGTGGCAATGGAGGATGCTAGGGACAGAGGATGCTGGGGACAGAGGATACTTATGACAGAGGATGCTGGAGACAGAGGATTCTAGGGACAGAGGATACTGAGTACAGAGGATGCTGGGGACAGAGAAAGCTGAGGCCAGTAAGTGTTAATTTTAATAATGTTTTTCTAAGTGCTTCCTGGAGTTGAGAACTTCATGGTGACAGCACATAATGGCTGAGAGAATGGATAGGATTTGAGGAAGTACAACACAGGCTTTGAAGAGATGAGGGAACTGATCCCCATTGCATTGTGGAGGTTTGTTTGTCCAGGACATTAGGAGGTTGAAGAGTGAGTAGAAACCCCAGAGAGCTGTATGGAGAGGGCTGTAGCGCCCTCTGCCTGCTCCCATTGAGGAGGATGCCTGTGGGAGGAACCTCCTCAGTGAGCAGTCACAGTCAGCATGAAGTTTGCAGAGTAACTCATACCTGAGTCCTCCCCAAAGCCCTGCCCTCTGAGTTACTATGTTACAAAGCCCTGCCCTCTGAGTTACTTTGTTACAAAGCCTTTCCCTCTGAGTTACTATGTTACAGACACTGGAACTTACAGAGCTTAGGGCTGCTTTCCAGCTATGGAGAACCAGCAAGATTAACACATGATCTTGTTGCCAAGGCCGGTGCTGATGACCTTTACCCCCTGCTGCCTCTTTGTGAAGATGCTACTTGATATCAGTAATGTTTTCAAAAGAAGAAGAGGAAGAGGAAGAAGAGGAGGAAAGGGAAGGGGAAGCAGAAGGGGAAGGGGAAAGGGGGAAAAGAAGAGGAAGAAGGAGGAGGAAGAAGAGAAAGAAGAAGGATAAGAAGGAGGAGGAGGAGAAAGAGAAGGACGAGGAGAAGAAGGAGGAGGAAAAGGAGGAGGAGGAAAAGGAGGAAGAGGAAGAAGAAGAAGAAGAAGAAGAAGAAGAAGAAGGAGAAGGAGAAGGAGAAGGAGAAGGAGAAGGAGAAGGAGAAGGAGAAGGAGAAGGAGAAGGAGAAGAAGAAGGAGAAATAGAAATAGAAGAAGAAGAAATAGAAATAGAAGAAGAAGCCAAAGTGTCTTCAGCCTTTTAGCATCCCAGACACATCCTAGGAATTCTGCACACTAGGATCCAGCAGAGATCAAGGCATCAGCTCTGCCATCAGTGGGGGTCACACCATGTTTAATCCTTCTCAAAGATGTGAAACTTTCGGTATCAATTTTTCAGAAGGACAAAAAAGTACATAAGATACTTACAAATTAAGTAAACCCAGGCTTGTTTATGGAGACCCAAGGGCACAATGGGAACTGAGCCAAGCATTTACTCTGGAAAGGTGGGCATCACAGCTCATAAGTGAATTAAGATGGAATTTTAAACTGCATCTCTAAGAACTTTGGAGGAATTGACTTTTAGTAAAGACAACATTGTCTAAGAAGAATGAGTGTGTGCGTGGCTTGGATTTTAGTTAAGTAGGGACTATATGCCCAGCTCTTTGTCACTTCTGTAGATTCTTCAACAAAAATGAACTATGCCTTGGCTGTGATGACCAGGCTTCACAGTGGTCTTGTGAGAGTCAGGAGATTTGTTCCTAGACCTATCAAATGCTAGGAGTCTGTATCTGTTGCAGAGACCAAACCAGTATCAAAGGATAAGGTTGCTTCTTCTCCAACCTGGGTTTTCTGTGCTGGGCTGATAATAAACTGCAGCATATGAATAGATCATATGACTAATGATTAGATTAAAGGAAAAACATCAGAACATTCTTGTGTCGAAGAGTTGGAAAGCACCAGAAAGAGGATGCTTACAAAATCCAGCTGTTCCAGAATGAAACCCCAGAGTGTCACTCATTTTCCAAGGCAGGATGGTTAGCAAGCTCAAGTCACTATGTGGATGTGTTACTTGTACACCGTTCCCTGGGGAACTGAGGCACAAGAACATTCTGGGCTGATGAAATGGGCCCTGAGTGAGGAGATGAAGCAGACCAGGGTGTGGTGTAAGTGTCCTGTCTTCCTCTGGTACCTGTGGAGGAGGCTGTTTTCTCATCTTATTTGCATCTCTGCTGAAGACCCTCTCAGCCGCCCAGGTTTGAGGCTCCTGGGACCAAAAGTGACCCAACAGCAAGACAGGTGAGGCAGGCATAGCTCCTACTGCTTACCTTGGTACATTCCCTTCCCTCAGAGCCATGCATTTCTGAAGTCAGATGTGCCAAGGATGTTCTGGAGGGAGGGATAAGCAGATGGGGTCTGTGTCAGCCCTGGGAAAAAGACTGTAGCTATTGAAAATGTCTCCATGGCATGCCTTTGCCATGCGTTCTATCATGTGCTGGCTAGTTTTTATACCACCCTGACACAAGTTAGAATCATCTAGGAAGAAGGAATCTTCCTAGCCAAGAAAATGAATCCATTGGACTGACCTGCAGGCAGCCTGTAGGACATTACTTTCTTGATTGATGGTTGAGATGGGAGAGCCAAGCTCACTGTGGATGGCACCACCCATGGGCAGGTGGTCCTGGGTGCTATGAGGAGCAAAGCAGTAAGCAGCATTCTTCCATGGCTTCTGCTTCAGCTCCTGCCTCCAGGTTCCTGACTTGAGTTCCTTCCCTGACTTCCTTCCATGATGACTATGAACTGTAAGATGAAGTAAACTCTTCCTTCCACAGTATCTTTTGGGCTTTTGTGGCCATAGTGTTTTACCATAGCAACAGAAACTCTTGGGAAGACAACCACCGATGGTCACTTGGGCATAGGAGTCTAGACCTGAGCTCAGTAAGTCAAAGGAGGAAGCTTTACTTTAAATTTTTAGTTTTGTTCATTTACTGGTATTTTTCATCTTTGGTCATTTCTTTTTCTTTTTCTTTTTTCTGGTCATTTCTTACATGTATACAATGCACGGAGATGATTTTAAATGAGCCTGGCAGACATTAGATAGCATGTGGAATTTTCTAGCAAGGCCTGTCTCATAGACTCTCTGTCTCCATTGTGGTCCCCACCTTCCTTTGCACCCGCCCCACCCCCATTCCTTTCATCCTCACATCATCTGCAACCCTTTCCCACACCCCTTCTTTACCTTCTCTTTACCATCGCTTGCTGGCCTTTCTAGTGTTTCCAGGCGTTACCCACATTTATGCCCACTTATTGTCAGACAGATAGATAAAGGCAGATGGAAAGACAGACAAGCTTGAATCCACATATGAGAGATAGAGTAGTTTTTGTTTTAGAAATTATCAATATGTGGAAGATACAAAAGAGGAGGAAAAGCAGACGAAAACACACCATAGAAGCAATGTAAGCACAAGCACATCCAGCCTGGACCACTATTCATATACATGCGTGCATGCATGCATACATACACACATACATGTGTACACATGCATTACACACATGCATGCATGCATACATACATGTGTACCCACATACATGCATGCATACATACATGTGTACCCACATACATGCATGCACACACATGCATGCATGCATGCATGCTTGTGTACACACACGTTTACACCTATGCATGCATGTATAAGTACATACATGCATACACACACACATAAGGAAAGAGACAGACTACTACCTTGCTGAACAAAAAGATCACATGCAATTCTTTTATATAAAACTCTAGATGAAAACACAATCTAATAAGCTCAGTGGATATTTGGAATAAGAGGTGATAAAATAGTGGTTTAGATTTTTTGACTTGTTCATCCCGGTATCTCACTGTGGATTTAATTTGAGAATCATTTCATAGGCTTACTGGTTCTTTGTACAAATTCTTTGCAGTGTCTCTGTACAGCACTGAATCCTGTTAGCTGTGCCTTTTATCTTGGGACTATTGAGGTATAAACACTGTAGTGAACCTATGTAACATGAGCAAACATGAAATATGAGAACATATGAAATATTGAAAGATCTTAAAAGCCAACTCCACAGATTTACCGCCCCCCCCCCGGCTCTCTGCCATGTGATCTTCCGGCTGTGTCTTCATATAAGCTGATCTTTCTATGCACACACACACCACACGCAGACATGTATACACATGCACATATACACACACTCATGCATATATACATGCACACATACACATGTATGCACACATAACACATGCATGCATACAAACACATATCACACACACCGAACACACAAATGCATGCACGCACACATCACACCACATATACCACATGCACAAATACCACACCACACATGCAAGCATGAACACACACACCCATGCACATATGCACATACACACAGTCATGCATATACTCACACACATCCACACACTTGCATATATAATACACACATCACACACAAATACATATCACACACACACCACACACAAATGCATGCACACAAATACCACATATACACATGCACATACCACCACCCCACCTCACCCCCACACAGAGCTCATTCCGAGACTTTCTTTACATCCCTGGATTGAATATACTCTGTTATGGAGAACTGTGTTTTAGATGCTTCTCAACCCAATTTGCTGTTATTTGCTGTGCAATATGCACAGATTAGACTAGTCTGTAGTTTATGAAATGTGTACACACATGTGTGCCAGGAGGTCTGTGTCAGGTTTTATGTCAGTTGTGCTTGACTCTGTGTCAGTGACCGGCTCCTCCCAGAGGCTGGAAGCACCAAGTCTACTTCCCAGGTAGCCATTCACTCACGCACATGCAAAGCACATTTGGGCATGAGGGTGATTGACAGGGGGTCAGGAAGAGCAGCAGCCCCTGTGGAACTCAAGATGGATGTGAGTTTCAAGGCATCTCCATTTTGGAGGGTTTCCGGTACCCAGAGAGTCTCTGATTTGCTGACAACGTGGAACTCAAGTTGAGACTACCAACCATGGATACCCGTCCATCTGCAGGCTCCCTGTTCCTGGAATTGTCGTCAGAGTGTGAGAGGATACAACAGGAAAGTCCAGCTGGGTAACTCCCTTGTTAAATCTCCCTGGGTCCTGGGACCAAGAGCCAGGCA
>JADRCH010000044.1:7247900-7258653 GCA_019843965.1 Rhynchomys soricoides | reverse complement strand
ATGCAGGAACAATGAGTGCTCTTAACCACTGATCCATCTCTCCAGCCCCCACTGAGTTCTTATAATCCATTTTTTACCACTAAAGAGTTCCTAGCTTTCCCCTAGAAAACACAAGAAGCCTGTCCAAAGCAGCCATCATGGGAAAACATTGAGCCTATTCATCTGCTTTATCAATACCAGTAAAGCAGGCCTACTGTGTGCAGGACTGAGCTAGCGTGTGACAAAATTAACACACATGCACAAGTGCACACACACACACACACACACACACACACGCCATTCTCCTCACTGAACTATGAGGCAGAGAAGTTCCCAGGGAGCCCTAACAGCACCCCCACCCTAGAGTACTCACAGGGGATGGGACAACAGTGTGGCGTGGCGTGGATATCTGTTCTGGGTAGCTAAGAATGGTCGCCCGTCAATCTCAGTTACCGCAACTCTAGGAAATTCCCTGCTAAAATATTATTAGCTTGTTAAAGCTTTGTCAGGTCTTAGGAACCCCAAATTAGCATTTCATCGAAGCAGAGAGATACGGTCTCTGTAATGAGCGACAGTGTCCATGCTGCAGGAAAGTTAATTAATTGCTGTCTAACATGTTAATGAGGGGAGTGTTCAGACTCTTCTACTCTCCAGCTCGGACTTACTCAGAGAGCCTCATGTTGGCCCAAGAAGCTCTCAGCTCATATCCCTGTACAGTGGACTATATGACAGAAATGGACACAATTTACTTTTAAAGGAAATTTTTGTTAAGGAAAAAAATACTATAATTTGCAGTGTATCCCTTGTGGCAAGTCACTTGGTGTCCTAGGCAAATACCAGCCTTACTTGTGTAGCTGACAACCTGAGAGCAAGCCAGCTTGCAGCTAGACTGGGCCCCTGCTCATTAGCCACCCCTGGAGAGAAGCCAGGTTCTTTCCGGCATTAGCACAAACTCAAGGCTCACCTGAGGAAGGTTTTCCTGAAGGGAAGATGATAAGCAAACATCAGCTTGGGAGAAGAAGGGAGGCTACATGACCCAGGTGGGGACAGCTGTGCGGTAGAACATGGCTCCCATGCTGTCTCTGCTCAGCATTGTAAGGACCTGAAACCTGCCTTCGTAGACTAGGGACACCAAGTGTGTGGCAGTCTCAGACTTGCAGGTTCCCATGAGGGAGGTGGATGGGTGGTGAGGGCCCTAGGCAGAGAGACTGCACAGAAAAGAACAACAGAGAAATCTTCACTGGAACGCAAAAACCCCCTGGATGTTGGCCAGCTCACCAGCAGCTTTACAAGCCTCAAGGTTTATAAAAAGCGTACTATGTTCTCCGCTTCTAAAATTATAACAAAACATCAATAAAACTGTCCAGATAGAATTTGCATTCTGGTTAGAACTCTTAAAGAAATAGAAGCATTAGCACATATGCACATAAACCAAAACGTTCTCTGCTTGCTTGGTTTGAGCATTTGCTTGGTTTCTCCTTCCACCAGGACTTGGTTCGGGTTCTGATCTCACAGCTCCTGTGCTTCTAATTATCTTGCAAATTTCATAATCACAAACTCAGGCCTCCCTCCCCAGTCCTCCCCCCCTCATCCTCCCATCTCTCCAACCCTGTAAACTCAGTAAAGTCTCTGCCCTTTATTGGGAGTTAGCAACTCCTTGACGTCGGCACTTACATAGGCATTTCAACTGTTTCCACCCGGGGACACAGAAGCAGTCTGATGACATTCCCTTAGAAATGACACTTGAGAATTGTCATAATTGAAGCCTGAAGCAGCCCCTGGAGGCTCATATGCTGGGGGCTTTATTCCCATCTGCCAGTGATCTTCATTTGTCTCGTTTTGTTTGTTTGAAGACAGAGTTTCATTGTATAGAACTTACTATGTAGACCAGGCTGCCCTCAAACTCACAGAGTTCCTCCTGCCTCTGCCTTCATTAAAGGCAGGCACTGCTACATTTGTCTTTGGTAGCCATTTTTTTCTTTTTTGAAGGCTGTGGAATCCTTAAGAGGCATGCTTTTCTGGTAAAAATGGGTCCCTGGGGATTTGAAGGATATAGCCTGGCTGTGGGATCCTCAGGAGACATGGCTTGGCTGGTAGAAATGGGTCCCTTGAGCCCAGCCCTTAGCACCATGAATGGGCAGCAATACCATTTGTAGACTTCATAATGGAATCCCCACTAAAATGATTAGAAACCCTTTGAAATGGTGAGCCACAATGCATCTTTTTTACCTTCTGTCACTGATTTTGGTCATGATGCTAGAAAAGTTACTAATGCAAGCATATGTCATATCAATTCTCATAGCAGACTCGAATGCCTAGGAAGTCTGCTAATACATAATACACTATGAAATGTAAGAATGCCTCAGGGAGGGATGCCTCAGGGAGGAAGGGGCCGAGGCCTAGAGATGTAGGGAAACACTGGCGGTGGAGGCTGCTGGCAACAGATGTTCCCTGTTGACTTGAGATGAACCAGATGTGGAACTAGAGGAGACCCTCTCCAAACACCATTCTGAA
Organism: Rhynchomys soricoides; assembly: GCA_019843965.1. NCBI lineage: Eukaryota > Metazoa > Chordata > Mammalia > Rodentia > Muridae > Rhynchomys > Rhynchomys soricoides. The sequence goes on along the minus strand of JADRCH010000044.1, from coordinate 7,256,160 downwards.
GACACCCAATGGACACAAACAGAGCTTTGAGCTATGCCATCCTCAGACCCTTTATTCGGGTCTGAATAAACCCCTCAGTGAGCAAATGCACACATGCACCCTGCCCAGAGCATGGGCTTGGAGGGTAACAATCTGGAAAACCCCACACTGTGGAGGAAGGAAATGTATGATTTCCTCACACAATGATATCCAGATTCTGGATGGCTACCCGGAGTACAAGGGAAGGGCTGTACATGTCCAAGGGGGAAGCCCACACTTCTGACAGGGAAAGAAAATGGAAACACAGCAAGTGTGGGGGTTGGGGAACAGTGGATAGCAGAGTTGGCATCATGGAAGACTAGTCTGTAAGGCTGGGAAGACTTGAGGAGCTCTCTGGAAGGCAGCAGAATAATGAAGATTCTGTGTGGGAGATAGAGGGTAAGGGACCCGGAAGGGTGAAGCCCACAAACATAAACACACACACCACTGAAGGGGGAATCGGGAAGAGAACACCCAGAGCAGTGGCTCTCAACCTTCCTAGCACTGTGACCTTTCACTACTGTTCCTCATGTTATGGTGACCCCCAACCACAAAATTACTTTGTTGCTACTTCATAACCGTAACTCTGGTACTGTTATTAATTGTAATATAAATTTATGATATATCTGATATGCCGCCCCTGTGGGCATATCAACTCACAGGTTGAGAACCACTGATCTAGACGGTGAAGAAAACTATTCAAGCATGCAGCCCTTAACCATCTCTCCTAAGCAGGAACAGCTGCAGGCTGCCTCAGTTTCCCCATTTCCCAAGTGACATGGGAGACGATAATGTGGATTTCATTATGTCACATACATAGTGAACAAAAATGATGGGGGAGATGCGAAGAGCTGTGGCAGTCTCTGCTCTAACCGGTGAGAGTCCTGTGATTTCTGTAATGTATTTTTATTGTTTCCTTCTTGTAATTTTTCTCATGAAAGCATATCTCTCCAGAATAAAAATTTTAATACAGGTTCTCAGGTCAAAATTAAGTCTAAAGCCAGTGTTATAGATTAATTTGAAAATAAAGCCTGGAAGATACAAAGTAATGAAATCTACAAATTGTAGACAAAGTAGTGCTTGAGGCCAAGCACTTATCCTTAAACGTATTAAGTATGAAACATAAAAGAAATACAAACAACTTAACGTCAGTCTAAGATGATCCAGAGACGGCTCCAAAGAATTCAATGGACATGTTTTTATGTAAACATGATGAGTAATTCTAACTTCCTCATGAACACACCAAATGAGGTATCCAAGGCATCCACAGACCTTTCATAGCTGGAAACTGTCAGAATAGGACATTTGGGGACAGGCTGCTTCTTGAACCTGTTCCCAGGTCCCAAGAAGGTCCCAGGTCCCAAGCAGGACCAAGAAGTAGGCTCTGAAGACAAGTCTACACCCAACCCCTTGGTGATGTCCAGGTTACTGTGCATTGGGCAAAACTGTGTGGTATGGGTTAGCTAAGCCAGCATGGTGGCCAGTTTTCCCCAACTGGAGTGAGGAACTAAGGAAATCTGCCATGTCTGGGATATTAAGAGTGATTCTTAGCTCTCATGGGCTCAGTGAGAATTGATAACAAGAGGGCAACCCTGGGATGATGATTGTACCTGGGACCAACCACACACACCTTCCATACAGATGCTGTGGTCCAGATCTAGCTCTCAAGGCCTATGGCAAGTTCCCATCCTCATTGTGAGTGAACATTGGGTCCAGCATCACTGGACAACATGGCCTGGCCTTTCCCCTAGCATAGAATACATGATGCCCATCTATTTCCTGCCTGGAATAAAATGCCGGACAGTTTTCACATGATGACCTCTTCAATTTGCTCTGCATAGAAGATAGTGAACAGACCCCGCCCTTCCCCAGATCCACTAAGCTGTGACAGGCATGTGGGGCCTGGGCTTTTTTTTCATAATTCTATCTTATTTCAAGTTTTTCTAAACCTTTCTAGAGCTTCACACTCACTCGTGTCCTGAAGAACTTTGTCCTGGGAATCCAAACGTTGGACCCCAGAGGAGGGATTCAGAAACTATTTCTTCCATTAAACAAATGAAAAGGTGGTGTAGGGTTGAGGGATGTTGCAAATTATTATGAAGATCAAACCTTAAGACTACAAAGTATCAAAGTTCACAAATTGCAGTTAAAGCTGTCCCTTGAGGCAAAACTCTCATCCTTAAATGGTTCAGTTATTAAGCATCAAAGAAATACATTATGTTCAGTCCAAGATCCAAAAAACAAGCCCCCAAAATCCAGTGGATGTATTTTTACATAAACATGATGACTAATCCTAACTTCCTCATGAACACACAAAAAGCAGGCACCCACAGCACAGAGTGCGTGGGAAGAAGGACTGGAAAGCTCCGCACGACAGGGCAATATTTGAGGACAAAGTTCAGATTCAGCAAACCTAAAGTTCTTGCCAATAGTGTACCTCATGTGCACATGCCCGGCATGTCCAGTGTGGAGGAAGAAGAGGGGGAGAGGAGGGGAAGAAAAAGGTCTTGGAGAGAATAGAAGGAAGAGCAGTAACATCCACCATGGGCAAGGGTGGGTCTCAGAAGGCCTTACCCATGTAAGCCAGTACTCTTCTTACTGAAGAGATATAGACAGTTAATGGGGATATCAGATTCCTCAGTGACGTAACCACTGGTGAGCTGCCCTTGTTCAAGTAACCCCCACCCCCACCCAACTCCCATGATCATGTAAGCAACCCTGATTAAATGTAGTAGTGAGCTACAAAACTAAAACAAACAAACAAATCAAAAACTCAAACAAAAACCCAACCAAATGAACAAAACAACAACAACAACAAAAACAAACAAACAAAAAGGAAGTAAGAGGGTTTCAGTGGGAAAGGGGGCATAAAAGACTAAACAGGAAGAATATGACAAAGTAATGAATAAATAACTAAGCAGAAAGACAAGTATAAGAAGAACAAGAGCCCCAACAGACAGGTTCACATCAAGACCTATGGAATTGCTTTACAGCTAACCAGGTCTGATCTTGTTCATGAAAGCTACCTGTCACAGGCAAAATTATTCAAACATGACTGCATGTTGTGTGACTTTTCCCGGAGAGACATGAAGAAAGTCTCTTCATCCCAGCCAAAACACAAACGACAAACCAAAGAAACGACTCAATCCAAGTTCATCTAAGTGAAACAAGCTTCTGGGTTTACCTACAGGAGCGTGAGTGGCTCCAGACACCTGCAACACCAGAGTCCCAGCCAGGACGGATGTGAACTTACCAGCTGCCTGCCTCACTGGAGTCTTCATCTTCAGACAACGGTCCACCTCTGACACCGAACAGCAGCTCCAAGACCACATACAGATAGGGGGATGGGGGGTGGCCATGATCTCAGGTAAAGGTCAGGTAGCTCTCCGCCACTCCGCTCAGAAGAGCCTACTCTCATCTGCTGAGACTATAGCTGAGGTACTCTGAAGTCTCCACAGCAGCCACTACTCCATGACAGTCATCCGTCAAGGTGGACTTGGATGAGATCACTTTTCTCTAACACTATACCTACTGCCCCACATGTCTGTCAATGGGACTTTCCTTCCCACCCACCCCCATTAACAGACACAGCTTGTTCACCTCCCCTCCAATCTAGGAGTCGGTAGGGCTTCATCTACAGAATGAGGTGGAAATGCTCTGTGGGCCTCCCAAAGCCACTATAGATGAAGCCACATCTTCATTCAGCCTCTCATTCTCTGGACCTCCACCCCTAGAGCCTAGGCAGCCATGTGCAAAGGAAGCTCAGCTTGGAGGCACTCAATCAACCTGACAGGCCTGTCTGTGAAGAGTCCAGCCCAGCCATAAGGAACGGAAGCTGTCATAAGGCCTTCAGGAACTTCACACCACTGGTCACTTGTGAGTCCTTCTGGTACAGACCACAGGCATTATGAGACAAGCTATTCCCACTGGCCCTGCCTGAACCTGTAAAAATCAACCGTGGCTGATGCCATTGGTTTTGCTGTAACAAGACAAGTCCTTTTCTATTTTGTTCCCTTAGAACCCATGCTCTGAAATTCTAACTCCCACTATGTCAGAATATAACTTGATTTGGTAGTGGGGTCACTGTTGATGTAGCTAGTCAAGATGAGGTCATCCTGAAGCAGGGTGGATCCTTGATCTATTATTGCCAATAACCTTATAAAAAGCAGGGTAGGGAAAGACATAAGGGAAGTTGGAATTCAGGGCAGGAACCTGGAGACAGGAGCTGATGCAGAGGTCATGGAGGGTGTTGCTTACTGGCTTGCTTCTCCTGGTTTGCTCAGCCTTCTTTCTTATAGCACCCAGGACCACCAGCTCAGGCATGGCCCCAGCCACAGTGGTGTGGGCCCTCCTACATGAGTCATCAATCACATAGTTGCCCATGGGTCAATTTTAGGGAGCATTTTCTCAATTGAGATTCCCTCCTCCCAAAAGACTGTGGCTAGTGTCAAGATGACATAAAACTGCCCAGCATAGTAGTCAAGTGGGCTGATTACTTTCCACATCTAAAGGAGGAAGGACTTCTTTTGCTCACAGCTTCTGGGAGTTCAGTCGTGTTTGCTTCACCCCATGTGGTTGGACCAGCATCATGGTGGTTGGAGCATGAGGTGGAGAAAAACATCTCACAGCATGGCTGACAGGCAAGCAGAGGCAGAGGAAACAATGGCAGTCCATGGCTCTTTCCTCCCCCACCCCCTTTTTGTTTTGTGTTTTCCTCAGTCATTCACTCAGGGTGGATCTTAGTCCCTCCCTTAATCTCCTATGGAAATACTTTCACGGACATGCCCAGAGGTCACACCAAATTCTTCAATGATTCTAAGTCTGATCGAGTGAGCTCCAAAAATGAACAGCTTTGGAAGGAAATGAGCTCTGTGATGGATTCATCCAGCAAACATCTATTTAACACATGCAAAGTTCAGACAGCAGCAGGCAAGGCTCAGAGGGGACTGGAAATGCCTGCATGCCCCAAATGATCATCTTCTGGGAACAGCATGTAACTATTCAGAACTAGCCCTGCAGGCTTTCCCAGTGAGAGATGGACCTGGATCCATGCGGCTTCGGTGTGTGCAGAAGCCCTGCGGACCACAGGTGGCTCCCAAGGAAACTGGAGAAGACGCTCTAGGCTGCTTTGATCTGGTTCCGGTGCCTCTCACCTTATCTTCGCTCACCAGGTGTAGTTTTCAAAATCTTAGGCCCTTTATATTCAGCTTCAGCTGGACCATTTTGTCTGGGCTGTGAGATTAATCTGCCCTGCATATCATCTTCAAGACTGGCCTGTATCTTTGGTAGAACAGAAGCCAACCATCCTCAGTGAAGAATGGCTAGATCTCAGCAGTCACTTCCTGCCAGAAGATCACACCCAACTCTTTGTTTTTAGATGTGCTCTCAGATGCAGGCTCTCCCTATCTCTGAAAGAACCTAATTTTTTCTGGGACTACTTCCAGGGTCAGATCTACGGGGATCACTCTTGACTAACAAATGGCAACAGTTCTTAGGCAGCCATACAGCTGTGGTAAAAAGACGAGACACCAATATGTGTTGCAGTTCAAAGCTCAGGCTCGGAGACTCTGTTTCTTGGGTTTGACTCTGACTAAATCAAATATTAATAGTTCAGGTTTTTATGTCCAATTCTTCACTGAAGCTCAAAAATAGGAGTGGTCTATGTCACACAGAGATGTTTAGAGAATCAATATTGGTGACCACCATGTCAGCCTTCATTAAATAATAACTAGAGATGCTGAACAGAGGGAAGTGTTCACACCAAGTCCATAATGGTTCTCTCTGCCTGGGCTCAGTGTAGTTCCCGAGAGGGCGGTGCCACTTAAGAAGGTCATTGCTATCTGCCTCAAGTCTACTCTCTTTATAATAATGAGAGGTACCACTTTAGATAGATCTGTGAATGATAACATACAGGGAAGTAATGTCCAGGATGGAACATAATATCTCAAGATGAAATAGGGATGTGTTGATTACAAGATATCTTTCCCTTTATTCCCTATACACTCAACATAGGAATAAGGAGACTGAATTGGAACCAACATTCCTCATAAGGTCAGCTGCCTTCCTGTCCATCACAGGGAACAGCAAGGACTATGGCCCAGCTAATGAAGGAATAACCACCCATTGTCCTGTTATGTTTGTAGACCAGTGCTCTTAGCTGCAGGAAGAGCCCTAGAGGTGAATACCTGCCAATTCAGGGCTGAAAATGAAGCTGGATGATTGGGTATCTGTGTGGGAGTGGGCTCTGCACTTTTATCATGGATTCCTCTGTAGGGCATGCAGTGGGATTCACCCACGGCAGCTGCTCTGTTGGAATCTGAAGATTTAAAGAAGCCAAAGAGAGGCAGGGAGGCAAAACAGGGTACATCAGCTGGTTGGATCTTGGCTGCGCTTTCTACTGCTTCCCAGGGACTCTTTCCAAGGGTAAATTGGTGTTGGTATGACTCACACTGGGGGTGCTGTGGCAAGGTTCCCCACAGCTCTCTGCCTTACACAACAGGCCTGTGGCTCTCTCTTCCAATTGTAAACACCCATTGACCACTTTGGATGTACTTGGCAATGGATGTAAGAGATGAAGTCAGTGCCTCTCCTCTGTGCCAGGGGCCTGAGGGATAATTATGGGCAACAACATACCCGACAGAGTTCTGAAAATCTGCAAGATCTCCACTGCCATTGGTGCTGATTCTGTCAGGCATGTTGGGCTTTCCTGAGGACATGGAGCAAAGCATTTCACAGAGCAGTTCCCAATGAGCCCGTTCCTATCTACGCCCATCATCAGAACGTAAGGAGCCCAAATGTTTACATTCTCTTCAGCTGACCAGGGTTGTGTGTTCGCTGGTAAAAGTGTGATGGTTTGAAGTGTAGACACCATGAGGAATCGTTGCTCCTAGCTGGCTAACTCCCATCACCTCATGTTGTGAGTCACTGTTCTCTGAACCAAGTGGTTGCCATCTTGGGGAGTTTAGCTACACCACCCTCTTGCAGAAGGAATATCCAAGCTGGGCTGGCTGGCTGTTTACACCTCCTCACAGAGGGATGGCAAGAGTCACCAGCCCCTCACCTGAGTGTGCAACCACTGTCTACCATCTGTGGTATACAAGTCTTTGGTACCCTGTGGCCTGGTGCCCTTGGTAAGGAATGAGAGAACATACCCTGGGAAAGACTAGAGGAAGCACTTCATCTATTTGGCCTTGGGAAAGCCCTCATCTCTGCTGGATGAAAGCTTTCCAGGAGTGGTCTGTTGTAGGGAGGGGCATCAACATCCCTCCAAGTAACCCCTCACCTATGCTTAATAAACTCTCTGGTTCCCCAGAATGAACCTTGGCAGAATCCTGCTTTCTGTGGATGTTGGAACCTTAGAAAGAGGGGTAGATGTCTTTCCCTGGTTAGGAAAAATGCCTCACTCAGCTCTCCTTTTCATGAGAACATCTATATGCTCTCTTTACACTTGTCAGGAGTCCAGGCTGCCAACCGTCACCATGATCACCAGCTCGTGAGATAGAACTCTTGAACAACCTCTCTTACCTGCGGCTGCATGTTTCTTGACTGGCATCTCCTCAGCCTCCTTCCGATAACCATCCCTTCTATTTTATGCAAATTTTTAAAAAATATGTGCATATTTATGCATGTGCATATACGTGTGTGCGCATGTAAATCAGTGTGTGTGTGTATCAGTGTGCTAAGACTGCTTACCAGATAAGAATGTCTTTATGAAAACAAAGATCTCTTACTTAATAAATTCTGCAAAGTGCATCTTTGCATCATCCCAACTAATGAAGGTAATTAGATTACAAAAGGTTACAGAGGGGAAAGCTATTAAATCAACTTTTTAGATCAAGGGTCTGCAGGAGGAATCTTCCCCAGAGCCACACCAAAGCGTGAGGAGAACTGCACAGGAAAGATGTATTTGCATGTATTTGCATCTGATTTGTATCTGATTTGTGTGCAATTAGCATATGTGTGGCTTGGCTCTAAAGTCCTCGGCAATTTCAACTTTTAAATGTCCCTTAAAGTTCCCATGTTGACATTTCCAAGCAGGGTCCTGTAGTCTGGGACCTGGGTCCCTGAGTGAACATCAGCAAATTGTCATTGATTCCAAGTCAGAAAACAAGGGTGTGTCAACAGCAAGCATCATCCAGAAACCTTTGCAAATCTTAATGAGAGGCACGGAGAGGGACCAGAGCTTAAGAGTTTGCTGTGCAAGGACCTGAGGTCAGATCTTAGGACTTACCTAAAGTGGAGT
>JADRCH010000044.1:7185356-7198978 GCA_019843965.1 Rhynchomys soricoides | reverse complement strand
CTGTTGTGGACATCTGGCAGGGGCCCATTTACACCTGTCTACCTGTCTACCTGTCCACCTGTTGTGGACATCTGGAAAGGGCACATGCAGTTGCCTCCCACAAATGAATCATGCACTTTAACATTAACTGCTCAAATCCAAGAATCTCCCTATTAAACAGGTTCAATACCACAGCAAAACATGTTTCTGAGTCTTCTTGAGATGAAGTTAGGCTCACTCATGCATATGTGTACATGTGCATCCATATGCATGCAATCATGTGGTGTGTGTGGGTGTGTGTGTGTGTGTACACTTGTATGCACATGCTTGAAGAGGCCATAGAACAACCTTAGGTGTTCTTCCTCAGATGAGCTTGTGTTTTTAGACAACATCTCTCATTGCCCTGGAGCTTGCTGATTCAGCTAGGCTAACTGGCCAGCAAGAGCCCCAGGGATCCTCCTGTCTCTCGCTCCTGGCACTGGTATTAGATGTATGGACCATGTTTGGTGTTTTGGCATGAGCCCTGAGAATCAGACTCAAGAACTTCGTGCCTGCAAGGCAAGTGTAGATGGCTTACACAGCCAGGGAATTTCCTCACTGGCTGTGTATTACAACAGCATCATCTAGGACATTGGAAAACACTGGGTGGGGAAAGCTGTACTCGGTACACAGCACGCACGAGAAGACAACAGCCCATTCAGAAAGCTGTTTACGGTGCATGTCCAAGGTCTGGTGAGCGGTCACACTCCCATTCATTGTTTTCCTGAGAACCTACTCTAAAGGTAGAGCCCAAAATGCAGGGGATATGGGACTATGGGTTTTCAACAGTATGACTAATAAACAATTCAAAATAATCTACTCACCCAACACCAAGCAAATGAGCTCCATAGAGTCCAATCTAGGATGATAGTCAAAATACGTCAGGCCCATGTATCATAAAGCATGGTGTTGGCATCAGAAGCAACACCTGACCCATCGGCCTGAACCCCAAGGGATGGGTAGACAGTGCCAGAACACCAGGCTCACATAGACAAACTTAAGGATGCTTTGTAAATCGACAGAAATGTTAGTTATAAGAGTTTTCTCATCACAAGGAGCCATGCGTGCACGCAAACCTATATTTGAATAGAGGAAAGCCTGGTAAAATACTAGATGGTAGGCGCGGCTGTCCCTGAGCCCCAGGCGTAGAGTGTGTTTTCATTCTTTGTACTTTATTCTCTTTTCCAACATTCCATAAACAGCGCTTGTTTATAATCAGGAAGAAATGAAGTGTTCTCCCCAGCACAGCCCCAAGAGCTTAGATCTCCACATTTGTCTGTCTCAGGACCTCCATGGGGCACCATCCTTCAGCAGAAAAGCATCTGCTTCAATCGATTTTTATGCTGTTGGCAGGAGCGTCTGGAACAGGTTCTCCACAGTTAACGCAATCAAGATGCTGCTTTGCTTCTGCAGTTTATCAGATGGAGTCTCCTCCACTGTTCTGTCAACTTTCAGAGATTTAGAAATTATTATATTTAGGGGCAAATATGACTTTTTCCTTAAAGGTTTTCCAAAATAAACATAGAAATCCAAGGGAGAGAGCCTGAGCTCCATTTGCTCAGTTTGTGTTGATGGGAACATCTTTTTAGCTATGGAGAGACAGTTCTATAGAGACCCAGGTACCAACACTGTCCATTCTCCCTCACACTCAGATTTCCCCAGCCTGCGTGGCCACCTCCCATGAGTGGGGAAAGTACCCAACAGAGGCAAATCAGACAAGATGGAGTTACTTTAGCCCACAGTTTCATGGAGAGGACAACATGGCAGCCAAGACTCCATCCTTGGTGTCAAGAGATTACTTGTGAACTGTTACAAACTTAGTGGACCAGGAAGGAAAGAGCTCTGGCCCAAACCAGCTCACCTACTCTTCACTAGCCCCACCCCTGTGGCCCTAGGTTGCCCAGTGAAGGTAATCCCATGTTCCCAAAGTTCTGCATTCTCCCAAAAAAGTGTCACCAGCTGTTTACAGGGAGTTGGGGGACAATTAATATTCAAACAATGGCATTGGCTGCATTCACACATCTGTAGATATGTTCAGCTCAGCGTGTCTTTACCACAAAGGACACTCGCACACCCACAGCCACAGTCAAGACCCAGAACAGTTCCATCACCACAAACATTCCTTAGCCAGCCTGTTTTTATCCTCAGATTGAAAGCAACTCCATCTGTCAGTAGCTGTCCTCTCTACTTCTCCCTATGGCTGCTTCAGAGCTTGCTTTGTATGTTCTAGTTTATAGTTATAACTTGTTCAAGGGATGAGACCCAGGCTGCTTGCACCCTCTAACTCTCAAATTACAGCCAAGGGAAGTCGGGAAAGGAAGTGAGATTGTCTTCCCTTCCCAGTCCATGAACTTCACCTTGGGAGAGAGGCTGATTGGCAAGGGCTCTCTTCTGCACACCAGCGGGAGGAATATAGTACGTTGGCTCAAGACAACCTCCCCCATCAGTGAAACCAATGAACTTTTGCATGGCAGTGCCCATTTACAGAGCCTAATTTTACAGAATTATCTGAATGGGTGAGTCACATATGCTAGGCCCTGAGTCAGTCCATTTGGATATCAACCGATCACACATAGGCTTTAGCACCCTCTGACATGAAAACAGTAGTTTCTGGAAAGAAAAGAAAACAACTTGCCAAGCTTTCCCTAAATGTCTGCATGTTGTGCTCTACACTGGGTGTGTGCTGCATGTGGGGTTGGTTACAGGGCAGGGGCTCAATAGCTGACATAACCCAACCATCACAGCCCCAGAGATACCAAGAGCTGGTAGGCATGCAGCCTCCTGGACTGAAAGATGGAACCATATAAAAACTTTGCTGCAAAGCTGCTCATTGAAGGCCCAGGTCAAACATGGCTACCCCTGTTGTAGGGTGAGCAGCGGCACAGGCTATGGATAGTGACCTACAGTCTCCACTGATAATGGTTCTGTCACTTTGTGGAGTTTCAGGTTCGACTCCAGATGTAGATGCCTCCATGCACCCATCAGATATGAGCCACTAATGGACCACCGTTGACAACTGGCCCAAGGTGAAATGAGCCACTCTAAAAATAAATGCACTTTCAAATGTCTAATACACCTTTTGCTCCTTTACCTATGACTCCCTTCATGCCTCTCTCCTGCTTTGGTAACTATGACTCCCTCCATACCTCTCCCTCCTGCACCCACAACCCCCTCCATGCCTTCACCTCCTGCCTTGTTTTTGTTAACAGAAAGGGTTTTGTGCTGCCTTTATTGGCCCTGAACTCTTGATCCTCCTGCCTTTGCTTTCCAGGTGCTAAGACTACAGACATATGACACCATGTCCAAGCACTGCCATCAAGATTTTAAGGAAAGATTTGCTCCTTCAAGTTCTTCTTGTAAAAGAAAGGATTCACAGCCTCCTGCTTTGTTCATGGCTACATCGGTGACCCCAATAGGCTCTTGGGTCTCTTTTGCTTGCAGACAACCTTATAGAAAATTATCATGGAAGAAGAGATGAGTCAAAGGGGGTCATCAACAATGTCCCAGATAAAGGATAGAGAAAATCAGAGTGAGAATTGAATGAAAATGGACTGCATAGATTCACAGGAAGTGGCATTATTGGAGGTGTGGCCTTGTTGGAGAAAGTGTGTCATGGGGGTTGGGCTTTGAGGTTTCAAAAGCTCAAGCCAGGCTTAGTGTCTTCCTCTCTCCTCCTGTTGCCTGCCAATCAAGATGTAGAACTCTCAGCTACTTCTTTAGCACCATATCTACCTGCATGAAGCCATGCTTCCCACCATGACAGTAATGGACTAAGCCTCCAAACCTGTAAGCCAGACCCAGCTCCATGTTGTCCTTTATTGTTGTGGAAAATATTAAAAAAGAAGGAATGTATGGCACATGTTCCCAAGCTACACCCTGGTTCTCTCATCCCTGGCAGGCTGGCTAGCCATGCATTGGCGGGCAATGGAGTCAGAGCTCCATGATCTTTCCACCCATCTCACTAGGTTCCCCCTGGCAGGTCACTACCATGCCAACCCCATGCTTCAATACCCCCATGGCCTCTGTGGTGCATATCAGGCAAACCCACACTTTGCTGCTGTACCTTTCTCTCTTGAACCCAGACGAGCCGCCGTGTGAAGGAAAACACAAGAAAAACTTAGTTCAGAAACAATGATAACTCAATCTCTGGGTACATCAACTAAACCTAATCTTGTAAACCTTATCAAAGTCTGATTCCTCTGGTGATGAATCCTTGTGGATCCACCATGATACCAGGAGACTCTACTAGCTACATCTTACCTATCTGCTGTCCCTGTTCCAAAAGGCACCTCTCTCTCTCTCTCCTTCTCTCTTCTCCTCTCCAACCCAGAAGTCTCTCCCTCTCACCCAGTGATTGGCTCTTTTATTCATTAGGGGATTGGCTCACAAGAAGTCATAGGTGTAACTCATTTCTTGTCTGAAGCCCCTTACAGGACGGCAGAATTAGTATCAAATTACAATCAGCCCCAGGGCTATTCACAACACTTTATAAGAGTTGCTGTGGTCATGGCATCTATTCATAGCAATAAAACCCTAAGAGAATCAGTAAAAAGAGATCTACTGTGTCTGGGTGTTGGAATTTAAGGTTTTTATCACTTCTTCCTCCCTGGTGCCACAGCTCGGCTCAGCTACATCACCTTTGACCTTGTTCTATAAGAGTTCTTTTCCTAGCCTGTGACCCTACAGACTCTTAGCCTCTGGGACAGGAAATCTGTCTTCAGCCATCTTAAGGGTAAGGCTTAATGGGTTTGACTTGGGCTGTCTGTTATTGTAAATCTAAGGAGTCCTAACTAATGTAAAGGGGCGTTCCTGACAGATTGAAATCAATCAGCCTTTGATATGGATAGGGGTGCTGACAGGAGGCCTTCTCCTGAGATTTTCAGGCCAGCCATGCCTAGCAGCATACGGCCTCTGAAGGAGATGACTGTCCAGCACTGCTGTCCCCCATAAGCACATGTGCTTGAGCATTTGGCTTGAGAAGGTCTCAGAACCTTTAGGAGTTAAAGGCTGAAAGAACTGGGTCCCGTGGGATACTGGGTCCCATGAAATAGTGGGTCCCATGGGATGGGCCTTGGTCCCACTTTCTGTTCTCTTTCTATGCCTGGCTGCTCCTGGTCCTGCCAACATAGTTTTCTCTACCATGATAGAATGCATTCCTTGGCATAAAGCAAAGTCAACCATTTCTGCCCTAATTTACTTTCATGAGCATATCTTATCACAGCAGAGGAAAAGTAAGTCACAAAGCACTGAGCCACTGTCCACAGGAAGCTTGGACTTTCCCCTGGGAAGGAAGTGGCACCTGGAATTCTCATGGAACCCAGAGGTTCTTGCAGTTGGCCTGAGGGGTGATACAGGCTGTCAGAAAGCTTTGGGCCAGCAGACAGACACCTCTAAACACAGGAGAAAGGGAACTGAAGCCATTCACCCAGTTAGGTAAAATGCAGATGTATACGGCAAACCCAACAGCCTTGGCAATTTCTTCTATGTCAGTCAGGCTGCTGAATGCTACTTGAAGCAACCACATCCAGGTTCTGTGTTTCTAAAGTCTCACAGGCAACTAAGCAGCAATGAAAGTTCCAAACTCTCTCGTTTGAGAGGTGTGTTTCCACTCATAAACATTCTCAGACATAGAAACCTGTTTTTACCAAAATGAATGTGAAGACTAGAAGCTACACCCACTGTGTGCTTCTACACACTGGAAGTTATACCCACTGTGTTCCTATACACTGGTAGCTACACCCACTGTGTGTTCCTACACACTGGAAGCTGAACCCACTGTGTGCTCATACACACCAGGATCTGCACCCACTGTGTGCTCCTATACACCATGAGTTTCTCATCTCCTGCCCTGCCCTCCACCATCACTTCCTGCAGGTTCCACACATACCTGGCATCTCAGTTCCTCTCTTCCACATTCGCCATTTTTTTTCAGTGTCCAGTCTTTACCCCAGAAAGAGACTGGAGCCAATATCATGAACATTTACCTTCACTGCCAAGAGGATTAAAACATAAACAGAAAAGCAAGAGGGCTCCCTGGAGTCCCGAGTAAGATTAGATGCTACTAAATCTCATGGACATTAAAGTAATAAATCTCCTTTGGAGTGGAACCCCAACCAGTCACGTGGAGGAGCTACCAGGGCAGGCAATGGAGGGGATAGAGAAGGAAGCCGGGGTCAACAAAGGGCACCAATTTCTTCCCCTTGCAGCAACAGCAGAGGCCAAAACTTCGAACTTTGCTTTACTGCTCAGTCGTCACTGGGCAGAAACTCTGTTGCAAACCTATGTCCCTTGATGACACTGTTTCCAAACTAAAGACAGCAGGAAGAAAAACACACAACTGTGGGTATAAGGGATGAAACTCCCAGAACAGAAGCAACCTTTGCCAGCGTGAGAACGGTGTGAGAGTGAGGAGGGACGTTAACTCACTCACTCGCCGTTTTAATTTTCCTTCCAGGAAGGAAAACGACTTTCTTCTAACGACACCCTACCCACTCCAGATCTCTTCTCTCCCCAAAAGCACAAGTTAGAAAAATTAAGGTAGGGGGGGAAATCAGCAACATTGTATCTGCCAACCCCAAGTAGCATCAGGGGCATCAGGGAATAGCCACAGCTCTCTGAGGAACTCCTGAAGTGTCTTCACAGATCCAAGCAACAGGGAGCACAGAAGATTTCTAGGGCCAGTCTGGCCTGTGCCAGGACCCTGCCTGACAGTCCTGTAGCTAACTGTGCAACTAGAGGAAGCTGTCGGCTCTCAAGATCATCAGTGGCAAATGATCCCAGAAGTTGGTCTGTTTACCATAGTGTAGGAAGGGCAACTTCTGCTCAGAGTTCCCCACTTGGGCTATATCCACACACCACTCATGGTAACAGACACACCATGATGCTTAGCAAAATAAAACACATGTAGTTACGGCATTGCCTCGTACCCCAGGCATTCGGTAGCCGGACTATCATCTGCAGAGCCATGACCCTCATTGTGTCTTGCTAATGTCAAGGGAAAGCGCTTGTTTAGAAATTTTAAAATGAATACAAAAGCAACTAGGGCCTGCTGATATTCAAGATTAAAGATGTTAAACTTTGTCTAAAGACAGTGAGAAACTTCCACCCTGTGACTTTAAGTCACATCATTTGACATTAGCTCTTGCGGGAATATTAATGCAACATGCCAGAAGTTTGATATATCAGGTCCCTTGACTGCTATTAAGAGATTAGATTTATATATATTTATTTATATATACATGCATATTTATTTGCATGTGAGCTGGTTGTGTATTAGACCACAGTAAATTAATCTTGGTGCTTGGATACATGAGCCCCATTCCTCTCCAATTTCTAGGAATTGAATGTAAATCAAATATTGCGTAAACACAGCAGCCCCCCATTTCAAACTCTTCTCTGAGATTTATTTTTCCAGAGTCAAGTGCAAATATTTACTACATTTGACAAAGTTCAAAGGACTCTGATTAGGAAGGCCCCTGGCAAACAGCTTCATTTATCCTGCTGGGCTCTACTATAGAATTCCACTCAGGGGCATTTGTGTTGGCTAGCCAAGCCATTCACACAAGGTTCCCTCTTAAATCTATTTTCCAAAGTTTTGGAAAAGGGGGAACAGTGTTGCCCGGTCTGTGTTGCCTTCCCAGAATGCACTGAGTTCAGCATTTTTGCAACGTCAAACCTTCTCCTTAAGGAGGAAACTTGGGTGATTATTCCAGAGTTTGTGCTCCTCAAATAATGAAGAGGGAGCTGAGGAGACACAGAACTAAGTGCTCAGAGTCTACTCATGCATTGGGATGGACATGAACCCAGCAGGGATACAGAAAGCTGTAGAGTGTCTGGTGTTGGGTAAAATGTAGTTGAGCGATAGACTACAGAAGTTGATCTAAGCAGTATGAAATTAGGGTAAGCTGAATACCATCAATATCCAAGATGGCACCACCCACTAACTACACAAAAGATCCCAGGTCTCACAAAGAGTTAAAGAATAGCATGAATGCACACTCTGGGGTCTGAGTCCTCTATGCTTCTTGCCCTGACTTTCAGTTTCCCGGACTCCTGAAGCCACACAGTCCCAAGCACAGGACTATTCAGGTATCTGAGCACACTGTTTCTGTTCTGCTCAAATGAACTGGGGAGTCCAAGAGGAGAATTGCTTCAGGCCACGCAGAGGGTTACAGTGACCATTCTTAGCAAAGTGGGCATCAAATCGACAAAAGGTGAATGTCACACTATTCATCCCTGGGGATACACATATCCTTCCAGTGGAGACCAGATCTCCCAAGCCGAATCAGTTGTCCATTAAAGAGAATAATAGTGGACTTAAAAGAATTGAACAGATAGGTTCTGAGGTCACAAGTGAGCCCAAGGAAAACCTTCTCAGAAACATGGTCACTGTGGGGGGGGGGGGTGCACTTGGTAGGAAAGGGGGAGGAAAAGCTAGGGACGACTTGGAACCATTAAATTAAACGAGAAAAGCTGTGTCCAGAGCTAGCCTAGCCACCTACGTTTCTCTTCCTAACCCAACCTTTAAGTGCTGAGGAGGCTAAGAGAATTGCTTCCAAGGAAACCGGGAGTCTTTCACGCGGTCACTGAGTGGAAACATCTTGGATATTCATGGCACTCAGCTTACCCTATTCATACTGGACTTCATATGGTAACTTCATGCCACTGGTGCTGACTCCCTCTCCAACTCCTCTCTGCCTCTCACTTCCTCTACCCTTCTGTACTTCCTCTCCTCTCCTTCCTTCTTTCTCTCTGTATATCAACCATGCTTGTCTTGTGTGTGTGTGTGTGTGTGTGAGAGAGAGAGAGAGAGAGAGAGAGAGAGAGAGAGAGAGAGAGAGAGAAAGTGAATGGATCTCTATCCACGGTGCCTCATGATCAGCTTACCCAACGTTCTGTGACCTTGGTCACAGCCAACAAAAGAAGACCTAAGCTCCCACTCAGGCTAAGCTCCAACATGTGCAATCCTACTACAAAGCCTCCACTGCCTGACCTCAACGGGAGGGTAGGTGGACTCTGCAGAATAGAAACTATCTCAGTCTTTCATAATTAAAGATATATAATGTTTACTTATCATTCTTAACCAAATTCCAGTCTAGATTTCTCCAAGAGTTTCTGGGGCCCCAGAGGAGGAAGAGAAATCCAGACAGAACTTTTTTGGCTTCCCAGTGCTCCTGCAGCAGCTGACTCTAGCCTACCCTTCAATGCAACCCAAACCACCCCCTCAAACACTCTACTTTGCACCTAGCTGGTATGGTGCACAGCAGTTCTGTGTGGTACTCTCTAGGAATCTTCAAGCTGCCCCATTAGAACTGCAGGATGCATGCTTGGGAGTAAATACATTTGGGCATAATGAATTTAAGCAAGTTTGCATCTGGTGCCAGCATGTCGACTCCTCAGACCACAGCCTTGCTATGTAATTGTAGATGCACCAGGGACCCAGAGGGAAAGGAGCATGATAGCTAGAGCTTCGATGCAGATCTCGCAGAAACATGACAGAAGGACACACGTTTGCGGACCAGTGCAGAGAGCTGGACGTCCCTTCCTAGTGTATTCTCACTCTGCCTGCTCCTTAACTACTTCCTTTCCTGGTACCTTACAGCTACCAGGATGCCTGTGTCACTTCTAGAGAGAGCATGCCTTCTCAAATCCCCTTGCCTCAGCTTCCAGCATAAGAACTCTGTTCCTGCTCCCTCTCAGGCAGTGAGGATGGCTATGATGACTTTCAATTTCCCAGGACATACTCAGGGTAGAGAATGTTGACTGAGCATCTACCTATCACTGGGAAGTCTTGTGATTCAAGCATTGAGTGCTAAGTTTTGGGTTGAGTCTTGGGTAGGGAGTTTGGAACAGTTTCATCGACGTTTGGAGAAAGGGTCCTTCAGAGGTGGGCAGGACACTATACTTCAGCATCTGCCTCCAAACTCCGCCTTCATTTATACCAATGAAATGCAAGCAGATTTTTTTTTTTTATTGGTTTTTCGAGACAGGGTTTCTCTGTGTAGCCCTGGCTGTCCCCGAACTCACTCTGTAGCCCAGGCTGGCCTCGGAACTCAGAAATCCGCCTGCCTCTGCCTCCCAAGTGCTGGGATTAAAGGCGAGTGCTATCACTGTCCGGCCACAAGCAGATCTTTATGATATAAACCACAGTACAGAATCTAGAGTCTGCTTCACTAGACTTATATGCATATAATATGTATGTATGTATTATAGAACCTACGGGGAGGAAGAGGGGGACCGAGAGAGCAAGCATGGAGGGTATAAATAAGAAACAGAAGGGGAAATAATGATTCATATCTAACACTTGTGACAAAAACTTTGGTTTGGGGAACTTCATACCAATAAAGTGGCCCCATTTCTACTCCTTGTTATATTCATACAAACACACAGCCTATTATTAATCATAAGCCAGTTCTAAATTTCTTTTTTAAAATGTGTGTGTCCCTAGAATTATTCTTATTGGTAAGAATCTAATCATCTCTACAAATGATATAAAATCGAGACCAAGGGCCTTCCTTACAGATGTGAGGGGTCTCCATGTCTCACAACAGAAACATTTAGAGACTCCTTCAGGGAGGTCACAGGGTAAATGAGAGTCCTCAGAACGTGGACACATGGAGGAGCCTTTTGAATCTCAGTACTGGCTTGGGAAACCTTGGTAAAACCTCAGCTGAGGGACTGAGGAGGTAGCATAGAGGTTAAAGAGTGTCGCCCTGTGCAAACTTGAAGACCTGAGCTCCAAGCCAGAATCTGAATAAGAAAGCCCGGCACACACTGTAATCCCAGCTCTGGAGAGGCGGAGTCAGGAAGATCCCTGGAGTTTTCTGGCCAGCCAGCCTAGGATATTTGAGTTCCTGGCCAGTGAGAGACTCTGTCTCAAAGACCAAACTGAGGAATGACACTCAAGGTTGACCTCTGGTCTTCACATACACATGAACACACACACAAGATGTGCCCAAACACACAAAGGGATACTTGCACACAGGCACACATGTATGCCCCAGTACACAGATGGATATACACGTGCATCTCAGCTACATGGATTCTGCCCAATATCCAGTTCAAACGTACAGAAGTTTCAATAATTCTGAATAACCAGAAATGCTTCTGCTCCTGGGTAGAATTTAACCAAAAAGACTTTAATTATCCCAAACCTAACCACTCATGTCCCAAGGAGCATATCATAAACATTTGCTTATGTCGTGGTAGTTTTCAAGACCGATAGTGAACAAAGGCTAATTCTCAAGCCGACTTTCACAGTCAGTTTCATAACTGACAGGTCAACCAGGTCCCGCCCCTACTCAGGAAGAAAAAGAGGGATGCTCCGAGAACCATTTGCAGGCAGACTGCAGCACCTGAGGTTTCCAGGGCGGTTGCTGCAGACTCCCTATGGCAACTGTCTGAAGCAGCTTAGTTAGAACAATTACAATGCTTTAGAGTGGAGGTCATCTAAGAGATGTGATGATACAGATAATCCACAGTCTGGATACACTAGCTCAGAGGCAGCCTTATGAACAGAACTGTGATTGACAGGGGCACCAACCTCTATGGAACCTTCTGGAAGGTTCAACCCTGTTGGGATGAGAGTGTTCTCAGACTGCCTCACAGCTGTCTTCTGATGTGTGTAACATCAATAACTGTTCCCCTCTCCAGCTGCCCTTCAGTCTCTTGCTAGAGCCTCCAGAGAGCCTGGCCAGCCTCCTTTGGCTTTTGGCCTGATCGCTCTGAACAAATTCATCTGTACATGCACCAGGGTGAGGGTCCCTGCCCAGTGACCATTGTTGAAGCTGTCTTACCACAATGTGCTGTCAAATAATTACTAGGATCCCAGCAGGGTGAAAGCTGATGGCACATGGCACAGCATCTGCTTCCTGTATCTAATAAACAATTACTGGGAATCATTTTGTGGTACCCTGAGTTGGCCAGGATGGATAAGACATGCCTCTACCCTCAAAGAGCTTGCTGCCTAATCAAGGAGTAGACATGAACATAAGAAACTCCCGTAGCTACGATGGGCCCACCAGGACTGAACCATTTCAGTTGTTAAAGCCAGAGTTCTTCCCAAGTATCCCTGACATCTTCCTGTCCTTTGCTCAGGAAACCCTGAGTTGGTCTCACTTCAGTGTCCTAGACACATATGCAAAACCCCTATTTTCAAAGAAAACTACTTCTTGAGGTTCCAGGAGGTTGCAGAACTCTGTGGAGCCATGGAAGACTCACCTCCTGTTCTAACTTCCAGCTCCAGGGTAACTTGTGTCTCTTCCCTTTCTTTCAGCCTCTGAACAGTCTTGGAGACGGTTATAGCAAACATCCCATCTCCAACAGAATTCTACCAGTTCTGGCAATGATAGAGGAACTACTGAAAGTATTGAATTATGTTAGTGATTTTGCTATGCTTATCCCTAGTCCTGTAATTTTTCATGTATCTTTAAAGCCATTTTGTCAGGTGTACACCTACTCAGAACTGATTCACGTGTCTCTCTGTGTTCTCATTTGGATAATTTCTACTGCTCTGCTTTCAATAGCATTGATCTTTCCTCCAGTTGCATCTAAACTGCCAGGAAGTCAATCTGAACAGTTTTCTATCCATTTCACATATATCCTCTCTCTCTCTCTCTCTCTTTCTGTGTGTGTGTGTGTGTGTGTGTGTGTGTGTGTACCCTGTAGCCAGATTGGCCTTGAACTCACAGGCTCCTGTCTCAGCTCCTGACTTATGCCCAGTCCAGTTCATGCTTTCTTTTTAACAGTAACAACTGGAGCTTGATCTGTACCCTCTTCCTCCCGCAATCCCCTCCTCCTCCCCTTTCTCCTCTTTGTCTCTGTCTTCAGATGCACTTGCTTTTATTGTTTAAAGCAGTGTCTACCCATGAGTTCCAACACTGTCACTTACAGTATCTCCCCGGCAACCTTTCTCCTTTCTAACTGTGGTTACATTTTCCTGGGTCTCTTCACATCTGTTGTTATTTTTGTGTATGTGACTGTCTTAGTTTGGGCTTCTATTGCTGTGATGAAGCAACATGACCAAAAATGAGGTTGGGGAGGAAAGGGTTTATCTGGCTTACACTTCCATATCACTGTTCATCACTGAAGGAAGTCAGGACCGGAACTCAAACAGGACAGGGATCTGGAGGTAGGAGCTGATGCAGAGACCACAGAGAGGCACTGCTCACTGGTTTGCCTTCATGGCTTGCTCAGCTTGCTTTCTTATAGAATCCAGGACCACCAGCCCAGGGACGGCACCACCCACAATGGGCTGGGCTCTCCCAAATTGATCAGTAATGAGAAAATGCCTTACAGCTGGGTCTCATGGAGGCTTTTTCTCAGCTGAGGCTCCTTCCTCCCTCCTCTCTAATGGCCCTAGCTTTTGTTGTTGATATAAAACCAGCCAGTACAGTGACTAACACTTTAGACACTGTGAGGCTGACTCTGAACTCTTGTTTTCTTTACAAAAGATGAACATCAACCTGGCAGGCAGTTGATGTACTGGTGGACAATCGGACATTCTAGGCTTCTTAAGTTTCATGGATCTAGAGCAGCTCTAGAATGGAGGCAGTCCTCTGCCTGGTATCTGGTATCTATCTTCCATGATCCCAATAATCAGAAAC
>JADRCH010000044.1:7141641-7176110 GCA_019843965.1 Rhynchomys soricoides | reverse complement strand
TTCTGATGCTCTTAGCTCTACCATACGGTCATGGCCATTCTTTCTGATGCTCTTAGCTCTTTTCAGTTGTCCAGAGGTCCTACCCTGCTCTGAATTCTGCTTAGAGGATTGTATCATCTCATATGCACGGCAGACACACGCTCTCCTCCAGAATTGTGGGTTTGTCTTTCCCATCAGCATGAGAGCAGTGAGTAGAGGTGACTGTTGAGGGGACTTGGGTCCTCCCTGCAGACTTGGCAAGCAAGGGACGACGTCTGTGTAGCAGTTGCACAGAACACAGAGGATTCTACAACAATCATCCAAAGAACAGAGGCTCTGACCTCCTTTGCTGCCAGGGTAAGCTCTAGGTGGCTGCCTTGCCCATGCTGGTCTATTTCTAGCCCTACTTTCTTTAGACAGAATGCCCAGCTTCCCCTAAGGGATATGTGTAGTGGGGAAGCATAAAAAAAGGCACCATCCCATGCTACTCTCTGGCCCCTCAGTCTCTCACCTCCGTTGCTAGCCCCATACAGCGACTGCCCATCTCATGGTTCTCTTGCTATGGATTGTAACCCTGTAGAATCAAAACTCTAGAGGCTTGTGATTTATCAGTTAGATTTATATTAGTAAATTCTCAACCTACAAAATGCCTGCACAATGGAAACTCAATATAAACATAAGCTACACAATGGACTCAAAACTCAATATAAACACAAGCTACACCCCTAGATGAGGCAAACGCCACCTACTTATTATTTAGTCACTTATATAAGAAATCCTCAATACTTATGGCTCCCAGGACGGTGTGGTTCTGGTTCTTCTTCCTCTCCTATAGGCTCCCTCTTATCTCTTCCTCTCCTTTCTCTCTCTCTCTCTCTCTCTCTCTCTCTCTCTCTCTCTCTCTCCTCCTCCTCCTCCTCCTCCTCCTCCTCCTCCTCCTCTTCCTTCTCCTCCTCCTCCTCCTCTCTAAAATTCTCAGCCTGCCTTCCTTTTCCACTGCCCAATCACAGGCTCTCACCTTATCTTGTACCTGCCCTCACCTGCATATAGACAACAAACCACAGATATGGAAAGAGAAGGTTCTGAGGTGATCTGTAGGTCATTCTATGTCGTTGAAATCAGGTCCTCAGGCTTGGCAGCAATCACCTCTACCCACTGCACCATCTCACCAGCCTATGATATGTTACTCCTGTTTCCTCTACCATCTGCCTACTTTATTCACAAGCAGAAACGTCCCTGAAGCACTCAGGGAAAACATTGCCACTCCTTGCCGGCTTGGAATGCTATTTCTTCCCCTCCTTCATTCCCAAGTGCTTTCTCTCTGGCAGGAATTCCTCACACCTTTGCCTCCTCTAGCTCTTGGCTTAGCTTTCTATGTCACTGTTAAGGATTTGTTCCTCTCCAGGAGTCTCTTTGAGCCATGTCAATTGGAAGTGGAAGGGGTGCCCAGATCCTTCCACCACTGAGCTCAGCTAGCAGAATGGGCCAGCAAGAAAAGTAAAGGAGTGGCCTTCACAGTCCACCAACAAGAACTCAGGAATGAGGCTCCAAACATCACCATTCCTTTTGACTCTCAAAACCTATCTCCATCTATACTATGTCTTTCAGAGCACAGACCCATGGGGCATCTCAGACTCCAAGCCCTGGTCATCCACGCACATTGGCAGCAGGTGCTCCTGGCTGATGATTCACTGTGATGAGTCATTCTGGCCACACAATGAAAATTAATAACAACTCGTGACTTCTCAGAGAACACTTTGTATTTTTTGTTCCAAAAAAAAAAAAAAAAGTAGAAGAAGAAGAAGGTTGAAAGGTTATTTGCAAATATCATTGGCTAAGAGTAAACTGTAGGAACCAAAGGAGAATGTGAGCAGGCAGAGGCACAAACACACTTCCAGAGTTCTGTCAGCACAGATGTCCATATACCAGCCCACATGGAGAGGGCCTTACTGCCTGTCACTACAAGCGAAGTCCTGTCCTCCTAAGAGAAGGAGCTTACAGGTCCCCACACCTCCGGTGGGAACATGGCATCCCAAGAATCTGAAATAGAAACTTCGGTGACTCAGTTGGGCTCCTGCTACACATCTGTCCAAGGGGAGGGGAATGGAGGAATCTAAGAAACAGCCGGTCACCCTGCCTTGATCAGTTCGTTTCTGGTACAAGTACAGAATGATAATAACAAAACTCCATAAACCCCAAAATGATATACATCAGCTACCTTAAAAATAGAGAACCCTTATTTGCATCTCCCACACACCTGATATCACTGGCTTTTGATGGCCTGAGCATGCTTCATGTCAAAGAGCAAAGATAGATAGATAGATAGATAGATAGATAGATAGATAGATGAATGGAGACTTCCATTCAATTCCATTCCTCCAAATGTTTGTCTAGGAGTAAAATACTACTGCAGCCTAGTGAGAGAGGCTTGTAGACCTTGCTGCTTCAGAGGCTAGGACAAGAGGACCACAAGTTCAATGCCAGTCTGTCTTACAGAATGAGTTCGAGGTCAGCCTGGGCAATTTAGTGAGACCCTGTCTCATAATAACAAGGAAATTATGATAGGTGTGTATGAATCCCAGTGCTGGAGCTCCTTCTCAATGTGCACGAGGCCCCAAACTGTAAAAATTAATAATAATAATAATAATAATAATAATAATAATAATAACAACAACAACAACAATCTGGTTTTGCTCTGGAAGCTTATAGGAATTTTATGGCACAGTTTCTATTAGGCAGGCTACAGTCTTCCTGGAGTTCAGGCTGGGAAAGGTCAATGGGATCCCTCAAACTCCTTTCCCTTCCCTTCCTCACTCAGTGCTGGGTGTGGGCACCCCAGGCCACAGGCTCTTCCTTGTCACAACTTTATAAGGAAAGACACATCCAACAAACACCCCAACAAAACACAACTGTGTGGAGCTTATGTTAGCTCATGGTTCCAACTTTCAGTCCATTAGCACAGGAAGTCGGTCACATCACAGCCACAGAGGAGAAACAATGGACAGGTGCACACATTGCTCACAACCCTGCTTGCTTGTGCATAACACCATTTTTCCAACCTAATACAGTCCAGAGAACACACCCAAGAATGGTGCCACCGGTATCAGGCTGGGTCCTCTTGAATCAATTAACGACATCGGACACCATGATCTAAACCGTCTCTCATGGAGACTATTTCCAGGTGATTCCAGGTTGTGTCAAGTTGACAATTATAAGTAACCATGCCATAGCCTATCAAGGCCATAGTCCCAGGCCAGCCACTGAGCTAAGCTTGCTACACATGCTAGAGTGTTTAGCGTCATCTCCTGGGTGAGGGAATAGGTGTCCCCTGTGTCTGAGGTGTAAAAGTGGTAAATAGGCACCATCAGCTGAGATCTCTCAGCTAGCCCATGCCAGAGCCAGGAGTCAAGCCAGAATTGGAAATGTCTGGTTTCTTAACTCAATTAAGACAGTTGTTTCTTAACAACTCAGTTCTGTCACATGACATTTTTCTGGAAGCTGTCTTGAGGGAGGGGATGTGATGGGTTTACTGAAAACAGACACTTGAGAGGGTGTATGATTTTTAGAAAGAATATAAATAGGACCCACAATCAGTGAGAAGTCCCTCTTGCACTGCTACACCAGACAACACTTTGCTAGTCTTCACTGGTTTTCACTGGCCTTCACTTAGTGGAGAGAAATGTGCCAAAGAACTTCTCATGATGTTCCAGCTGATTCTGGCCGCTTCATGCAGACAGACAGAGCCTTGCTGTTTCTGTTGGATCAAGCTGCCGCTACTACTGCTATTGAACTGGCCTGCTGGTATCCTGACAAGGATGAGTGCAATCGTTCCAAGGAGCTTCTTCTAAACAGGTCCACAACCCCCTTTTCCTATTAACCTTCTTTCTCCCCTACCTCTGGTCAGTGGGCTAGAAGGGAGCTTAAAGCATTTAAGAACCCTAAATAAAGTAGGGTCCGTGAAAAAAATCTAAGCCTACACAAGCCCAAGGCTAGCACACATCAGACCTACGAGGCAAGACCAAGTTTCCCAGGCTCCAAAACAAGCCCTTAGGATCAGAAGTTCTCTGGACTGGTAGACATCATGGTCCAAAGGTGAGGGCACCTGTGCAGGGGTAAGGGCGAATCATAGCAGGTGACCTACAGAGATGCAAGAAAAATAGCTGCATGGGCGAGGCAGCTGCCAGAAGGAAGAGGAAGGGGAAGCGCAAGCCTGGGAGAGACAGCCTGCGAAGATACCGAACAAAACACACCTAACATCAGCCCAGACGAAGCCTGAACTCAGGAACAGAGCAGAAAGATGTGAGTGCAAGACCGCAGCCCGGAGGATCATGGACTCTCCTGCAAGGCAGCTGAGCCCAAGGTCCCCTGTGGGACTAGGACCCCTCACAGCTAACACCGGGACAGCATTTGGACTTGAAGGGAGAGTAAAGCTCTCAGTGCAGTGCTGGCAACCTTGAAACTTTGTTTCCGCTAAGCAGCCCCTGGGGGTTCCTCTCCATTCCTTGGTTCTGTGTGCCTGATGTTCGCCTATAAAATAGCTTCTGACTCATTTGCACTCTCCCAGGTGTCTCAGTGTGTCCCAATTCCTGGCCATGTGACATTTCTGCTACTTCCTTTCCTAAATCCCTGAGGATGCAACCGGACGTTTGCAATCCTTCCAAACCATGGGGTGGGTAGCAGTAGATGTTGATAGCTGGAAGGAAGGCTTGTTACTATCCTACCAGTGCTTCAGGTTCCCAGAGCCTGTACCACCTCAAGGCTAGAGCATCCTCTGGCCAGTCTGCTTCTGTGCTCTCTGCTCCTCTTGACACCACACAGCTGAAGTGTAGCTTTTTATCAATTTAGTCTTGCTCTTTGTTCCCGAGGCTTAATTTAAATCTCTGATGACTAGAACACTTAATTGGCTTTTTAAGAAGGTAAACAAAAGGAAGGAGCTTTTCATCAGGGTGTGCTAATGGACTTCGCCAGCAATGTGCTTGGTGGGAAAGCAGCTTCCTCCTCTTTCCTGGGTGGCTTGTGACAGAGAGATTAGGCCCCCTGTGTCATCTGTGATACTGCACAGCTTGGCATCTTTCCAAGGAGCCTCCTACTGGCAGCTGTGGCCTTGGGTCTTCTGGCCCATAAGAGAAACGATGCAATCATTGCACAAGTTGGTAGGCAGGAGACAGAGGGTCTGGCTTGTGACCAAATAGGAAATTCAGGGAATCCTGGTCTCTGGCCAGAGTCAAAGAGCCTTCAGAGGTCTATGTGCCACTAGTAGTTACCATTTTTGAAGTCACCAAAAACAAATACAAGCCGATTTCATGTTTCCCAAGGCCATTGGCAATGTGGAAATTTATAATCTCTAGGACTTCTTTGTTCTTATGTGTGTCCCCACTGTCTCCTTGCCAATAAACCCACTGACAAATAAGCATGAAGCTTTCAGATGGTCTCAGCTACTGACTGATTATTTAAAATAATACCTTTATACACGTAGACAGCTCTGAAGACTGCCTGTTGGGTCACTCCAAAGGAAGCGAGCAGAAGCACATTATTTCACAGGAACTGCTGGCTTCACAGCCCTCAAGCTGTGGCAGTTGATAACAGTGGCGTTGGGATGCTGTCACGGACAGCTTTAAGAGGAATCAGATTTTTCACTCAAAAATATCTTGGGGTACCCTAGTTTCTATTTTTAAACCTGGCTGTATTGTGGTATAAGGTAGATCACTGTAAGAAAACATCAAGCCTCACATTAATTTCCTGGCGTAAGTGACACTGATGGAACGCCCGAGGACTAGGAGGGAGGGCGGATGGCACTGCTTACTTCCGTGGTGATGAGAACCAACTGTCCTAAAGGCAGCGAGTTCTATCCCAGCAGGTCGTAGTTTTGCTTCCTGTGTTGTTTTGCGAAGCACTAACCGGCTCTACTGAAACATAAGACCAAGGCATAAGATATCATGAGGACATGGAAGTTCATGTGTTCTCTTTCAGATGACGCTAGTTGTGTTTATTGAAAATCACAAAGAATACTTTATAACCCCAAACCTAAGTCCTGGTGAGGTAAAAACCAAAGATGCATGCATGTCAATTTGTTTATGGACCTTGAAGACTGACAGAGATGCAAGGTGAGCATGCTACCCAATGAGAGAAGGCTGGACCAATCTCCACGAAGAGGAGAGGGCTCTGGTGCGGTCCAGATTCATAGAAACACAAGAACTCCTTCCCAGAAACAGTGGCACATATGCAGAGGAGGACATTCCTGACTAGAACTCCAAGGGCCTGGGAAGGTACCTGTGCATACTCTTCTATTTTCCATGTGTATGTACCTAGGGACACCCTTCAGCAGGAAAACAACAAAAGGTAAAGTGCCAAGGGAAGACCATTTTTTTTGATTGGATATTTATTTACATTTCAAATGTTTCCCCCTTTCCAGGTCTCCCCTTAGGAAACCCCCTATCCCATCCCCCTTCCACCTGCCTCTATGAGGGTGCTCCCCCACCCACCCACCCACTCACTCCTGTCTTCCCTCCCTAGCATTCCCCTACACTGGGGAACACCCTCAGGCCCAAGGGCCTCTCCTCCCACTGACATCCAACAAGGCCCTCCTCTGCCACATATATGGCTAGCACCATGGTCCCCTCCATGTGTATTCTTTGGTTGGTGGTCCAGTCTCCAGAAGCACCGGGGTCAGGCCAGTTAACGCTGTTGCTCCCTCCATGGGGTTGCGAACTCCTTCAGCTCCTTCAGTCCCTTCTCCAACTCCTCAATCCGGGACCCCACACTCAGTCCAATGGTTGGCTGTGAGCATCTGTCTCTGTATTTGTCAGGCTCTGCCTGAGCCTCTCAGGAGACAGCTTATCATGCTTCCATCAGCAAGTAAAGGGAAGGCCATTTTAAACTGGCATTTTCTATGAACACTTCTCAAGCCAGGGAGTTTTGAAGACAGCATCAGCAATATCAAGATGGAAGTTGTAAAAAAAGAAGAGCAGGCTGGTCAGATGGCTTAGGGGTTAAGAGTTCTTACTGCTTCTCTAGAAGACCTGAGCTCAGCTCCCAGAACAGCTGAGGTGTCTTCTGGATAGTGTTCTATAATCTTCCCTGCCTGCTGTGGCCATTGGAATAGGCTCCTGGCTGAGCATTCCCTGATTGTCCATGTCTTAGTCAGGGTTCTATTGCTGTGAAGAGACACCATGACCAAAGCAACTCTTTTTATAAAGGCAAATATTTCATTAGGGCTGACATACAGTTTCAGAGTTTTAGTCCATTATCATCATGGTGAGAAACATGGCAACGTGCAAGCAAACATGGTGCTGGAAGAGGGGCTGAGAGTTCTACATCTTGATCCAAAGGCAGCCAGAAGGAAACTGTCATCTGCACTGGGCAGAGCCTGAGCATAGGAGGGTACCTCAAAGGCCACCTCTACAGTGACACACTTCCTCCAACAAGGCCACACCTCCTAATAGCGCCACTTCTCATAGGCCAAGCATTCAAACACATGAGTCTATGGGGGCCAAACCTATTCAAACCAGTTCACATTAGGCATATCTTCACACTGAGGCATCAGCTGAACCATGGTCCTTGCCCAAAGCAGAATGAGCTGGAACAAAGCCATCTCTGAGGATTTCAGTAATGTCATCCTGTGACCCTGCTTCCATGTTGTACATTAACCAAATGACTCTAGGATGCATCTGCTGAAGCTGATGGATACTCACTCAGCTTGTGTTGGCTGAACATCAGGGATGGAGGCAAGGACACAGTTGAAGTGTGTCTCTCCAAACCCAGGACCTAAGAAACTTACCACATTTGATGACAGAGACTCTGGAGAGTTGAGTAAGTTAAAAATGAGGCCTTTGGAGGGACCAGCTATGGCTGATGTCCTTATAAAACATGGACATGGGACGTCATACATGGAGCGATGAATGTGAAGACACACAGAGCTGATGGCATCTGACAGCCAAAGATAGGTTTCCTGAAAATCTAACCCTAAGACATGTTGACCTTGGATCTCCAAGCTCCAGGGCTTGAGACGTCTTTCCCCCAAGCACCCAGTGTGGGATGCTTTGTCCACATGCCCTAGCAAACTGATGTGGACATTTGGAGGAGGCAGCTGAGAGAAGACCTGAGGCAGCTAGTACCAGCTCCCCCAGTTAGCCAGAGGTTGTTTGTTCTCACAGAGCTGGTGCTGTCAGCCCTCAGTGTCCCCACCACTGGCTCCCAGCTCTACAGCAATTCAGCTGAGCCCCAGCCAAGTCAGCCAGGTCTACAGGAACCAAAACACTAAGCACAGCCCCACACAATAGTGACATTTTCTTCCCTCATACTCAGCCTCAGAGTCTCCCACCGCTAGAGGAACGTATTAGTCAGAGTCCTTTGAAAGCTGACGCCATGTGGGCCTGGAACTCTCAGAACAAGGCATGATTGTGCTCTCAGAGACGGCAGTCCCCCCGGAGCCTGCAAGCCCACACCTACCTGCCTGCAGTCAGGAACAGACCACGTGAGCTCTCACAGCTATTGCAAGGAAGTGTGGCTGTCTCTCTCAGTCTTGGCTAATCAGCATGCAATGCCATACAGCTCTCCTCCAGATCCTGCTATTTGCTGCAGCCAGGGCTGAGGGTCAAAGCTTTGAGGTACTCAGGATATGATTTTGTGCTGGGGAAAACACAGGATCTCTTTTCCCAAAATCCACTCTACCAAAGTCAAAAGGAAGACCCTTGTAACATGCTGAAGAGTACTGGGGTTCTCTTCTCCCACAAACCCTCCAGGATTTGTGGGAGGGTTCCTATCCACACATCCCAACACCCTGTGTCATTTTTCAGATGCTGCTAAAGAGCATGTGCCGGACTACCCCGCTCCACAGGTCTATGTTCAGATGCTGTGGCGATATCAGAAATCATCCCTGATTGCTTACAGTCCTTTTGCTGGGTGTCTCCCATAGACACACAGTAAACAGTCCGAAAGTCAGCACATGTCCACAGATGGCATCTAAAGAAACCGTTCTAGATGGCTCACATGCAAATGAGAACACCACCATGTTGCTGGTTCTCAGAGCCCTGAGACAAAAGACCTTACTTACAAGTAGGGAAGGCAGATGGTAACAAGCAGAAAGATTCCCATATTTACATCAATACTGAACAGCCATTACGCCTGGCAGAGATCAACAAGAAGTGAAAGAAGTAACCATTTAAGGAGGTGATCTTGTAACAATGTAACCATTTAGGTAGGCAATCTGGTAACAATGTAACCATTTAAGGAGGCAATCTGGTACCAATGTAGCAAGCAGACCATGTGGCATAATGACGGGACTTCACCGAAAGAAGACTCAAAAGCAGATGCAGAAACAGCAGAAGAGTGGTTATCTTTGAAATGTCTGCCATTCAAGCATGAGGCCCTGAGTTCAAAACTCATGTAAAAAAAGCCAGGCTTGGTGACCCCCCATCTGTAATTCCATCACCAAGGAGGTAGATTTGGAAGAACCCATGAGTCTTACTGATCAGTCAGTGTTGTCCATCTGTGAGCTCCAAATTCCACGAGTGTACTCTCCGAAAAAGAAAGGTGGAGAATGATTGAGATAGCTGACCTAGGCTCTCTATAAGTATACATGTACACATCTCTTTGTCCCTGTCTCTGTCACTGTCTATCTACCCCCTCTTACACATACACACACACACACACACACACACACACACACACTCACTCACTCACTCACAGATGGGCTTAGGGCTAGCAGGTAAGCAGTAAGCATGTCTCCAAGACTGACGACTTGAGATCAGTTCTCAGAACTAACTCCTTCAACGAGTTCTCTGGCCACAACACACACACACACACACACACACACACACACACACACACACACACCAAATAAATAAAACTTTAAAGTGTGTGTGTTTAACAGAGATGAAATAACTGAGCTGACAGGTTAGATCAGAAGCTGGGTCTACCATTCATAAAGAGACACAGAGCATTAGTGTATAGCAGGCAAACACAGCCAAGCTCACAGGAGAGCACCCTGGGACTTAGAGTGAAAGACAAATGAGTGCAGAGTTCTTTCTTTTTGCCCCACATTACATCCCCATCACCGTCCTTCCTCCCAGTCCCCCCTCCAAGTCTCTTCCCTTCTCCTCTGAGGGAATGGAAACCCCCCCTCCTAGCTTTTATCCCCCACCCTGGCACATCAAGTCTCTCCAAGGCTAGGTGCTTCTCCTCCTACTGAGGCCAAACAGCTGAATTAGGGGAATGGATTCTACAGACAGGCAACAGCTTTAGTGACAGCCCCTGGTCCCGTTGTTTGAGACCAAGATGAAGACCAAGCCATACATCTGCTATATGTGTGGGGGTGAGGGGATCTGGGTCCAGCCTGTGTATGTTCTTTGGTTGATGGCTCAGACTCTGAGAGCCCCAAGAGTCCAGGTTCGTTGACTCTGTTGGTCTTTCTGTGGAGTTCCTGTCCCCTTTGGGGCCTTCAATCCTTCTCTTAACTCTTCCATGAGCATCCCCAAGCTCCATCCACTGTTTGGCTGTGGGTCTCCGAATCTGTCTGAGTCAGCTGCTAGGTGGAACCTCTCAGAAGACAGCCGTACTAGACTCCTGTCTACAAAGATGCAGACTTCTTTACAACAGGGAGCCAAGCTAAAACATGAGTTCTGGTGCTGGCTATGCAATAGAACTGTGGATTCCTGGGAGATGTAAGAACCACACTAAATCCCTAGAGATACCTCCTTTAAAAAGAAAAAGGAGATACAGTGTGACTCTTCAATGACAACTTGAGTGGACCAACGCCAGATTTGGTAGTCCTCTGACAGTATTTGGGATGAGTTTAACATTTACATAGACAGTAAAGCATAGAGCCTCACTAATGTGGTGGCACACATTTCTGTATGTGGGGGGCGGGGGGAGGTGCACATGCCTGTGTTTGTGAACGTGCAGACCACTGTTCTGCTTTATCTTTGAAGCAGCATTGCTCACTGGCCTGAAACTCACTAAGTTGGTTTGGTAGGATGACTGGCCAGCAAGCTCAGGGCCTAGATCTCCCCAGAACTGGCAAGCCCAGGGGTTAGCACAGCTCACCCAGAGCTGGGATTATAAGCACATAATACCATTCCCAGATCTCTTTTGTTGGTTCTAGAAACTGAATTCAGGTCTTCATGCTTGTGTGGTAGGCACATCATAACTGAACCCCCAACCCCTTCTTTGTGTATTTTTCTCTCCAAGACCAAGAGCCCCACCCAGATCTTGTATCAGAGGGACATCTGCCAAGATACAAGACCCACAGGAGCCAAGTGTGCCAGTCGTAGGTTTGCATATTTCCAAGGACGCTGACTCTTACCCCATACTCCCCTCTCCTCCAATAAAATAAGCAAATTCTTATTTTGTGGTAGCAGAACTGTAGAGAAAATGCAAGAATTCAAAGCCAAACACTTTGCTTGCCATCCCAGTATGCAACAGTGCAAGCCCTCACCCAGACTGCTTCTGCGACGGCCCACAGGGCAGACACAGACCTGGGCACTGTCTGCTCTTGCCTATGTGGCTTGTTATTTTCTACTGGAGTGAAGATATGGCTGTGGAAGAAAATTCCCCCAATTTATCTTCAGTAACTCTTCCAGAGGAGTCTAAAAAGCTCAGGAACCAATGTTCCTATCTGCACTCTGAGGTAGAGATAACAGATGACCAGGAGTTGTTCTAGGAAAGACCATGGTAGAATGTAGTGATCTCCATTTTCTCTCACTGGCACCAACTACGTCTTAGCCTAGACAGCAATGTCAGGGCACTTAGTTAAATTCATAGTCAGGACCTGCAAACTGAGCTCTCTCTCTCTCTCTCTCTCTCTCTCTCTCTCTCTCTCTCTCATCTCTCTGTCTGTCTCTCTGTGTGTCTCTGTCTCTGTTTCTCTGTCTTTCTTATCTCTCCCTTGTCTCTCTCTGTCTGTCTCTTTCTGCCTCTGTCTCTCTCTGTCTCTCTCTCCCCCCCATCTCTCTCCCTCCCTCCCTCCCCCCTTTCCCTCTCCTTAAGTCATACTACATTTTGATCTATTTTATCCACCAACCCTGTGTCACCCTCATTCATTGGTCACCATGAGGACTGCAATCCTGATTGGCCAGCAGTACTCTTCAGTCTGCTGATGTCAATGGTGTCTTGGCCTGGCAGCTCCCAATGGCCCCAGGACAGACAGGTCCACAGAATGTCAGGAATAAGTAAGGTTGCTTACAGTGAAGTTTGCTGCTGAGATGAATCTATTTGGTGTAGAGATAAGTGTTATGAGGCCCACTTAACATCTCCAGGCACCATGAGATCTTATTTTCGGTTTCCACAGAAGGCAGACGTAAGGAAACGGGCTAGCATAGCCTGCCTGCTGAGAACAATCCTAAGTATAGTGTAAAGACAGGGCACAGACTCTCTCTGTAAACTGTTTGACTGTTCTATCTTTTCACAGGGTGGTTATCAGTTACAACGTGTCTACCTGTGAGATGGCTCAGTGGGTAAACGAATCTGCCACCAGGCCCAATGACCTGAGTTTAATCCCTGGGATTTACATGGTGGGAGAAACAAACCAATTCTCTAAAGCTGTCCTCTGACCTCCACAGTCATGCCATGGCATGTACACACACACACACACACACACACACACACACACACACACATGCAGAGGTGCACATACTTCATATATACAATGTAATAAATAAAACATTTTTTATTTATTAGCACACTGGTGTATATTTCAGTTTGTGAGAGCAGTCTCTCCCAACTGTGAGCGGGCTTCATTCTGTACACTGCTTTACAGTTTGTTTTTTCTTTTTTTCCAGTGGAGTTCAGTCATCTCTGCAGGGCAGGAAATGTATCCACAGATTTGCTCTTTGTGACTTGGAGAACAGAGACTCCTGTGTGTGAGTCTCTGCACATGGCTCGTGTAACCGTTGTTCTGTAGGTAGACTTGTTCTTCCATATTCCGTGAACTTATGACCAGATCTTTGTGTGCTACTGTGTCCTGGTATAAATGCCTGGAAGAGGAGAGCCGCAGTTACTTTCAGCTCCTCATACACGGGAGTGATACCTTTTCAGTAATGGTCAAGTAAGCCGTGTATTCTCACACTATGAGCTGTGACAGGAGCCTCAGGGGAACATCTTGCTTAAAGCTGGTATCTGGGTCCCTCCCAGACTTCTGACTCAGTGGGTCTAGGTTGAGCCTCCATGTACCTCTGGCCAGATGCCACTGCTGGTGGCCAGGCTGCCACATTTTGGGAATACTCCAGCCAGACTGTAGCAATGCCTTCAGAGAGCAGGTAACAGCCTGACCTGTGGAGCTGCAAGGAACTGGGCTTTGGGGGTCAGGTTCCGGGCCCATCCTTGCCAGGTAAACAGGAAGATGAGCCCCTCAAGAGGACCTGCCCAGACCATCACCCACTGGAAACCCTTCCTGAAGTTGATGACCCTCATTTGTCCACCTCCGAGAGTGACCCAGTGCCTCAGAGCCTCCCATGCTCACTCTTTCAACATGTCCTCCACTCCTGGTCTCATCTATCTTTTTAATGGTGCCTAAGACAAGACAGTTGTTGTGACCCCAAAGTCTCAGCCTCCCAGTACACATGTCATTTTAAGATAATCTTGCCCAATGATATGAAAATTATATGAATGAGAAGTTCACACAGAGGACCCCGAACCCCTGAACTTGGTACCTTGATGTTATCACTCAGGACTGCCAAGCAGCACTGTGTGGTTAGCCCCTGCTGCAATCTGGGGTGTTTCTGTTCTTAGATGTGACAATTTAAACTACAGGACAGGATCCCTAGGGTAGGAAGCATACTCAATATTGTCTACCCTCTCAGGACTAGGGGAAGGAGGGGTACAAAATGACGTCCACTCTTCTCAGGACACAGCCTGTGTGGCATTTACTCTTAGGATGCCGGCCAAGAGTGGCTGCCAGCAACAGATCCAGAGTAACTGTGTGTGGAAGAATCTCCCTCATGTGACATAAGAGCCAGAGGTGTGAGTCATCTGAACTCAAGGCCTATATTCAGGCTTGGGGACGCTCTCTGCTCCTTTTTTAAGATCTAACCTTTCAGTCCTTGAGGTTCTTTACTTGGTCTCTTCATTTAGCAAGCAGTATACCCATTTATTAGAAGTCACACAGCTGCACAAACCTCCAGGGACTGTGGCACACAGGGTCTCCTTTATCGTGGAATATAGGCATGTCTTCACTCTGTTTCTTGGGAACAGGAGAGGCTTGGAACAAGTCTCCTTAGCCAACAGCAGGATATCATTCTAGGAGTCTTTCTCACAAGCTGGGGCCTCATGGTCATGACCATAGTTCAGAAGTGCAGGGAGTGAGGTCCAAAACCAGCTTCGGTGGCTTTTCTGAGGACTTTGAAAATGTCCTGAGGACCCAGGCCTTTCTGCAGCGTGGCTGCATTGTCTTGCATTCTGTATGGCTGTGGGTTGGTGTGTAGGGATCAATAAGGAGCAGCTAGGATTCTTGAGCCTTGCTGTATGTTGAGCAGCATGGTGAGGGTCTATAAGGACCTGAGGGCTGAGCTAGGTGTGGATACAGAAGACAGGTCCTCCTCAGGTTCAAGGGGACAGAGGACAGGCCTAAAACATTGTAAACCAGCTTGCTAGTGTGGTGAGGGTGGTGGGTGACAGAGCTGGGATTCCTGGCTCACTCCATCTTCAGGGCTACTTTAAAGTTCTGGGGCAGTTTGTCAATTCCCTATTAGGTCCTTCCATCCTTCCCCATGCACAGAGATGGCAGAGATTGGCATCTCATGTTTGTGTCAGTCAAGGACTTAACTGCTCTTATCACAAGGTTAGGGTGCCCCTTCTCTTCTCCTCACAGTGGCGGAGCATGTGTTCCCAGAAGCAATGGACCAGCAGATGAAGACAGTGATGATGCCACACTCCCTGTGAAGTGATTATCCAAGGGAGAGAAGTAGAGACTGGAGGGGACAGTTGGCACCTTTGCTCAGTCTCCAGGTCCTGAGGCAGCAGCACACTGCTCACAGAGGACATCACTGTGACAGGGTGAGCTCCAGGGTCTAACTGCAGGTAGAGCTGGGATTTTTCTAGGTTCTCTTTTGTCTCGGGGAGAGCCCTTCAGCATGAGCAGCAAGAGTGTACCCCAAAAGCATATGCTGATGCTGGGGCCTGGCTTTTTACATTTTAGTTCAGGGGTTGTTGACCTCATTCATCCCTGAGACTTGAAGGCCATAGGTTAGGCAGAAGGCCTCCGAGGCTAGGCCAGGTCTAGGCCCAGGAGCCAGAAAAGATTTGACAAGAGGAGTGACAACTCCCTGGTGGAACCATGGAACCAACAGTACAACAACCAGTCTGTGAGAGAATGGCAGGTCCTGCCCAAACCCATCTTCAGAGTCTTTTTATATTCTAGAAAAAAAATCAAGTCTGAGGGTCTGAGTCTGAGCAGACCCTAAGGCAAGGCTCACAGGCCTGAGCAGTAAACTGAAGCAGAGGCAAGGGCTTCCCGAGCTGCACTGCCAAGCTTGGGAAGAGCAGTGCATGGCAGGAGGGTAGACAAGCCTGAGGTTTATGTCTTTACAGCTGTTGTTTATTCAGAGAAAAGTGAACAGTGGTTAGTAACAGTCTTTGGGAGCACAAAAACTCACAGTCTTGCGAAGGAAGCATTGCTGGGTGATTTACACCACCAATTAAGTCCTACCCCAGGAGTCTGTCGACAGCAGCTCAGATGTCACCACACAGGGACACCTGCCTCTATGTTATGACAACTTAGAACAAAACAAGATTCTGATGGCCTAGCCAGAACCTGGATCCATGTAAAGAAAGGTGGAGTGGGCACACACAGAGAAAGAATAACATGGATCATGGGGCTAGAACTGGGGTACCACAACTGGATCCACAAATGCTAGAAGCAGGAGCTACCTTCCTAAGAACTGCAGGATTACCTAGCCTGCCCACATCAACATGCAGAACTAGAAGAGAATAAACTGCCATGGTTCTGAGCCCTGAGGACTCTGAGACAGTGGGTTTATGACCTTCATTTTCCAGATGAGCACAGTGAGATCAGAACTGGATAGTCAGCAGGGAGCTGGGAGGGGATCAGAGGTCAAGCTGTACTCTGTCCAGCTTCACAGAGATTCTGCTCACATGCCCCTCTTTGAGGTCCTCTATCCACCCGAAATAGGAATCACTTTCTGCAAGATCAACAGCCCTCCAAGGAACAGTTGGGAGAAGTGGCACAGGAGACTCCCAGGCTGCTGATCCTTTGGTCACATGCTGCTGGCAGCCGTGGGCTCACTTGGTGCCAAGTGCTCAATTGAGTGGTTGGCATGCCTGGCATCCTGGTTACTCTCTTCGGACTTGGGTGAGTCACAGAGAAAGCGTCACTGTTGCTCACGTCAGGGCCACACCAAGGCATCAGACCCAGGGACATAGGAGCCCCTAATATAGACACATGCAAGTAGTTCTTGTCAGCAACTCAGGCCCGGGGATCACCCTGGGAAGTCATGTGCACTCTCTTGTCACCCACCCAGCGTGCCAAGGTGTCCTTTACAGGACACCACAGAAACCAAAGCGGGCACCGTGGCAGGAAGCCCAGGGCTGTCCTTTTGTATAACTGTAGCCAAAGAACATGGCTGGGGGTGGGAAGGCAGAGGCAGGGGCTGGCATGGGGGTGGGGGGGGGGAAATGTGGGAGCTGGTACTTGTTCGTGTGTGTGTGTGTGTGTGTGTGTCTGTGTGTCTGTGTGTCTGTGTGTCTGTGTGTGTGTGTATACACTTGATTGTGCTTATGGGTGGATTCATGTGGTGGTCAGGTGCTGGCTGCTCAACAGGAACCACAAGGAAAGCAGGAATGAGCCAACCAGGAGATGACCTGTTTCAGGTCCAGAAATCTGTTCAGTTTCAGGTTCAGGGCTGGTGCCCTGAGAAAGGAGAGTGTCCCAGGCTGTACCACTTTGTGTGGAGTGTGCTGCCCCCTAGGGGACAAGCAGCCAGGGTACTTCGAAAATAGAAATGAACCCAAGTTGCCCTTGGGTGATTGGAGGCTCTAGGCTTCAACAAGGAAGGGTTGATGGGGTGCAGATCCAGGGGAGATTGGGGTACAGTGGTAGCATATAGGGTACAAGGAAAGGGGGTGGGGTGTAAGAACGGAAGGAGCACAGGAAAGGGAATGGGATGCAGGGAATGGTGTGTAGAAGATGGGGTTCAGGGGGAGGGTGAAGAACAGGGAGCTTATGCAATGCAAGGTTTATGGAGTGCTGGGGGATAATTGGGTTCAGTGGACAATGGGATACAGGAAAGAAGATGGGGTGCATAGAGGATGGGGTTCAGGAAGGAGGATGGAGTGCCTGGCTGGAGGCAGGCTCTGTCCCACGGTAGAAAGAGGCAATAGTACCTTGACTCTGCACACACAACTGATGCCCTTCTGTGCCATTCAGCCCAAACTAACACTTTCTGGCCTCTGTAACTCCAGGTGCTTTCTGGCTCTGCATGTTAAGAGACTTGGGTGGTCTGACCCCTGATCTCTGAGAACTTCAGATTTACCTCTACAGTGTAAGTGGTCTTGAAAAACAGAACACATATCGAATTGAAGGTAAATCTCCTTTTGTGGCATTTCCTCAAGTGATATGGCTGTAGCTGTCAGATCAGGTGTGGCTCTTGGCCTGCCAAGAAGAGCAGCCACTCTGGGGCTGCCAGGGACTAGGAATTGGCTTTTCCATCGGGGCTTCCAGAAGGAACCATCCTTTGATAACGATTGGCTCAGCCTAGTGAGACCCACGTCAAACATCTGACCTCCAAAAGAAGTGATAGTTCTCATTAGTAAGATAGCAATCATTTGTGGCTCATTAGTACAAAGAGGTATCAAGGGAGATGTCTTCATTCCACACTTCTGGGACTGAAGAGGCTTGTAGACAGGAGGGAGACTCGGGGAAAGCAGATCCTAGGTGCCAGCACTAGTTATCAGTAATCACAGAGATGTGATCTGGCTATCCAGCGCCTGCTCAGCCTGCTTTAAAAACAAACAAACAAACAACCCATTATTATCAGCCCAGGCTTGGCACTTACCCACAGTGAGCTGGGCTCTCCCACTTGTGTCATTAATTAGTAGATTGCCCCACAGGCGATCTGACCCAGGCGTTTTATCAGTTGAGGTTGACACAATGACCTTCACGATGATCCCAGCTTTTGACAAATTGACAGAAAACTAACCAGCATAAATGGTTTACAGACACTAAAGGGGAGACACAGAAGCAAGAGAGGGGACTGCTGGGCAGAAGAGGGGGTTCATTAGCAGTGGAAGGGGTATAGAAGAGTGTACACTTTTAAGTATTTCACAAATGTGTCTAAAATTATTTAAAAAGCAATTTTTAAATGAGAAACAGACAAACAAGAAAAGGAAAGCTGAGGCGATTCTCTATGGAATGGAGACCTCCAGGTTAACAAAGACCTGCATGCCTTTAAGAGGCTTTTCCTTTGAGTACCCTACTCTCTTTCTGGGAAGAAGAAACTAGGCATGAGAGACCCAGATGTATGTCAGCCATCTTTATGACATAAGATAAACATGCCCAAGCATGTGCTAACCTTTCAATACGTCTCTCTTCTTCCAGCGAGTTGTACCCCGCAACGCATCAGCCATCTTTTTTTCTTGAACTGGGACCTTGAAGCGAGCATGCTCAGTAGTGCGCATCTCAAACTGAGCATGTTTTTCCTAGAGTTGTATCAGCTCCCTAAATTTCCAATATTCCTTTGTTGGGAAGGAGACTGCTTTGGCAATGACTCCATTGCTCTCTTTCCTTGCTGGGGGTGGGGAGAGAAGAATGAATCTTCTCACCATAATTTCTTGGATAAGCTTGGTTTGGCTTTGCCCTCACCAAGAGGAAAACCCATCGTTTTAGCTATAAATGCAGCATGCACAGCACACATCTTGTTCAGTCTTTTCTCCAGAAATAGCAAGAGGAAAGAATAAAAGCATGTGATTTTTATCTCCTTTTATGTGCATTCAAAAATACCAGGCGCCCATGAACAATTAATCAGATATTTCCTGGGGCAGCAAGGAAGAAGCTGTGGAGGAGGTGGGTAAATATGGAAGAGGAGGGAGCTTTCACAATGTTCCTTTTTGATGTATTTTTGAACCCTATGAATATGTTACCTATTCAAAAATTTTTATTAATTTTTTTTTAAATAACGGGTTAAACAAGTTTCTCCAGACCATACTCCGTGGATTCCAGACCTTGAACTGACACGTTCTGAGATAGGCCTCTACTGATTTCTCCACTGCCTCATTCCTGCCCTTTGGATGCACCACAGCAAAAGAAGTGTGGGCAGTAGAAACTGGTGTCCATGCGTCAGGACCGCTCTGTGCTGTTGCACACGCCACTGCTCCACTGGAGTCTGCTGTGCCTACTCCCTGGAGGAACCACATAGGCACAGAGGTGGAGTGGAGCTAAATCTGTATTGAGATAAGAGTCAACCAGGCAGAGGACTGGGTTCACTAATCAGCCTGTTAACATCCTAAGGCTGCTGTAGCACAAGTTGGGATTTCCTCCAGAAATCTGTTCTTTACTGTCTGGGGACTGGAAGCATCAACTGAAATGTAGACAGTCTTGGAAAGGTGGGACCTCTCTTGCTTCGTCCAGTTTCTCATTGCTGCAGGCCCCTCTGCCCGGGCCTCTCTGGCTTATCAGAGATGATTCTCAGGAGGAGCCTCCAGCTTCACAGCTTTCTGTGCATGTCTGGCTTCCCATGACATCTCTTCCCATAGACATCAATACTGTTGGGTTCAGAGCCCATCCTGTTCTATCATGA
The DNA here is from genome assembly GCA_019843965.1 of Rhynchomys soricoides. Taxonomy (NCBI): domain Eukaryota; kingdom Metazoa; phylum Chordata; class Mammalia; order Rodentia; family Muridae; genus Rhynchomys; species Rhynchomys soricoides. The sequence continues at coordinate 7,156,386 of JADRCH010000044.1, read as the reverse complement.
GCTCTGTTTAACTCTATCTGCAATGACTCTGTTTCCAGATAAGGTCACTGGCCTAGTTCATTTTTGTAGCTGTGATAAAAAAAAAGGGGGGGGGGTAATTTAGTTTATAGTTCCAGGTTACAGTCCGGCCCTTTCATGGTAGGGAAGTTTAGGCAACAGGAATGTGAGAGAAGTAGTCAGATTCATGGTCAAGAGCAGAAGGAATAAATGCATGTTCACTGTCCACACAGTCTAGGACTCTCCACATAGAGAATGATGTCATCCACAGTGTGCTAATCACTGTGCTGTGCATCTCACAGCAGTTAGCAATCAAGACAATCCCTCACAGACATGTCCAAAGGGTAATCAGATCTAGAATGTCTCTCATCAATTCTCCTCTCCAGGTGACCCTAGTTTTGTCCGGTTGATAGTTAGAAGTAACCATCGAAGGTGAATTCATAGGTGGGAGATTCAGGATAGGAGCATGTCTCTTCGAAGGGCACAGAAGAGCACATGACAAAACATAACCTAGAAATGTTGTCAGCCAGATTGAGTCACTGAGCTGTATTTCACTGTTCTGCAAATGCTAATTTTAAGGAACACAGACAAGGAATGAAGTGTCTGTCAGGGCACCTTCTCTCAAAGCAATTGGCAAAATAAAGATCTCAATTGCCTCCCATAAAAGTTGGTAAGACCATCGATCTGTAACTAACCAAATCAAATCACTTGGTCACCACAGGCTAACCCAAGGAAGGCATGGTTTAAATGCATCTGGACGTATCCAGACATGGTGGAATGGACCAACAAATAGTCTCTCCCTGAAGCTGTCTGGTTTCTGAAAGATTATGTTGTCCAAGAAACTCAAAAGCAATGCATAAAATGCCCTGGGACCCACAGCTAAGCAGGGAGCTACTTATAGGCCCTGTCATCATAAGACAGCAACTCTGCCATTAGGGAAATAAAGAACTGTTTGCTATGAGCCAAATATGAGTGGCTATGCCCTCAGAACACAGATTCAGGTTACCCTGAATGACAGGATCCAGCATAGAAGTGATAAGGAACTTTTAGAACATCAAGGGAAAATGTCATGTCAATACATTGTCCATTTACAATGGTAGGAATATCGGTTAGGTGGGTGGCAGTGGAGCAGAAAAGTCTCTTCTGTAGGCTTCAAGAGTGCTTGGTGGCATTACCTTCAGGGCTGGTGGAAGCTAGAGGTCGGCTTAGCTTAGTGGCACATTCCAAGAAGTTGATCAGCTCGTGACGAGGGTGTTAGGTAGGTGGATTGCTGTTAAAGGGCTAAAGAGAGCCCTGTGTAGTTTGGACATGGTACCTACAGCTTTCCATAGCTTATAGTCAGGACATTCCTGTGGGCCAAGGTCAATTCATCTTTGGGATCTATTACACACAGATGCACATTCCTCAGTTCATCCCCTGGGCTCAGTCCTGCAAGCTCACGGTTGGATTTTAGAAATGCCTTAAACACTTAGGTGAAAGTTGCAGGAGCCTAGTGAGCTGAGCTCGAAGGCTGGGTTAGCTGGCCTTTACTCAGTTCTTCTCCATAAAACATTCTCCCCGTGACCTGTGGGGCATGAGACCTCTGCTTTTCTGAGGAAGATGAAAGGAACAAGAAAGGCAAGCAGAGATGCTCTGTGCCCCTAAGTTCCTGGAGATCAGGGCTTGGTGACTTTTGTCTACCTGCAGCCAGAGAGGGTGTAAACTCTTGAAGCAGCATACCAGACCCTCAGCTCTCTGCAATGGAAGGACAACACACACAAACACATGACTACACATGCTTGTGTTTCATCAGAATAAAGTCAGAACACCCCTGGCTACTGTAGCCATAATTAACCTGCTAAAGTCTTCCTCGTTACAACAGTGACTGGTGGGTAAAACTGAAGACTGCAATGTTGACAACCCATGTGTATCTTCACAGTGACCCACTATCCACCTTTACAAATCCAGAAGTATGAAGACAGGTGTTTTCTCCAGATGTGTGCCCAGGTCCCATGTAAGCTGGACAAGCATTGTCCTTGAACCTACAAGCAAAAGTTTGGGGTCCTCAATGGATACATGATTATTATGTCCCTCTCTGAAATCTAACCATGATCTTGAACCATGATCCAAAGTTATCATGATCCAAAGAAATCCTTCAATTCTGGGACATAAAAATGATTTACCGTGTTTTACCTGAAAACAAAGGTACCAGCTCCTACTTCAGCCAGAATCAGAGTCACCCCCAAATCTTCACTGGCCTCTTCTGCTTAGTCACTTTGACCACTTAGCACAGACATCATGCCCTGGCTGGTTTGGTGTCAATTTGACACAAGCTGGAGTTATCACAGACAAAGGAACCTCCATGAGATCCAGCTGTAAGGCATTTCCTCAATTAGTGATCAAGATGGGGAGGGCCCAGCCCCTTGTGGGTGGTTCCATCCCTGGGCTGGTAGTCTTGGGTTCTATAAGAAAGCAAGCTGAGCAAGCCAGGGGAAGCAAGCCAGTAAGCAACATCCCTCCATGGCTTCTGCATCAGCTCCTGCCTCCAGTTTCTTGCTTTGTGTTGAGTTCCAGTCCTGACTTCCTTTGGTGATGAACAGCAATGTGGAAGTGTAAGCTGAATAAACCCTTTCCTCTCCAACTTCCTTCTTGGTCATGATGTTTGGGCAGGAATAGAAACCCTGATTAAGACACATCACAACAAAAGTTACATAGGAGTGCTAGTTTGGGGGGTTTTTTTTTTCCTTTCTGCTCTCCAGTTCACACCGGCAAGGCCAATGAGTGACAAGACTCTTGTTCACATGCAGAGGTCAAAGCCAGACCAATTTCCCATTTTTCTGGACAAGCTCCCAACCCCTACCACACCACTCCCCAGGGGACAAGAGGCACTGCACACAGGAAGTGGCACTTCCTGTAACCTGAATAGCTCTTCCATATCTCTCTTGGAGTGAACCAAATTTTCCAGGACTCCCTCCAGATACATTTTCCCCCCAGAACACTCATGTTCATGCACAGAGCAGGATGACAACAGAAACCTAACAGGACACCCTCTTGTCCTGCGGGGACACAGAAGCACATTCATAGGTATCTTTCAAAGGAATGCAGTTATTTGATCAATCTTGGTAGTCCTAAAACTGTGGGTGGATGCATCAACGCCAGAGTCTGTCTTTCTGAATCCTGGGCCATCCGTCAGAACATAGGCAGCTCCCAATAGCCCCCAGGAGCTGGGATGTACAGGATAAGCTTGGAGCCAATGGTGGAGACCCTGAGCTCTGTGCTGCATAACCAGAGCTGGGCCCGTGCAGGAAGGTTTTTAAATGCATTCCTGCCAAGTAACAAAGTAACAGAGAGGAGGCCCACCCCTGCTTATGTCAGAGTCAGGAAGAGGAGATGAGCAGAGACCAGCAATCCAGAGTCCCAGTCCTAGAGTGCTCCAGTGGCCACTGACAAACCACAGTGTCTGATTCTGAGCACCCAGGGACATCGCTTCACCTCTCAGCAGAAGCACCTTAGTGGACACGGCCACTTCTCATGCTTGTCGGGATTAAATGAGGTGGGATGCAGCAGACACCTGACAGGGAGACCTGAGACCTTCCTTCCTTTACCAACATGTCAGGCCAAGTCATTGAAAGAAATCCAAGCTGCTTACTAAAGCTAAGTTCAGTGGAATCCTCTGAGCTCCAGTCCAGCTCTGCAGAGGGTGATGTGAGCATGTGATCCCCTATTGTAAGAAGGGGCATTTGTGAGATGGAGACCCCCAAGGCAGTTACAACAAGGAGGCTAAATGACTCTCCCGGGTGGCTGCCTTTCAGAGGATGAATAGCCACAATTCCTTCCAGATAGCCAGACTAGTGTGTCTCAGCTGGAAAGTACCATGGCTTCTAGTGTTCTGTTCTTCCCAGCCAGCAGACATTAGGATGGAAGCCCTCTCTCCCCTGACACCTGACCCCTCCCTGCCAGAAGACATGGCCTTCTGTAAGAAACTGAACTCCCCAAGACATAGACTAACTTTCTGCAACAATGAACATGCGGGTCAAGTGTGGTCTGGACTGTTCCCCTCCCCCAGAATGAGAGAACGCTCAGTTTCAGCAGGCAATGCAACAGTGACAGCGTGAAGTCAGGGACCGGCATGTCTGTCTTCCATCCTTCACGATATGTCACTGCTGTAGACATGCCACCTTTGATTCAACCCCTGTTTAAATCAAAACCTCTTGACCTTTCACTTAAATAAAAGGCAATTGCTGGGCTGTCACATTGTGAATAACAAATGGGACCATTATTTAAGAGGCGTCACCTTCTAAGGAGCTGGGAAAACCTACGCCAGAAGACATAATTATAACCCAGGCTTATGCGGTGCTCAACCCCAGCTCATCTCAAAGCCTGCTGTGGTTTCCTCACCACCTTCCTCCAAAAATGAAACTGTCAACAAAGAAACACACCAGTCAGGTGCATTTCCTGCCAGATAAAAACAAGCTCACAGACATTTGAAATCCGCAGTAAAAGCAACCCTGCCCATGCCATTGGACCAAAGCATTGATACTTTACTAACCCTCTTGGTAAAATAAACCTGACCTAACATGAACTATGATCAGAAATCTTATGGGAAGGACACTTTTGGTGGAGATTCTTGCTAAGGAGAGTCCGTACAGCTAGGGTACTTTGAAGAATAAATTGCTTGACCCAAAAGATGATAAGAAACTCAGAATGTGTGTCTGTTTGGAAATAAGATCCTTGCAAACATGACTAAGATGAGGTCACACTGAAATGACACGCCGGATCTTGATCCATAGGTCTGTCATTAGAGAAGGGAAAACATTCTGTTGGGACAGAGACACAGAAACTCCAGTTGGTAGCCAAGATGAGAGTAGAGCCTCTATAAGTCCAGAGAGGCCAGGGCTGGAGAAGTTGGAAGAGGCTGGGAGGGCACTACCCAGCCCTCAAGGGGCAAGGCCTGCTGAGGTGGCTTTGTTCTGCCAGAGCTGAGGAGTGCCCAGTTCGCAACAGGGTCAGAAAAACGTGGGAAATGTACCCAGGCACGTGAGTGAAATTCCATGGCGGTTTCTAGCTTCTGACGAGGTGGAGAACCGCAGCCCTCAGTGCATTAGGCGACATCAGCAGGGTGGCTATGTGAGGAAGAAGGGGGCCACTTCTGCAACCTACCTCATTGGGCTCTTGCCAGGACATCCACACCCCTGTGCACCACTACTGTGTGGCGCTGCTGTTTTGTAGATTAATGGAGTCTAAGCACAGGTGATTTGAGCACATCTATGACTGATCTTCCTGAACCTAGCAACGGGACAGATGTGTGGAGGTGGAAGGATGTTCAAAAAATCACTAAGGCATGTCATGTCCATGCATGCAGATGTGCACACAGATACTCACCCCATGTGAGAACCACAGGCACACTGAGTCACCTGGGTAGCACTTTCCAAGATTCTGTTAGTACTCCAGTCACAGATATCAAACTCCATGCCCAGAAAACCTTTACTTATGGGCATGCAGCTCCTTCAGCCCTCACACAACAGGGTATTCTGTTGTCACAGCTGAGTGACCAGTGCAATCCTGAAGAAAAAGCCTGCTCTGCAGGGGTGGGTGGCTTGTTTCACCCAGGAGAGAACAGAAATGTTAGTTCAAATGATGATTCCAAGCCCCAACAATGTCAAAACCCCTTAGCTCTGTGACTGCATACTCAGGACCAGAGAGGGACAGCCACACATGACTGGTGTTCCCAGTGTTTCACATAATGAGGGTGCTTTCTTTTTCTACTACCTGTGGAGAGAGGAGATTAGAGGGAAAGCTAGCCAGAGTCACCCCCGATAGGGGTGTCATGCAGCCATGACTGACCTAGATCTTACAGCCTTACCCTCCTGGACTCTGGGTTGACAGTCATATACCACCATGCCAGGTTTATACGGAGCCCGGGCAAGGACCCAAGGCTTTGTACTATTAGGTAGGCTCTTCACCCGCTGCACTCATCTCCAGCCAAAGTGGTATCTGTTTTTTGAGAGGGTTGCAAAGATGGCTATGACCTTGAAATTGAGACTCAGTATGACCACTGAAAACCTGGTTGTTTGAAATGGTTTGATTTTTTGGCTTCTTAATAAAATTCATTTTTCAGTTCTGTCCCATGTGCTAAGGATGGAGGAGCACATGTGGGGGACAGAGGAAATGTGAGGAATCACTACAAGCAAACACACAGGATCCGTCTCTGTTTCTGCGCTGCCGTCTGCTGCGTGAACACCCTGGAAAGGGCTTAGCAGGTTCAGAAGTTTCAGTCATGAAGAAAGATTTCCCTTGGTGCCAAGCACTAAGAGCAGTTGGGAAAACACTACACATAGATGTCTTTCACCACAAATGGTGAGCTGCAAGCCAGGCTCCCTGTTTCTAAGTCAAGCAGTCATTTGGATGGACAGTTGCTGGCTGACAACATTTGAACTGTGTCACCAGCAGCTCCTGAACACTACCTGATAAGGCAGAGGCAGACTGAAGAATTTACTGGAACACTACTGCTGCCCACTGGCCTATTTATGGAGCTATTTTGCAGCGATGAAGGTTGGCTTCCCAGGGACATGATGTCACAGGAGCCACCGGGATCACCTAGCAACAGGACACAAGCAGCATGTCCAGCTGGTCTATTTATAACCAGCTCTCTGGCAATGTCAAGAGGTGAGCAGTTAGACCAGCCAGAGACGCACAGGGTCATTGGATTCTTCTGGAAGCCACAGCTGTTACTGGAGTTGACAGAGGGTGCCACAGCCCAAACTCTCACCTGTCACACTTGGTCCAAAGTGTGTTCCACAGAACTTCAGTTTGTGCCCAGCCCTACCAAGGGCTGCCCAGAAGAGCTGGGCCGGATAAGCCACTGTCAGCACCCATTCTAAACCAGCTCAGACAACCTGAGCTCAAAGCCAAGAGCTGGTGTTGGACACACTGGCACAGAAGTCTGGTAGCCCAAAGTCCATGAGCTTCTCTCTTCCCTCCAGCCATCTATTCTAGGCTCAGTGTCTAGGGGGAGGTTCTCGGGGAACTGAGGAAGGAGCCTGGGTGTCTCAAGGGTAATTCTGGGTGGATAGACACCTTCCTCAGTGGGCTAAGGATCATCTTCTCCTCTGCCCACTATAGATGCTCATTCCTCCCTGCTGGATGGGTCCTGGACTTGTCATTCCCACCTCCATTGGAATGTGGCCCTTTTAAGAAAAAAGAAATGTATCTACTTTTCACTTATTCACTTTACATCCTATTCACTGCCCACCTCCTGGTCACCCCCTCCCATAGTTCTTCCCCATCCCCTCTTTCCTTTTCTTCTGAGTGGGTGGGAACCCCCTGGGTACCCCCTGACCCTGACACTTCAAGTCTCTGTCAGGCTAGACGCTTCCTCTCCCACTGGGGCCAGCTAAAAGAACATATCCCACAGACAGGCAACAGCTTTTGGGATAGCCCCTCCAGACCCACATGAAAACCAAGCTGCACATCTGCTACATATGTGCAAGGGGGCCTAAGTCCAACCTGTGTATGCTCTTTGGTTGCTGGTTCAGACTCTGAAAGTCCCAAGGGCCCAGGTGAGTTGACTCTGTTGGTCTTCCTGTGGGGTTCCTATCTCCTTCTGGGCCCACAATCTTTCCTCCTATTCTTCCATAAGAGCCTCCAAGCTTCATCCACTGTTTGTTTGGCTGTGGGTGTCTGTGTCTGTTTGAGTCATCTGCTGGGGGGAGCCTCCCAAAGAACAGCCATGCTAGACTCCTGTCCGCAAGCATAACTGAGTAACATTAATAATGTCAGGGATTGGTGCTTGTCTATGGGATGGGTCTCAAGTTGAGCCCAGTTACCTATCTCTGTTCCATGCCCAATCCCTGTGACTCTTGTAGACAGGATAAGTTTTGGGTCGAAATTTCTGTGGATAGGTTGGTGTCCCTATGGCTCCACTAGGCTTCCAGTCTGGAAATGTGGCCTTTCTTTATATCAGAATCAAAGGCCACTGATACAGTCTGAATATGACACATCTTCAGTATGTTATGGCTGTGAGCTCTTGGGCCTCAGCTGATGCGGTGGTTTGGTGAGGTGTGGAACCATTTGTACATGAAGTGTTTTGTTAACTGGCAGATGAAAGGCTGAAGGGTCACGATCCATTTAGCCACTGAGACATAAACAGCCTCTCCTTCTACTGCCACAGCCACAAGCAGCTCTCAACACCAGGCCTTTCCCACCATGATGGTCTGTATCCCCTTAAACTTTGACCTGAATAAGAGTCTTTTACGTTGCTTCTCTGGGAACTTTATCATACTGATGAGAAAGGAGTGGTTCCTTAGACCGTTCAGCCATCAATACCTAATAGTGAAGATAAAAGGTGACTAAGGCAGACATAAGCTACTGTCATGCTGGTGTGACATGCATTGTGATTGTCACAGACAGAGAACACAGTTAATATGAAATTACAGTAATTCTAGATGTGGGTCATCATGTGTACATCTGTGCTTCATGATAGCCCCCAACAGCCATCTTGGCTCATGCGCTGACACAGGGGTAGAGCTGTTCAGTAAGACCACAGTCTTTACGATGCTAAGTTTGAATTGTGCTTCACACAGTCATTGTGAGGGAAGGGGTGCACTCACCATGTATACACGTGTGAAAACCCGAGGCCAATGTCAGATATCTTCCTCTATAGATCTCCATCTGTGTGTGCATGTGCATGTTTGTGCCTGTGTATGCATGTGTGTGTGACTGTGTGTGTATGTGTGTGCATGTGCATGTACAGATGTGTGTGTGTGTTTAATGAGATAGGGTCTTACAGTACAGACAAGACTGGCCTCAGACCCCCAGCAACCACACACCTCTGCCTCTTGAGTGCTAGGACTAAAAGCGTGCACCATCCTGCCCAGTCCACCACCTCACTGAATCTAGAACTCACTGACTGGTCAAACTGACTGGCCAGGGAACCACACGGCTCTGCCTGTCTCTAGTCCACTGGTACTCGGATTATAGATGTGAGCTGCCACACTCTGGGATCCAAACTCCAGCCTTCATGCTTACACAAGAAGCTCTGTACCATCTGAGCCATCTTCCCAGCCCTCCCCACACACTTCTGTCTAAGAGGTGCTCTTGATGCCTCACAGGGCTGCCAGTCATGATGGACAGAGCGAAAGAAAGCGCAGTGCCCAGAGGGAAGGTCCCCAGGCCACATTCATCCTGTGTCTTCCCCTCCCCCCTCTTAGGGCCCTAGATCCTCTGGGGCGGAGTACCAGACGAGGCAATGGTGAAGAGAAAAGATTTCTCTCACTTGTAGGGTGCAAGCTGAGCTGTGCTCTGCACCTGCCAACTTGTTCCGGGGTCTCGGATACCTGAATCTTCCAGGTTCTGTGGAAAAGTTTCCCAGAACTCCCTACTGCCAGGTCCCCTACTCTGGACAGCCAGCCCTGCCTTGTCCTCACATATCATGACTACAGTTTCTCTAGGCTAGAGCCCCCTTCCCCAGAGGAGACCCTTGTGCAGAGAGCAGGCATGGAAGAATAGATGCGAGGTGCTGAATAGCCAGAGTCTAAGCTGATGCCATAATGTCCCACCTCTAAGAATAAGACACAGAGGGAGCTGGGGAAATGGCTTCATCAGTAAAATGCTTACTTTGAAAACATGAGGGGGATAGAGAGACAACTCAGTGATTGAGAGCACTGACTGCTCTTCCGGAGGTCCTGAGTTCAATTCCCAGCAACCACATGGTGGCTCACAACCATCTGTAATGGGATCTGATGCCCTCTTCTGGTGTGTCTGAAGAGAGTGACAGTGTACTCATACACACATAAAACAAATAAATCTTTAAAAAAATAAAAAGAAAACATGAGGACTTGAATTCAGATCTCCAACACACGTCAAAAGCTGGGCATGCTCTCTCTCTCTCTCTCTCTCTCTCTCTCTCTCTCTCTCTCTCTCACACACACACACACACACACACACACACTTGTAATAGCACTGGACAGTAGAGACAAGTGAATCTTGGCAGTTTGCCTACAAGCTAGTTTAGACAATTGATGAGCTTTATGAGAGCCCATGTCTCAGAGGATGAGATAGACAGTGATAAAGGAGTCACCCAGCATTCACTCTGGCCTCCATATATGCGTACACACATGCATAGACCACATTACACACACACAAACAACCATGTCCATTTGCTTGGCCTCTGGTGTGGCAAGCACCCTTCTCCTGTAACCTGACCATCTCTGGGGAAGCCACATATGTTAAATAGCAGCAGATTAATTGACTGATAGAACCTTCTGACTACAGAGAATCACAGCACTGCAGGTCAAGAGCCCAAACTACCTGGGCTATCTCCAGCCCTTTTATGATCTACTAATGCCAACCTAATATCCGATCTGTGACCATTTAGTGAATCTTTCAGATGCTATTTAGCAAACTCTCAGCTTCACTGGCCCCAGAGCTAAGAATATTACCAGATAGCATCTGAAACCGACAGCAGACAGCTCCCTGCCAGCTGTAAACCCCACCAGATGTTCCCAGCAGCATTTGTAAATGCACTGATTGGTTAGTAATGGCTTTGTTTTGGTCTGTGACTACTAAAGTCACTGGTCCACAGCAGAACGTCATTCAAGGAAACCTGAAAAACTGCATCCAGGTGCTGGCTCATCTCTGAGCTCTTTGCATCAGGAGCTGTGTTTGGCATAAACACTTCCTCTCGGAGTCTGACCTTGAGGCCTTGTGGACTGATGCCATGGAGTCTATATTCCCTCCTCCTTCTCCCCTGGGGAAAGGGTCCTTGGTCCCTTGGGCTCCTACTCAAGTCCTACAAGCTGTTTCAACTATCTTCAGAGAAGGCCACATTCCTCCTTTTTTCCATGCAGACTTTGTCTCTTTCACCCAACGCTCAGGGCCATATCCCCACCGCCTTGATGTTTTGAAATAGCTGTTAGCAGTGCTAGGATAAAAAGCTTGATGTTTACTAAGGCATCAAAACAGCCTTTAGGACCTGGGAACAATTCCGGAAACAGCAGGATTCCACAGCAGTAGAGTGACACTCGGCCCAACCCTGTCCACTTACTGTGTTCTCCCTGTACGTTCACGATTTTAATTCTCACTTTCCTTCTGTTGCACTTCTATTAAACAGTGCATAGATCCGACCACAAACTCTGTGCTGTATCTTCTGTGCTTCCTGATGCACAGCCGACCAAGTCCTGTCAGGGTTAAATGCGATACTAAATGGACAAGGGCGCCACCTACAGGTAATTTTGACGAATAGCATAGCTGCCTTCAAACCGGGCGGTTAATGGGGTGTAACGACCGCAAAGCGACCGCCCTAAGTTCCCATCCGCATCCGCCAGCTGACTGGTCCCCGCAGGGCGTCCAGGTACACGCTGTGCCAAACTTGCCCGCAGCAGCAAGCCAAGAGAATTGCGTGGGAAAATGGAAAACAGGCCTGCACGCCTCCACGGGAAGTTGACGATCAGCAGGAACCGAATCTCCGAAGTCACCCGCAACCTCTCTCAGACTGGCAGTCTAAAAAAGGCATATCCTGGTGGCGGGAGGGTGACTCAGTTTCCCGGTGACTCAGCGCCACAAGTGCGCGGTGGTGCGGGTGTGCTCGGCTATTCCGGGCGAGGCGGTAGATCGGCCTCGTGGGTCCGCGCAGCTCAGGAAGCTCAAGTGGGGTGTGAGAGGAAGAACTCCCCACGCGGGGAACGCGGGGAGGTGACTCAGCTGCGACGCAACGCTCGCGGGGCTGCAGCTCCGCGCCACCGTGAACCCCTGCGCAAATGCGCGCAGGCCACTGGGTCCCCACGCGCACTTGTCCCTGTGCGTCCCCGAGGGCAGGCCGCTGTCCCCCAGGGAACACACTCTTCTCAATATCCTGTGGCACGTGGTGACGGGAGACTTCGTCCCAGGGCTTGTCTCTGCGGCAAGTGCACACAAGTGACCGATTCCCCCGCGTGGGGGTTGCAATCCACACACTAGAGGCCCCTTCTCTTCTCACACCCTTGGAGGCTTGGGCGCAAACTCCAGAGGTGACTGGCTAGCTCAGCTGTCCTGTTCCTGGGCTACAGTTACAACTTACATGTCAAGGTTCGGTGAGTCCTGAGGGCAGCGCTCTCAGGGTCTGAGGGCCAGCAAGGAGCTGGTGAGCTGGCAGGCTGCTCTCCTCATAACAGTACGTGGGGGTTGGGAAGAAAATGTCTAGGGTGTCGCCTGCCCTCCAATCTACAGAGCTTGGCTCCTATCGCCTTGGAGTCTGAATCTTTCAACGCTTTTTCTGAATGGAGCTGCCTAGCAATAGATGCCGGTCTCAGAGAGGACCGAAGGGCCGTTTTCCATTGCAGTTCAGAGCCCAGAGAACCTTCCACATCTACACCCATAGATGCTACGCTGCCATCTATGCTGCATAGATCGAAAAATTGCTTTCCAGAAGTTATGTAGGATGGGGAGGATTTTTTCTCCTAATTTAAGTAAAAAATGCAGGTGTGACTTACGTGTGATTTGCAGGAAGAAAGAGGAGGGAACTTGAGATACCGAAATTCACTGCAAAGTGGATACCTCTCAATGCGTGACCACTTCACACACACACACACACACACACACACACATACACACACATACACACACACATACACACACACACACACACTGAATCCATGTGACCTGGAATTTGTAAGGGAGGGTTACTATTTTATAAACTAAGAGGATGCCAAATGAACATTAGATTAACTGGACACACACACACACACACACACACACACACAGAGACACACACACAGAGAGACACAGACACACACACACACACACACACACACACAATTTTCTTCTCTCAAGCCAACATCAGAACGACACAGAAGAACCCCCAAATGCAACTACCTTGATCATGAAAATAAGGACAAGGGGCTCCAAGTGTCACCTGTAGATCTCTCAGATCTGGAGTTGCAAAGGCTGAGGGCCACAAAACCATCAAACTGGGGCCATCTTTGGGGGCACTTAAACTACTGTGGTAAGGTCATCTTAAGTCCAAGAGAATGAAATGCAGCCTTGCATTGTAGGAATCAAAGCAGAGTGTGTCATTCTACACACTATTGACTACAAGTAAAGTCAACCAACGGAATCGTATTCAAAGCCATTTTGGTAAACCTGTAAAAAAAAAAAAAAAAAAAGAGTGCAGAATAGAGTCCAGGCTGGTGTGGAGGAAGAGCCCGCCCACTGTGTACACTACCTGGATGCAATCCTCAGCTAATCTCATCTCTCTTTTCCTCTTTGTGGTGACACTGTGAAGTAGGCAAGTGCTTGATTTCATTTCCAGCACCACCCTCAGGTCTACTCCTTCCTGTTGCGTAACTGTATATTTAATTTCAACCTGATTTTCACCTCTGACAGGTCGTAAGTTTGTTCTACAATGACTTGCTTCATACACAGATCACTGTAAAGTGCAGATGTTCTTTAGTCCCACTGTTCCTCGCACCTGAAACACAGCGAGTGTTTATGCAGACCATAAAACAGACGGAAGAAGAGACGGATGAATGGAGAATGGGTGGGAGAAACTGGAGGGAAGATGAAGCCAGAAGAACGGTAGGTAGATAATGGCTGGCTGGGTGGGCGGGGAGATGGGTGGGTGGGTGGATGGCAGCACAGGAAACAGATGGAAGCAGAGTGAGGGAAGGCTAGACGAGTGAGTACAGTCGGATTATTTTCCCTCTTCCTGTAGATTCTTCCCAGCTTACGATTTGGGTTTGGAAAAACCTCAAATAAAAAATGACCTAAATCGTGCACGTCTCCAGCCTCTTCTATAGTTTGTATGTGGCAGAGCCAGAATCTATTTTCTCATAGTGCAGAGATGGAATACTCTTTGTAAGCAAGCACACCGTTTTGGTGGTGTGTTCACACCCAGTAAGACTTCCCTCTAGATGGTGATTGTTCAGGTGCCCTGACTACAACAGGGTGGCCTTTAGAGTCAGACACGGGATGAGCAGGTAAGCTCAAGGAGTTGAGGGATCTGGTATGAAGCTGACAGGGCTCCCAGCTAACCCAGACAATATGTGTTGTGTATAGTAATAGCCACAACAGACAGATGCTCATGAAGAGTCAGCGGTGATGTTGAGATAGAAGAGCTCTGGTGTAGTCACTAACTAAATCAGGGACGTGCAGTGCTCTCAAGCATTAGAGAGGAGTGGGACATTTTAGTAGGGTAAAAAGATGTCTCAGTGGTTAAGGGTGCTTGCTGCACAATCATGAAGACTAGAGTTCAAATCCTAGCTCCCATAGAACAAGCCAGGCATCCCACCAGGACAGAGACAGTAGGATTGCTGGGGCTAGCTTGTCCAGCCCAGGGTAAACAAACAGTCACAGGTAGAGGAAGAGACCTCATCTCAAAGGGATAGGTGGAGAGTGAACGAGGGTATTCAGTGCCCTCTTCTGGTCTCTGAATTAACACATGCACACACACACACACACACACACACACACACACACACACACACACCGTATTAAATAGATTAATCCTTTTAGGACAGAAGGGCAAAAGTTCAGCCATTTGCTCCAGTTTCACACATCACCCTGCTATTCTGAAAGCTGATTGCATGCATGACAACCCATCCCTCCCTTTGAATGCATGGACTAGCCAGTAGATGTCCTAAATGTAAATTGCTTAGATGTAGATTATCTCCAGGATTGTGGTTGGATGCTAGGTCCTCAAATGTGTTGGTGTTGGGATGCTTGGTCTTCAAATGTGATGATGTTGGGTTGCTCAGTCCTCAAATGTGGTGATGCTGGGATGCTCAGTCCTCAAAT
>JADRCH010000044.1:7129868-7141631 GCA_019843965.1 Rhynchomys soricoides | reverse complement strand
AGTCCTCAAATGTGGTGATGTTGGGATGCTCAGTCCTCAAATGTGGTAATGCTGGGATGCTTGGTCTTCAGATTGGTGGTGCTGAGAGGCGGTAAAGTCCTGGAGAGGAGGCCAGTAGCAGGAGGTAATTGCATCAAAGAAGGAATCAGTGTACATCTAACAGACTGATTTAGCTGTCAAAAGCATGGGCTGTTACATGAAGACCTGGTGTAATGCTTGTTTATCTGGCCTCTTGCCTCATTCTGTGCCTTCCCCCCTCAAGCATACTTCCACCACGCTGTCATTAGCCATGTCATGATCAAGGCCCTCACCTGAGCCCAGCAGATGAGGCTCCAAAACTGGGCTCTAGTAAACTTTCCTTTAGAGTAGCCTTCCCAGGGCAGATCTGGACAGTAGTGCCAAAGCTGAGCAGATGTCAGCACCATACACCCCCACAGGTAGAGTAGAAAGTACAGCCTGGAGCCTGCCCCAGCAACTGGACACCCATGAACAAAAGCAGAAAGGCTTTGATACAGAAGAAAGGCACAAACCTATGGATTCAAAAAGCTCAAAGAGACCAGAATCCATATCAAGGTGTAGTGTAATCAATTCTGGGAAAATTGAACAAAGTCAGCAAAGAACATTACAGAAGCAAGAGAGCAGCATGTTCTCCTGGGGGTGATGGCCCGGAGGAACGCAGAGTCTCACCTGACATGAGGCCCAGACAAAGGGAAGGAAATGACAGTGGAGAGTTACTGAGAGGAATGAAATGTCACAATTCAATCTTCCAGAAAGATGCAGTAAGGACATTTTCAGCTGACAGGAAGCCAGGATCGTGCTTCCCAGCGGACCTGCTCTGAAGGATGTTCTCGAGCTATCAACCATGCTGGTTCTAGAAATAAACTGTAAATATTGAGAATAAAGGGAGAAACTGGAAACCAGAACTACCTGGCAAATTTTAAATTATCCTTAAGGTGGGATGGGCCACTCCCGCTCTCTTAGGACTTTGGAGGCCCAGGCAGAAGAGTTGTTGAAATTTGAGGCTATTCTCAGACACATGCTGAGTTCTAGGCCAGCCTGGGATGCATAATGAAATCCTGTCTCAAACCAAATTCAAACCGAATTCAACTCTTCTTACTTCTGGTTTTTTTTAAATTGTCAAACATATCAAACAACAGAATATGAGTTAAAACAGCATGCTAGAAATGTCAACAAATAAAAATAAACCAGGAGAGAAGAGCTAAATCTCAGGGGCGGCAAATAAAAAGTAAACAAAAACCGAGACACAAATCCAAATATAACAATAATTAAACATAAACGCAGTCTATCACATCAGTTAAGACGGAGATTGCCAGAACAGATTTGGGAAACATGATGCAGACATATGTTGTCTACAAAAATCTCACTTCAAATGCAATTGTCTGGTCAGGATTAAAACAAAAGAACAGAAAGACCACACCAGTAAAACACTGACCCAATGAAAAAGGTGGCTGTATCAAAATCAGACAATTCCGAGACATGACTCAATACCTGGAGCCAGGAGAAAAGTCAGCTCATCAGGGAGACACGAGACATCAGAGTGGGCATGCCTAGCACTGAGCTGGGCAGGGAGAGTAGGGACTGTTCCAGCTGCAAGAGGCAATAAACAGACTCTATCTCTGCTCTCCAGACATGATGCAAGTGGTGGGTAAAGAATTCACAGGGCTACAATGTATCCAACACTAATTGGACCCATATCCTCTGTTACACAAAGGACATTCTCCAAGAAAGGGCATACCCTGAGTTATAAAAGGAGCCTGAACATAATATTTTTAAAACCATGGAAGTCGAGAGTTGTTTATTCTGTGGACAGAATGAAATCATGATGAAACCAGATATTAAAACAGGAACTCCCACAGGGGACAGACCCCACCAAGCTGGGAGACTAACAATACATTCTCAAACAGACTGTAGATCAAAGTAAACGAGCTATTACTTTAGACTGGATGTAAACGGGACCAAGCTGCAAAGGGGATGAGAATCAACTAGTCAGCACACGGAGAGGTCTTTTGGAAGGCCAGTGCGTATGTCAAAGCAGGAAGTCTCAAACGGGCCATCTAAAGTTTCCAGCGCATGAAGTTAGAAAGGGGTGCAGAATAAACACAAAGCAAAGACAAGAAAGAAAATAATAAAGACCAGAGAAGAAATTTCAAAGAAAAATATTTCAAACCAAGATCTCACTCTGTAACTCTGGCAGAACCTAAGTTCATGATCCTCCTGCCTCAGCCTCCGTGGTGTTAGGATTAACAGGCATATGCTACTGGGCCATGCAGATCAATGAAATTGGAAGCAGAAAAAAAATCCATGAAACAACAACAAAAACTGATTCACTGAAAAATCAATATAGATACTGTTGTGTTTTATAAAGAAGAAGGGGGAGGAGCAGGAGGAGGTGGAGGAGGAGGGAGAGGAGGAGGAAGAGTAGAAGGAAGAGGTGGAGGAGGAAGTGGATAAGGAAGAGGAGGTGGATGAGGAAGAGAAAGAAGAGGAGGAGGAGGAAGAGGAGGAGGAGGAGGAGGAGGAGGAGGAGGAGGAGGAGGAGGAGGAGAAGCAGCAGCAGCCAGGAATATGTTTGGTGGAGGCGCAGTACAATGTGGGGGAAGGGGATGCCTCTGGGGGCCCTTGCTGAGGAATCCCTTCCCCCTGAGTTACCACAGTATAGTATAGAATAGCTTATTCGGGGCATGGGGAGGGGAGTTGAGGGGGTAGTAGAGACAGAAAAAGGGAGAGAAGGGGTGAGGCAGGGAGGGAAATGGGGAGAGAAGGGGCAGAGGGAAGAAGAGCAAGAGAGTGAGGAGGGGTCAAGCAGCCCCTTTTATAGTGCGTCAGGCACACCTGGCTGTTGCCAAGTAACTGCGGGGCAGAGCCTAGACGAAATGCTAACAGATACCAACAAAGAAAAAGATGAAGATGATAATTTCTAATATTGGAGAATAAATAAAAGCCATCACTGTGGGCTCCACATACATGCTAGTGTGGGAATCCTATGAACCTCTCCACACAATCAGTAATTCAGGAGGAACTAGTCATGAAAGGAAGACTCCCAATGCTGTCCAAGATTTACAGAGGGCCCAAATCATCCTGCAACTGTTTAAAACTGAATTCGCCATTGGAAAGCTTTCAAAAAAGGCATTTGCAGATTCAGACAGCTTCCTTGGCAAGCTCTTCCGAACATTCAAAGATGACACGGCACCAGTTCTGCTTGATCTCTTCCAGAAAACAAAAGGCAGAACATTGTGTGGCCCATGTTTTGTACATGGCGTTCTCTGATACATAATGTGGACCAAGGGCTGGCGAGATGGCTCAGTGGGTAAAGGTGCTTGCTGCAAGCCTGACACCCTGAGTTCAATCCCCAGAACCCACACAGAGAAAAGAAAGAATGACCCCTTCAAGTTGCCCTTCTGTATGCATACCATGGTACATGCACATACTAATTTAACCAGACTATGACAGCACAAGAAAAAGACTAAAAGTGGCTTTCTTAACTTTTGTACACAAAATGTGTTTAATAAAATAGCAAACAAGAAGATGATTCCTACCTGGGGCCATATGACCCAGGCAGGGAGCCAACCCAAGATGATCACCAATCCAGCAGAACCAGGAAGGCCTAGATGGGCAGACCACACCCAAAAGGACCCCTGCCACACTGCACAGGTGGGGCATAGCACTCCTGAGACAATCCCAGACACCCAGAGACCCCTGGTGCCGCTAAGAGGAGCCAGTAAGTAGTGGAGAAATGGAAGAGAAACAGAAACAGAAACAGAAGAATGTGGGCACAATGAAGAGAGGCAGAACTGGAGACTCAAGATTAGTGAGAGGCAGCCTGCTGTGAGTAACTAGTAGTGCCACCAAGGACCATGATAAGGTTCTGGCCTGTGCTGCCACCAAAGGCCATGTCTGGATCCATGGCCCTGCAGTAGCAAGGGTCTATTACCACCAAAGGCCAGTCCGACATTTCTAGTCTGGGCTGCTACCTGGGGCCATGTTGATGTCTAAAGGTTGTGCAGAACCAGCCTCACCCCTTGCCTGGGCATCATGGGAGAGCTGACCCTGGAGGCATAAGATCAGGAGAGCTGTCCCTGCCCCTAGCCAACTATAGTACTCAGGAGGAGGGCCACACATCTCCCAAGAAGTAAGGTAGAGCTGGCTCTGATTGCAAGAGTTATGGGTGAGCTGGCACCAAGGGTGTGAATGTGGAAGAGCTGGCCCATTCACTCATCTCAGGAGTGGTGGCATTGGCAAGGGAGAGATGCCTTCCCTCCTTCTGTCCATCATCATCTGTAGCAGGCTGAAGAGCTAGCCCTGGGGTCATGAGAACAGGAGAGCTGGCCCTGCCCATCACCGGCTGCAGCACTTAGGAGAATGGCCCTGCACCTTGCTTGGGCACAGTAGAGCTAACCCTGGTGGCAGGGGCACTGGTAAGCTGGCCCTGAGGGTGTCAGTGTGGGAGAGCTGGCCCCACAACTTGTCTGCTGTATGTACAGAGGTGCACAGGAAGAAGAAATGCCCGCCACCTCATCCTTTGCCACCTATGCCAGGTGAGAGAACTGGCCTTGTTCTTCACACATCTTCAACACTTGGGAGAGCAGGCTCTGCACCTCACCTGAGCAGCAGGATAGAGCTGTTCCCTTGCTGGCATTGGATGACCTAGCAGGGGCAGGGATGGAGAGCTGGCAGGCTGGCCAGCTCAGCTACCTCTCCAGGTCCAGGGCTTTAGGTTGGCCCACCCCAAAATCTACCTTCAACTGCTAGAGCACATGAAGGGGCCAGTCCTGCAGATCCAAAACCACAGGATCTCCATGACACAAGGCAACAACAGGACTCCGAGAGGAGTCTCAATGCGGTTCCAGTATTGATAGAGTAACAGAATCCAGAGGCCTCAGACTGGACAAATGACTCAATGAAATGAACATTTGCAAGCAAAGAAGTGTGGACAGAAGGGCCTACTGTGGGACACGCTAAGGTTTCCACAACAAGATATTTTTCTTTTGGTGAGGAAGTTGTAAGGGTGAAGGGCAGGTCCAAGAGAACAGGGAGATAAATGGGATGGAGGTACACGGTGTGAAAGTCACACACACACACAAAGTTTAAAAAAACAGCAACCAAAATGTTTGACATATAAAAAAAATAACAAGCTGTGAATGAGGGGACTTTATTGTGGAAATATACTAGCCACTTGTCTGCATAGACACACACAGAGTGTGTACAAGCACGCAGACGAACACTCATATACACACATTTTATTTATTTATTTTAAAAAAAGGTTACTTTGAGCTAAATCAAGACAGCTTGATATGGAAAGTAGAGCCACATAGGTGGGTGAACCCCTGAGATAAACTCACATCTACGGCCAGTTAAATTACAGATACCAAACGAACTCAGTAAAGAAACAACGACCTCTCTTACTCGGTGTCTGAGAACAGATACCCCCAGGTAACGTAGTAGTGTGCTTAAAGGCACACCTGATCTTTTAAAAACTAAACCGATCTTATTTTCCACACATCTAGATGCAGCTGATTTTTGACAAACACTTCCAAGATCGTTTCAATTCTGAGAGTAGAGGATCAAGGGGGAGAACCTGAGAATGTCAGGGCACCATAAAAACCTGGACGGGGATGGGTGACATAACTGTCGAGTGGTTTGGTTATGGTCCCATGATGCCTAGTTATTTAACTTCTCCATTCTCCCAGACAGAGGAAAAGCACAAAGAGCTCTGTCTGTCGGTTATGTCGGAAAGTGAGCAGAGGACCAAAACCAGGCCTCCCTCTGTGTCCTTGATCTAGTAATGTGAGCCCGGGTACCGTGCTTAGTCTTCACAGCAGGATATCCTGTTTTATCTTTACACAATGTTTTCTGATTGTTTCTTCCATGTAAAGTTTGCTCGTACATTACCCTGATCCGTCCTCAGTACAGCTGTACTAGGTTGACTTCACCAAGGACATTTCAGTACTTAGACTTTTCACGAAAACTGAAAAACATATCCATCTCACATGGATTGTATTTCAACCCAGTTTAAACTGAAGCTTGCTGGGCGTGGTGACACACACCTTTAATCCAAGCACTGGGAGGCAGAACTAGCAGGTGGATCTCTACCAGTCTGAAGTCAGCCTGATCTACACAAAGAATTCCAGGCCAGCCAGCAGGTTGGTCTATATAGTGAGACACTGTCTCGAATAACAGACAAAATTGCCAAAGCTTAAATGTCTCCCCCACCAAGCACACACATACATACAATATCTTCTTTTTGTACATATCTCTGTGTGTGTTTGCAACCTTTTATGTGTACACATGGAGATAGGCTCGTGTATACAACATGAAGTCAATGTCTAGGGTCTACCTGAATTACTCTTACTTTTTGAGAAACTGTCATTAAACCTGGAAGTCTCCAATTCAGCCAGACTGGTTGGTAAGCAAACTCCAGGGATCTGCCTGCCTCATCCCCCCCAACCCCCTGTGCCACCACACTTTTTACAGGAATTCTGGAAATCCAAATTCACACCCTCGGACTAAGCCACCTCTCCAGCTCGCATCTGAGCTGACTACCTCAGATGAGTTTGAATACAGCCCTTTGCTCTTGTCCCCTCCATTCCAGAAATGTGCTAAGGCCTGGGGGATCCAATTTCAATGTTACTCTGCTGGCCTTGTGTCTAAGGACTGCCTGGGCTGACAACACAGTGAAGGAATGGGAGTGTTCTCTTCCTTTGTAGTTAGTGGCTGTAAGTCACCCCCAGTCCACGACTCTTGTTTGAACAAATACAAAATAAAAATGATCTAAGGTACGCAGCAGAGCTCACAGGTTTATTGGCGGTATGTGTGGTAACTTCTCTTTTAATGTTTCAGTGGTAGTTCTAGCAACAAATCCATAAAAGCTTAATTTTTATACAAATAGTTTTATTACAAATTTGAATTCTTAAGAAATACACATTTAAAGAAATTACACAGAAGGCCTTAGTAGTCTTAAAAACTTTTTTTTTGGGGGGGGGGGGACTTTTAGTGAAATGTCACTTCAAGCATAGTGGTCTGAGTCTGCCCTCCTGTGACCTGTCCACTCCCTGCAGGAGCTGTGACACAGCTCGTGAGGAGCTAGGAAGTGGCCTGTGTGTGCTCAGGTGTGGAATGCCTGCCAGGATGCAGGATGAAGGATGCTAACAAAGGCCTTGGCTGTCATACTGGAAGTCAGTTATTCAGTCTGTGGTTAGTGTTGCAAACCCTGAAAATACTCCGCGCAGGAGCAAAAGCAGTAAGCGCCAGGCACAGGGCTCATTATCATAGACTCCACGTTTAGGAATGGGTTCGGCTTTGGCTCTACACCTCCTTTGGCTTAGAAGTGAGTGAGAAAAGCTGGTGTTTCACATTCGGTGGCCTGGTGTTGAAAACCCTGTGAAAGAATAGCACAGTTTCTCGAGAGAGAAAAACGAAGTGCGCTTTATTTAACAACGGGCTCTACACTAGAACTTGACCTGCCTAATTGCTGACACCTATATAAATTACTAATATATATATATTTATTTACTTATTTATTTATTTCCCGTCTACCTTTGGACCATCTTTATCCCACAGGAAAGCCATGACTTCCACAAAAGCAGCTGCGTAGTATACCACACAGGGCATGAGTTTGTGTTTGGGGCTGAAACAGTGGAATTCCATGTAGAAGGTGGAAAAAACCGGTTTCCTTGACTGCTATCTGCACAGCCCATCGAGGGACCTGATGTGGAAACACTGGACAGTGGATCAGACAGCACTCACGTCTGGGGTGACAGGATGAAGCGGGCTGTGGGCTGTGTAGAGAGCACCTTGCGCCCCTAGCACCTTTGGGTTTCGTATGGAGTTCTCGCCCCAGACATCAGTGCACTGGATTGCAAAAGGCAATTCATCTTTTATTGGATCAGGAGCGCCATTTGGTATGTGCCATTATGGAAAGCTCGTCGCTGTCTGTCCTTCTTCTTCAGCAAACAGAGGCCAACGAAGCGGGGTGTGTTAGTTACGCAAATCCCTATAAGGCACTTTATGGTTTTCATAGTGGACAGTGAGGTACATAGGATATAATTCTAGGGTTCATTGCTGTTAAAAATACAACAGGGGGGGAAGAGGACAAGGAGGGAGTAGCACCATGTTGTGACGGTGGCAGAGGCGAGCATCATTATGTTCTTCTCATGCACACTTGGCAGCGGCTGACGTGTGTGCGCAGCTCCCCTGCCTTCAAGGTGGACGGCGTGGGCTTCCTGTAACACAACAGAATTATTACACCATCAGCATCAGCATCAGCATCAATCAGCACGGAGCATCAGAAATGCAAATGCTTAAAGAATTAGAAATTCCTTAGCCCCAGCTCCCAAGCCCTATGATCCCTAAGGGACCAGATACACACCTGTCCACCCTGATGACAATCAGCACCTGGGGTCTGTGGTTCAACAACATGAGAATGTTTTAGACATCACTCACATGCATGAGCCCACCAGAGCCCAGCTGAGGTCCCCTTTCAGCCCCAGGACCATGCTTTATATTATAATTAGCTTTGCATTGTCTCCAGTAGATTGAAGCCGCCCCAGGATATGGAGAAATATTATTCTTCTCCACAATATTTAACAGACAGTGAGTGTTCATTATATTTCATTGGATGGTATGGTAAGTGATAACCTGGAATAATGAACTGACACTCAAAATATGTTCCTAACTCTGGAAGTGTTTGGATACACGTGACCTAAGGTGAGGCCAAAGAGAGGAGGAGACACTTAGCAGCTGGGATTATTTTGACCCTCATTTTCATTGGAAAGGTGAATTCTCACCTCTGATTGGTACTTATCAAAAACAACTAAATGTAGCTCACCACATGTAAGAACATCTTGTCCTGAACTTGAAGGAGCTTACCCTAACAGATTCCATTGCAAATTCTAGCTTTAAAAAAAAAAAAAAATTATCTAATTGTGTTTAAGGAGGCAGTTTGGTTCATTATACCAGCCTGCTGGTTCTAAGCAAAAATCCCATTTTCAGCTATTAACCTTATAACGAAGCCCACCCCAGCCCTGGCTGAGGGGTAAGGAACATACTCCACTTTCCATAACCGAACTAGACTGTGTTTGCTAATGCTACTTGTAACAATTTCTCATATCCTAGCAGTTGAGCACAGGATACATTGGGATGTTTAGCAAATAACCTGAGCTGGAAAAAAAAACAAACAAGAGAACAGCAGAATTCCTCATGGCAGCCTCCAAAACAGAGATGACAGAAGGGATTGTCTGCAGGAGAGAGCAGCTATGTCTGGGGAGAAGCAGTAAGAGGATGCTCCTGCCCTATCAGCCGCTTGCATCCCTGATGTGGGATGGAGGAATTAACATATTCCTGACCATGGGAGGTGGACCAAACTAACTTCAACAAAGCCAGCAGCCCTGGGATCATTGTTCTCAGATGAATCTTAGAAATGGGAAGGGACAAGAAAGGAAAGACTTGCGTATTATTTCAGTAATATTTGTGCTGAAAGACACATCTTTTGTCATGATGCCCTTCCACATACCCCGCACCCATTGTATAAATGCTACAGAGATGAGCCCCACTGCCCTCCTAGCTATTAAAGATACAATGTTTCATATGCTGTTTGAAGATTTCAGCTGCTTTTTATAACATTTTGTAGAGGAATTTTAACACATTCCTCTACAAAAATGGCAAGTGACCTCTTTTCTTTCTCAGCTCCCCAGCAAATGGAAGAATAGAGCCTATCACCTTGGCTCACCTTTGAAAATCATACAGGTCATCTGCCCTCTCGGAACAGACTCCGATTTGATGGATTACAGGAAACAAAAGAGAAAGGGCTGTCAGGGGACAGAGCCACCAGCTCTAACTCACTTGAACATCTCGCTTCTCTCTACGGTGGCGAGCCAAAAGCTGTAAGCATTCGCGTAGTAATTGCACGTTCCTCTGCCGTGACACTCGATGAATGGGGCACTTCTAAACTCTTCCAGACAGGACCCGGGGGATGCAAGGGCTTGGCCAGAACCTTCAGCACCAGCACTGGTGTGCTGTGGGGCAAGCATAAGGTATGAGTCTGAGGTGTTATTACCCAGAGCCCAGAGAGAGAGTCATCGTCCCTAGGAAGGAGCCAGGGTATCTCCTCCAGGAGGTTCCAGGTCCCTCCTACCCCACCCTCACCCCAGGCTCACCAACTTTGGGCCCATAAAAATGCTCAACACCCATGGTGGTCCATCATCCAGGCCTGCTGGCCAGGCTAGGGCACTGAGGCCTCTACATAATCCCAGAAACCAGACACCAACTCCTCCCAGTGAGAGGGGACACCCAGCTTTCTTAGAAAATATTCAGGAGGCCCTTTTCCTGTCAAATACTAAGGCTGATGAACATTAGTAATGCAGGTCAGATGAAGAACTCAGCTCTGCCTGAGAGTTTTAAAGAGAAAGACAAACATGTCTACTTAGGATGCTTACTTAGAATTGGTAAATTCTTCCCCGTTTTCTTACTAGTTCAGGACTTGTGTGAATCAGTCAATATTTTTTAGTGTTACAATAAAATCAAATAAGCTACAATGAGCTCCTCACACAGGGAACCATCCCTGTTGTAATTAGCTTTTTAAAGAAAAGGTCACAAAGAGCTAACTAACATCTGAAAACAGACAGGTAACAGAAGAGTGCACCTCACTGCCCAGGTGCATCCTGGGTTTTAACCTGGGAGGATCATTCTCCTGGCCACCAACCCCTTGGCTGGAGCAGTGCAAGCTCACAGGCGATACCCATGTTCCCACCCATCACATGCCTCTGTTTTAAAGCTCCTGTATGTTAATACATGGGAAAAGCTGGTCAAGCTTTGGGTGATGGTCACATGACTATGTAGAGTTCACACTTCACACTGCTCACGGGAGGCAGCAGCTCCCAACACAGAGGAGCAGGGAGCCCTGGAGACACTGTAGACCTCAGGAGCAACAAGCCAGGATCCAAGTTACATTCAACCAAGGATGATTTGGGAAACTTGGAGTTATAGAGGAGATAACAACATTAATGGGGGCCCTTCCAAGGAAATGTAATCTCCCAAACACTCACCATGACGAAGGAATAGCCGATCCATAGTGAGGACCAACCATTGGGGCACTGCGGGATCTGTATGGTCTGACTGTGTACCGCCATCACCATGGCAGGAGCTTCGCAAACTGCACACCTGGAAGAGAGGAAGCAGGTGTTCGGTGTGGATGGGACCTGGGGATGATCCACCCCTTGACTCTCTCCCTAGTTCTCCTGGCTCAGCTCTAAGTGAATAATGTGTCCAGTGCTGAGACTCAGGCTCAGGGACTCCTTTTTGGTTGTACAAACCCATCTTTCCCCTAAAACATTCATTCGAACTATTCTATAACAGGAACAATGGGATCATCATTACTGTGGCAGAGGGAATCACTGTTCTGGCCCCTCCTCAAGACAAGGCCCCTCCTGTGACAGGCTAGCTCAAGCCCAGCCATGACACTGCACTCCAGAGTGAGTGAAAACCATAGGGCGGTCCAGTGTTCTAAAGTTCGCTCAAGTAAGGGAATACCGGATGGTGGGGGAGTGCATTGCTTAAAAACACAAACAGCAGCAGCAAAATAATTACATTCCAGTTACAGAGTGAAGAGGGTGTCAGCCACACTGCTAAATGAGTACAAACATGTGAATAATTACACAAATTCTGCATGCGTGGATGGGAAGTGGGCAGCAGGTGGCTGGATTAGTCTTTCTATTTTCTGTGCTGTGCGTGTGCATGTGTGTCAGTCTG
>JADRCH010000044.1:7086177-7125623 GCA_019843965.1 Rhynchomys soricoides | reverse complement strand
CCACACAGCAGAGGAGAGGCCACTACAGAACCCACACAGCAGAGGAGAGGTCACTACAAGATCCACACAGCAGAGGAGAGGCCACTACAGGATCCATACAGCAGCTTGACTCTCATCCAAAAGCCTGAGTATATGAAACCAGGCCTCGTGGAAGTCCTCAGGTGCTAGTCCTGCATTCCCTGGAATGGCTGAAGCACATGCTGCCCCAGGCCTGCAGAGCTGTGCTCTTTGCCCAGGGACACAACAGTGCGATAGTCCTCTAGTCCCTGCGTCCCATGTCCCATACCAGTGGCCTTGGGACAAATGCTCTCGTTAATTATTTTTCACTTCTATTTTCCACTATCTGTGGCTCAAACAGAATTTGTGTAGCAGTAGGACACTGTGCTGTTAGGAATCCACAGGGGCCCACCCTCCCTCATGGCTACTCTGGAAAGCACACACCTTAACTGGTCAACAACAGCAACCCTTAGCTCCCTTAGTAACCTTTCTCTTCTAAGACGTGGGCTACCTTGGTACTCTGTCAGTACTATTTTTAACTTCCTTTACAGTACTTTCCTGGCTGTAAAGACCTACCAGGTGGTCCAAAGGGTCCGGTCTCTCCTTTCTGGCCAGGGGCACCATCAAACCCAGGAACACCTGGAGGTCCAGGCAAGCCCACTGAGCCTGTCACACCTATAGGAACGGGAGAAAAAGTTGTGATCTGGTCTGGTGGGCAGCAAGCTGGCCTTCTTTCTTCCCTTCTGAAAAGTTATTTTTTCATCTCCAGGAAGCAAGCCCCAAGCCTGGACTGCTGGTGTCTCTGTGAGGCCTATGGATTCCGGTAACCCATCAGGGCTCGGGCAGGCCCAGCTGCTTCTTACAGAGCCCAGAGCTCCCCTATTGGAGCCTCAGCCGACATACTGCATGTAAGGGGGATTGCCCCAATCCTGTCCCTCAGACCGTCCCCCTGAGCTCTCCCAAGCTACCTGCAGGTTGTTAGGTGACAGCCAGACCTGGAAAGGGCCACCAAGTAAGGGAGATAGGGAGAGAGGCCTGTCTAGCCTTCCTCTTTGCTATGCTCTTGAGCAGTGGTTCTCAACCTGTGGGTCACAACCCCAACAGGGGTCACATATCAGATATCCTGCATGTCAGATATTTACATTATGATTTGTAACAGTAGCAAAATTACAGTTACAAAGTAGCAATGAAATAATTTTATGGTTAGCAGTCACCACAACACGAGGAACTGAATTAAAGGGTCACAGCATTAGGAAGGTTGAGAGCCACTGGTCTAGAGTCTCAGTGTTCAAGCCATGGGCAGGCTGGTGTGATCGTTTTCACATGGACAGTTAACTCATAAGCAGCTTGAAGCCTAACATTTCCTGGATGCTGCTTCCAACTCCTCAGACTTTTGTCAGCCCCTTTCTCACCAGCTCCTGAGAGAGGAATGGCTGACAGCAGCAAGGGCCTAGAGAAGGGTGTACTGGAAACACATGGAAGGAACCACGGGGCCTTTGCTCATAGACTCAGCACTCATGAGCCCTGTCTATGAGTAGCAACCCCAGCAGCCCATGGGAGCCTGCTGCTCCACCCTGCCAGCTGCCCTGCCAAGCAAGGTCCTAGATGTTTCTAAGTCTAACTGTGTTGAGTTATAAGCCTCTGGTCTTCTGCGTTTTGTTTGAAGTCGAGGTCTTCTTTCAAAAACTTTATTATGTCTGGTATACTTTAAACAAAGCCCTCTTTAAATGTTTGTATAATCAACCACTGTTCAGACTCTGGGCTTAGACATATAGGTGATAGGAAACACCCCCCCCCCCCAAACACACACACACATATCCAGGTGCGTACACAACACAAGGCCTCACCTTGCTGTCCTTTTGGACCTGGTGGTCCCTGGAGTCCTTTTAGACCAGGGGGACCCTCAGGACCGGGGAGCCCTGGTTCTCCTTTGATGACATCATAGGGACCTGGAGGCCCAGGAGGACCTTGGAGACCTGTGGGAATGACAGGTAGAGAATCGGCTTCACTGTTGGTAGGGTGATCAAAAGCAGCTTCGGCAGCCACTGAATCATCAATAAACACACCCTCACAGAACCTCACCAAACCCACACTTGATGTGTGCTACATCCTTCTTGTTTAACTAAGCTGAAAATCCTGACCTCTCAACCCCAGCCTCTGCTCCATTCTGGAAACCAACAGCTACCACCTTGCCCTTGCTTGAAGCTGCCCATGGGCACAGCAAACACCATCCAGAGTCAGCATGAGCAGTGGAAGGCAGATTTTGTTCTGTCCCTACTGAGTGGCTGGTGTCTGTCTGATGTCAAAGCCTGTGCAACATGCTGGATCCGCAGCACAAGGCGGTTCCACTGGACCCCTCTCCTCTCCCCCGGACTTGCCGAGTCACACACTGAATAATTCCACTATCAAGACAGGCTGATGCCAAAAACTCCAACAAGAGTTTCTAACCTCCATTTTCTACTGATTTTTCCACTCATTTGACATCCCTCAAATCCCATGTGTTTGGTAGCTTCTTCATCTGCCCACATCATCGATAAAGTCGGGTGCATTAACAATTCACCTACCTTTAGGACCAGGTACACCTTGATCTCCCTGATCTCCCTTCACTCCCTGCAGGCCAGGAAGTCCTTTCTGACCTGGGTGGAAAAGGGACATTGGCTTTGCATAGAGATTTCAACCATAGGCAAGAATATAGGGGTGCATAGTCACACACATGTATAAAAGCATATGTACGCAAGCACCTATATATGCAAAAATGTACATACAGCTGCATTCCCACATGTAGACAGGCACATATGCATACATATACCATGTGTGCATACACATGCAAATATGCATTCCTATTTATGTTCCAGGAAGAAAATATTGTATTAATTTTTCAGCATAGTATCTCACAAAGATACTTTGATTTTCTTTGTTGTAGAGTTATAAGCAGTCACTATTTGACAGTAACAATCAGGGCACGTGATGGAGTCTGTGGCCACAGCTTGTGTGACAGACTACAGACACCTGCAGACTGTGTGCTCTTTCTATTCACTCATTAGGTGAGTAGAACTCTGGTGTAGCCATGGTGAGCGGAAGCTGCTCGCATCTAGGACACATTTACTGACTACACTGGCAAACTATCAAGTAGCCTAAAGCCACAACTCCTTGTTGAGACACAGAAGATTGAGACTCATGTGATCCACTGGTTCTTAAGTAATAAATCAGAATGCCTTTAGGCAGCTATCCGCAGGTGCACACAGACTGGGATGCCACAAAGTAGGCCAGTTTTAGCTGGTGTCGGTAGTGCATGGTTGCAATCCCAGCCCTCGGGGTTGAGGCATGAGGATTCCTAAAAGCTAGAGGTCAGCCTGGGACAGACAGTGAGACCTTGCCTCAAAAACCAGGGAAACTCACAGTGTTTTTAACTTGAAGATAGCATTATCTCTTGCTGAGGCCATGCTGGCATCTGAATATAGAAGCGCTGGGCTCAGGCAGCCTTTGGAGCAGTGTTCCCTAACAGCAAGGCAGTCAGGCTCAGACCTCACTCTCTTACCTTGGAATCCTGGGACTCCAGGCAGTCCCATATCTCCCTTTGAACCCGTGATCCCCGGAGAGCCGCCAATGCCCTAGATACCAAAGGAAGTGTGAGCTGGACATGGCCCTGGACACCCACAGTTGGTACCCTGAGTACCGCATCAGGCAAAAAGCACTTCTGTGTTCTGCACAGGAGTTTGTGAACTCAGATGGGTCATACAATTCTTTAAATGACATAACACAAGAAGATATTGCCAACATTGGTCCCCTGGTCTCCCTTTACTGGTCCATATACACAGTAGTTCCTTCGAGCTTGTAGCCACTGTCTCTACCCACCAGCATGGTACCATGACACAGCCAGAACGCCATGGACAGTTGCTGTGGAAACAAGCCCAGTTCTATCAGGACCATACCACCCGTCTGGTCTTCAAATCATCAAAGGGCAGTGACTGTTCCTTAAAATCAGCTTCATGCCCCATCTGAATTGTTATTTTAATTATGGGAAAATAGTTTACAACTCTGAAGAAGGACAAACTTTCTTTGTAATATAACAACGTACACTTTAG
Source organism: Rhynchomys soricoides (assembly GCA_019843965.1). Classification (NCBI taxonomy): domain Eukaryota; kingdom Metazoa; phylum Chordata; class Mammalia; order Rodentia; family Muridae; genus Rhynchomys; species Rhynchomys soricoides. The sequence goes on along the minus strand of JADRCH010000044.1, from coordinate 7,121,541 downwards.
TGCATCGTTTTACGATCCCAATGGAATTGTTCCTCTCTCTAAACAAGCATATCCACATGCAAAACATTGTATTTCTCATAGAGACCTGCTTATTCAGCATGCATCATTACATGTAGGCAATATACATTTATTTATATAACACATATACAGTGAGACAGACAGTGGCTGCACCGGGAACAGGGGCTGAAGCTATTGAATGAGACCAGGACGTCATGGATAACTAAAACACCGCCTGCGTTTGTATTGCTGGGAAATTGTGATAAATAGTAAGGAGATAAAAATGGACTCCGGAGTAGTGCCCACGTACTGTGGGGATCCACCCATGGCGTGGAGGACAGGGAGTAGATAAACATGATGACTGAGAACTTCATGGAACCAGTTCACTTAATAAATATTCCTAGCACTCACAATTTGAAGATTCAGAAGTAAAAGCAGCAATGGACTATTCCCCTGGGGCCATGGGCTTGATCCCCAGAGCTGCCCAAAAAGGAGACTTAGAAGAATCTCTGCAGAATTGTTCTAACTGTCCAGCAAGCTCACGTAGCCTGTGTCTGCCCTTGGATAAGTGCCCAGTGCTACCTCTGCTACTGATGAGCATCAGGAACAACCCATGCAGACTTCAAATAAAACCCTGAGTGTTGCTCCACCCCAGCAAAGGCCACCTACCACTCTGCCATATCCCAGCTCCCAACTCACATTCTCTCTCAAAGTTTGTAAGAGAGAAAGAAGAGAGAGAGACAGAAAGAAACAGAGGCAGACACAGGGACAGAGAATGACTCTATACTAACATATCTGTTTGGCTTCCACAAGCAGGCATAAAAACTACACTCTCACCATGGTGGTGGTTGAGCCAAGAATCCAACCAAAACCTCAGCTATGGTAGTGGGCAAACCAAGAATGCAACCAGAAACAGCTGCTTTACCTAAGAGTAGGATTCTACTGGTCCTCAGGAGACCAAAGCTAAAGAGCACTCCCCTACACATGCACGCGCGCGCACACACACACACACACACACACACACACACACACACACAGATACACATAGACACACACAGACTATTGGTCATTCATGAGCTACATGTCCTGCAGAGTGGTCCGGGGCACCATCTGCAATACACCTGAACCTCTGCCAACCCCAGAAGACAATTTTCAGGCTGTGCAGAACTGTTCTTCACCAAGCCACTGACTATCCACACTGAATTTGTAAACAGGTGGTAAAGCTGCACTGAACTACAATCTGCGGCAGTATAGCATTTCCTTTTTAATGGCTCCTATAAAATAGATGATAACAACACATGTAATATAGTTTCTTGTGCTGCTCCCAAAGGAAGGAACTGTTTTAGGGGCTGGGCAGTATCACTCATGTGCACACATACATAAACACATACACGCACATATAATATTCAAAAGCTTCCTTTTGAAAATCAATTCTACACTCAATCACTCACCGGCATGCCTTGGAATCCTGGGTCTCCCTTAGGGCCTGGAGCCCCAGGAGCTCCTGGCCAACCTGGATTTCCCTTGTCACCTTTTGGCCCATTGATTCCAGGGAACCCTGGTGGCCCCATAGGTCCCGGATGCCCTAATGCAAAAAACAAAAGACACGGGGTTAGGGTGGTTGGTCCTATAGTGGACCGCACCACTGGGCTATGGTACAGTCCATATGGTACAGTCCATATGGTACAGTCAATATGGTACAATCAACTGTCTGCAACCATAACACCACGGCCTTGTAGGGCAACACAGTCCTCTAGGAAAACAAGGAAGAATGCTCATATACAGACTCAGCACCCAAACAGCCTGTCTGCTGGCACTGGTGGCCCAGGTCTGCCACCCCAGCTATACCAGAGATTGAAGCAGCAGGAGACCAAGTTCACTTGTATCAGGCTACAGAGTTACTGAGTTCAAGGCCAGTGGGAACAACTTAGTGAGACCCTGCCCCAAAACAACATTAATAAACTGTCTGAGTGTGTAACTCAGTAGTAAAATATTTGCCTAGTGTACACAATGCCTCTGTTCCATCCCCAGTACCACTAAAATAAGTAAATAGTAAAGCCACATGGTTATCGATTTGGGGGCATACAGCACCATTGTGGTGTTCATGTAAATGTCACAGTGTTAGTTTCCAAAATACAGAAGCCACAGTGTCCAAGGTCCTCTATCAGCACCACAGTGGGCAAGCTCAGGGTGGCAAACATTAGAGCATTGCTCTGATTAAAGCAAACCCCAATGGTGTCTCTGATGCACCTTTCTCTGTAATCTTCTCTCGTGCAGCTCTCTAATTAGAACCTCAACAGAAAGAAAACCCCAAAGACCGGTCCAGCAGAGACCTAAGTGCAGTTCTGAGCTGATAACTTGAGCATGCATCTGGTGAAAAGCCCTTACCTGGCAGGCCAGGTTGACCCTGAGGTCCTCGGTCTCCTTTGGGCCCCTCCACAGGGTGACCAGGAGTGCCAGGTAAGCCCGGTTGTCCTTGAGGGCCAGGAGGACCCATGAATCCTTGCTCGCCTTTGGCTCCAGGAATTCCAGGACTTCCAGCTAGGCCAGGGAAACCCACTTCACCCTTGGAACCTGCACGGGGGAGGGGGGGGGAATATGATGGTGAGCAGAGTCCACAAAGATGCTACATTGCACTGACAGCCAGGGATCTTACATATGGATCTTATATGTGTTTTGAAGTCTTCGACTAAAACCAAGGGTTGGCTCATCCTAAGACATGGACAAAGCAAACTGACACAAGGATGCAATGGGACCTTACTTAGCCATCACAAGTGAACTATCAATACAAACAACAGGAAGGCTGTAAACCAGTTATGCTGTGGGAAGAAGCCAGGCTTGCATGAACTTGTAGGAGATACAAGATCATTCGTGGCTCCTAAATCAACATGGGTGTTTGCTTGAGGGACCTTGGGGGTTCAGGGTACAAGATGGAGGATCAGAAGCAGCAGGGCAGCTGTTGGGTGACAGCTGTGATGCTACCCAGAAGGCACTGTTTCTGTGGATGCATACACGAGTCAAAACTTGAAGAACGGAAGATTTTAAATATGTGCTGTCTCTCGTATGGTAATGTTACCTCCCAATAAAGCTATTTTTAAAAATAATGAAGTAAGGGCTGGATTAATGACTCAGCAGTTAAGAGCACTCACTGCTTTTGCTGAGGACCCAGGTTCAGCTCCCAGTACCCGTGGCAGCTTACAACATACATACACACACATATCAAGCATATGTGTTTAATTACCTAATTAAAAAGAAACCAAAGAGATTGCAAGGGATGGGAACGCAGGTTTGCATGTTACTCAAAACTTAAGCTATACTAACATAATATGGTATTTGGCAGGTATATCATGTCAAGCATGAATTAGATGGTGTAATCACAGGACATCTATTAGCCGCTAGACAGCCACTGCCTCACTAAGGGGGACATGCCGAGTCCTGTAGACAGCAGTTCTTGCTCCCCTAGACATACCATACCAGCAGACACAAAAGTGTGAAGCTGAGTGTTACCTTTGTCTCCTTTGGTGCCTGGGAAGCCTGGGAGGCCTCTTCCTGGCCGACCTACAGGATGAAGACAGAAAATGACATGTCTCTTACTCAGCTGCAGAGACAGTGGGAGGCCATGTCCCATCTGCCCTGATACCACGTGTCCCTTCAAGGGTACCTGGAAAGGAATCCAGGGGAACCTGGGAGAAAATCTACATCCCTGCAACTTGCTTACCACACATACCCCTTGAGGACCTTTCCGCTCAGCTCATTAAGGTGCTAAGTAGACATGGTCTGTGCTAATGATGCTTATTTCCTACAGAGGCAGGTCAGAGGACTCACCTCTCCCTGGGCACTAGGGCAGAAGGTAAACACAGTGAGGCCCTTCCAGATGCTACCAACTCCTGTTGATTGCTGCTAGAATTGAGAGTGCCCCCTGGTGTCTTTATCATAAACATAATTTTGATGCTTTCTGTGTGGAAACTGGCAGCCATTGTGCAAACCCTACCCTTATAAGGCCTGGGTAGCCTCAAACAGGGAATCCATAACCCAAGCAGAACAATTTCTGGTACCCAGGGACTGCCTTCATTGCAGCCTGGCTGTCTGGATCCATTACAGTCTAAGGATACTCTGGTGACTCCAGACAGACCTCAGAACAGAGCAAGTCAAAGCCCAGGGAATTCTAAAGGACCCTGAAGCCATCTTAGCACAGACCACAGAAGAAGCACCTCCCACTGGTAGCCCAGGAAAAAAGAAGGTCTGTGATTAGTGCAAACAGCTATGACATACCCCCCAGCTGTATAATATAAGCAGAAGCTTGGCTCCTTTCCCTAGTATGCTGCCCTCTGGTGTTCAACAAGAGACTTTCTCTAAGTGGTCATTTTTTCCCTAGTCTTGTTTATTTGTGAAAGGCCTCACTATGGCAGGCCAGGCTATATGCCCACATTTGGATCTTTATCATCAACAGAACGGACTAAGCTGAGAACACAAGTGGAGACTCTGGCAACAGAGACCAGAGAGTGGCTGAAGAGCTTCAGAGAGTTGCCAGGGCAGGAAAGACAGACAGCAGAAGCTGTAGAGAAAATAACCGTTGGAAAAGGCTTAAGATGAGAAATGGCAGGCCCTTGTCACTGGAATTCCAGGGACCTGCCACACTTTAAGAGCCCAGGGTCCCAGACACTCTAGGCCTGACAGCTGTGTCACCAGCTACTGAGGAGCTGGGAGTCCCAAACACCTACAAGAGCTGAGGTACCAGCCAATGCTGCTGCCAATCACCACGGCATAAAACCAAGGGTTACAAAGGGACAGCATAAGAAGACTCCCACTCTCAAGTTCTACTTGGCCAGAGTAAAAACCCCCAGTCAGTCATGGGTAGCAATGACTACGGCAGAGACACACAGTCTAGCTTTTCTCAGATGACCATCCCACTCTTCATCTGGTCAAGTGGGAGGAGCATAGAGCGCTGGGTAGTGGGGAGGAGGATCGGTCTGCACATAAGCAGTGGGTAGACAGGAGGTTCAGGTGGAAGAAGAAGTGGAAAGGGCTTCTTACAAATTAGCTTTGTAGAGAATGAGAAAGGGAACTGAAAAGCAGCCAGCAGTAACAGCAAGAAGCCCCTGCTGCTCTGGTCCTATCCAACACGACTATTTCAAACTGTCACTGCTATAGCTAAAAACTGGCAGTCCTGCCAAGATAGCTCTTCCATCCATAACAGGAGCAGACACAGGAAGCAACAGTAACCCCAAGACCCCCGGACTCTGGGAGACTAGGACTCCTTCCCAAACTTGGGGAAATGCTGAACAGAAGAATTCTCTTGTCTGTTTGGTTCTGTTTTATCACAGTGAACACAGGGGAAACAGCAAAGAAGGCATTTCTCCCCCACAGTCCTGCATCTATGTCTCTGGACCCACCCTTAAGGGAGGCAACCAATCGCAGAAGAAATGAGCATCCCTCCCGGATCCAATCCCGCCCCTTCCAGTCCACATCTATGTTTTTGGAGCTGCAAGGAACTCAGCACAGAGACCTCTGTATTCAATCAACATGGCGTGCAATCACTGAGTAGAAGCAGGAACAAGACTCACCTTGTTCACCCTTCTCTCCTGCCGACCCCGGGATTCCATCACTGCCAGGCTCTCCCTTCTGGCCAGCTGGGCCTGTGGGGCCAGGAGTCCCAGGGAGACCTAGAAGAGAAAGATATAATCACTCGTGGACCCTCTTAGCACCATGGCGTCTGAGAAGTGGCCCCTTTCCCACATCATGAAGAGCTGTTCCCTGCATGTGCCTGGTATCTCTGCTGTCAGTTCTGATCTGTTCCAACCGGCTCTTCTCTGCTGCTAGGAATAGCATAGACTCCAACCAATGCTTGCACAGAGAAAGGAGGGAAATATCTGAAATGTCCATCTCACTACAAAAGCAGCTTGGAGATGCTGGCTTTACCTCCCCAAGACCACAAACACCTCACAGACTCTGTCTGTGGATCTAAAAGTGGAGGGACAAACCCGCTGGCTCTAGACCCTAAACAGAATACTAGGGCCCGCTTCACCATGAAGGATTCTCCCATGAGGCTGAGACTACACTCTCCAACCCCCACGAAACCTGGGTGCTCCTCATCTTCCTACCCATCTACCAGCAAAGGGTCCATCCCTACCTGCTTCTCCTTTGACACCGGGAACACCATCCAGTCCTGGGAGGCCTTTGTCTCCTTTCTCTCCAGGCAGGCCTGGGCTTCCTAAAGAGAAAATGAAAGTTAAGTTGTGTGCACCTGAGCTTTCCTTATCTGTTCCTCACTGCCAGAGGTTGCCCAGCCACCCTACCTGGATGGCCGATGTTCCCTGGAGAGCCTCTTGGGCCTGGGGACCCCGGCATCCCTGGGGTTCCGGCACTGCCTTTCTCTCCCTTCTCACCAGGGCTGCCTGGGAAGCCTGCAAGCCCCTGGTCTCCCTATGAGGAAGAAGCAGACATGTCAGCTCCAGATCTGGAAGCACTTTCTAGGTAACAGGTTTCTAGGTAACAGATATCACAAGTATCAATCACATTGGCGAATCCCATTTGCTGGGCTTTCCAGAAAAGAAGTAAAGTCCGTGTCTGGGAAAGAGTTGTTAATGATTTCTCTCTGTCTGCCTGCCCCTCTACTTCTTCTGGGATATGCAGCCACCCTCACCTCTCAGAGAGCTTCAAGAGTTTTCTCTGGGGAGAAAAGGCAGTGAGCAGGAGATGACTGAGTTAGTCAGAGGGAGTGGTTTATCACAGTTCATAAATGAGCCGGGATAGTTGGTAAGTGTGTCAGGGACACTGCCACAGGGCAGGAGATACCTTGTCACCAGGCCGTCCGGGAATCCCAATGCCAGGCAGACCTGACTGCCCTTTCTCTCCTTTGGCTCCCTTCTCTCCAGGTAAGCCGGGGACACCCTGTGAGCCAGGGATGCCAGGCACACCTTTTTCTCCAGGCAAACCTAGTGACACAGACAATAGAATTTGAACTTAATGGCTGACACTGAACATAAGTCACTCTGCTTATCGGTCTGCCACCAACACAGCCAAGGGTCCTCAGGCAAGCTGCTTTAGAACCACCTCAGGAAACCCTCCCTCTGCCTTTGAAAGGCCATCACTGTATAGAAAGAAGAACACAACTCTATGAACCTTTATGAAACCATCAGCTCAGAGGACTGTGAGGCAGTGTGAAGTTTCACACACCATATACGGTCTATGACACACAGACACAGGTATACATACAACCAGCAGCCTAGAATGTCATAGCGAGTAATTGGAATGGCTCACAAAGACTTGAGAGGAAACAGGAAGGGAGGCTTCCAGTTTTGACTATCACTCCCCAGCCTGTGCTGAGAACCACCTCCCCAGCTAATCCACTTGTCCATGGGTAGCTCATACTTCACTTGCCAGTGTGTATTATTTATTCGTTTTTAGCAATGATTACAGTGTCAGCCAAAAGCCATCCACCCTAGATGAGAGACTGTACACTGGAGACATGGCTGCCAGGCTCTGCATCTTCCTAGTGCTACCCTGCACACATCCCACCAGCCCTGTCTGAGTTCACAGCCAGGTTACCTGGCAAGCCCATTCCTCCAACTGATCCTTTGGGTCCAGGGAGTCCAGGGGATCCTGGCGTTCCACTAAGGCCTGGGTCACCTTTAGGTCCTAGAATAATGGAAAAATCCCACAGGTCAACATCTGAGGAAAGCACCGAGAAGCAGGCTCCTTGACAATGACTCTGTCCACACCTACCTGGCTGTCCAGGATGCCCTGCCTGCCCATCCTTCCCAGGCACTCCTGGGGTTCCAGGGTCACCTCGGGAACCTTTATCACCAGTGGGTCCAATTTGTCCTGTATGAAAAAAAAAAGCCATAGTGAGCTCCCACATCTGCTTAGGAAGCAATTGTTGATGATATGGTGTTCATAGAAAAGCACGTCCCCCAGTGAAGCCCACCTGTCATGGGTCACTGAGGCCTCTCTTTCACTCACCTTTCTCTCCTTGGTCTCCTTTCTGTCCCTTCATGCTCCCCATGTCTACGTGCTCCATGGATCCTGGCATGCCAGGAAGCCCAACATCACCTTTATCACCTTTGAAGCCAGGGTCGCCCCTAGGTCCTGAGGAGCCCGGAAGGCCATGGTCCCCTGTAGAGGAAAGAGAAGCAAGCACCCAGTGAGATTCAGTTCCAGTCCCGTCTGGAGGGTACTCTTTCCAGTCAGAACTTGCAAAGTTGGGAAGGAACTAGAACATGTCAAAAGCTGACATGGTGGCGAGAGTCTGAGTCACAGGGGAGATGCATTGTGAAGCCACCTTCTAAAGTTCATATTCTGGTAGTAAATGCAACACTGACACTTAGATGAACCCCTCTTTCCTCCTTCCTAGATGTCTCCCTCAAACTCTGTTCTCCGTCACTCTCAAGTGTTCCCCAAACATAAACAAATTATAGACTGGAAACTTCTACATCCCAACAGCTTTAAAAAACAAAAACAAAACAAAACAAAAAACAACAACAGGATTTTGGATCAATTTCAGAGAACAAGAAATAAAAATCTAGGCTTGCCCATGAAGTGGGCTCTACTAACGTGACTCTGACGACTCCGGACTTGTGCCCTTGTTTAAATGGAGAGCCCACATTTCTTGCAAAGAGAGACTAACTCATTCCCACCTTCTCCACACCAACTAGGCAGCCATTAGCACTGTGTGCCCATGATCTATGCATAGAGTTAATTCTTCTGAGAGAAGGGAATCTTCCAGCCCCTTTCTGTCACCTACATCTTAAAACTAAATGTGATCCGTAATAGTGCAAGAACTTCCCAGGATTCTTAAGAAATAAAGACACAAGACAGTATGACACGACATGGTTTGCCAGCCCTCAGCCCTCCAACCTTTTTCTCCAGGTAATCCTGGGGTGCCTGCTGGTCCTGGTGAGCCTGGTTGTCCTGGGGTTCCCATAACACCCATTTCGCCTTTAGAACCTATGGTCAAAAGGAATGGTAAGAACACATCCCTACGTGGACCTCCCACTGGGCAGTGGTAAATGCCCAGGAAAGAATGAAGTAAGCCATGATCCAGGCAAAGTTCAGGTGTCACTTACCTGGGAACCCTGGAACTCCAGGAGTCCCCTGCTGTCCAGGAGAGCCAGGGATACCTGCCTGTCCTGTGAGGCCAGGAAGTCCTTGAGAGCCTTTATCTCCTTTGGGACCAGGCATATCCAGTCCTGGGAATCCAGGGAAACCCTTCTCTCCTTTAACTCCAGGTGGACCTGAGATTAGACAAAGTGAGTAACTTATAGAATGTTCTAGAATGGGTATTACATTGTAGAATACTTTCTGAGTACAGCATATGAACATGCCAGCACTGGGGGCTTGAATGGTGCCCAGTGTTCAGGGTCATCATTGCGGTAGGTAAGTAATCTCATAAGAGAAAATCCTTCTCTTTCTGCCATTGTGGGCTATCACTACTTTTGTACACCCACTGGCCCCAGCTAATGTCAGCTTTCACTGACTATTTTGCCCTTTTACCCCAGTACTAACATAATCCTGGAATTATTGGTACAAGGACAAAGACAACTAGACAAGGAATCAATTTGTTTAATTATCAACAACTTAGTAAGGCTCCTAACAAAGATAACGGAAAGACATTATATTTAATACAATCTTAAATGCTACTGAATATGTAACAGATTTCTTTGGCACATTAAACGGACTCGGAGGGAGGAAATGATAGGAGTCTGTAATATTTTAGTTAAGCAAACGACCAAACCAAGCTAGAATACACTTCCCATCCCTCCTTTAATTTGGCAACTGTGGTAACCTCCCCTCTCATCCAACACTTCACAGGATCTGAGGAAGGGACAGTCACATCACCTGATGACCCTGGTGGTCCTTGCCCTCCGGGAGGGCCCATAGCTCCGGGTGGTCCTATTCCTGGAACCCCTGGTGGACCTGCAGGGCCTTGAACTCCAGGAGGTCCTGGGTCACCTGTTGGGGAAGACGGGAGTAAGCTGGAGGCTAGAGTGCCTCCCTTCTTGTATACCATCCGTTTGTACAACAGCCTCAGCCACAAAAACCTCACAGAGTCTCTCCACCCGCCTAATCAACGTGGACTGAGCACATAACAGAAGCTCTGGGCACACAAAGCAAACAGACGCCCTGATGCAGTCTGAAGTCTTACCTCTGATCCCTTGGAGTCCAGGGGGGCCAGTCAACCCCTGTTCTCCTGGAACGCCTGGTCCCCCGATGCTGCCCTTCTCTCCGGGTGTACCAGGAATGCCTGGAAGGCCTGGCTGCCCTTTGAGTCCTGGTAACCCAATGCCAGGTTCTCCCTGGAAATCCCCAAGACACCAGGAGCAAATTAATCATCAGTCTTGGCTCTGGATGACTGAGGCATGTCTCCTGTCACCCTTGCTCTCTCCCAAGAGAGTAAGGACAGAACTAGACTAGTCCCATCATGGGCATTGGTTAATGAGAGCCCTGAGCCCTTTCTCCCACTTCATGTTCATGTTGCCAGTCGCTCCCACTGTCTCCTCTAACCTGAACAGGAGAGGTGTGGCCAGTAGTCACCCAAAACCTGCCATCCAGTCTAGGAAGATGCAGAAGGTAGACACTCCGGGGCAAGCCAACTGCTATATTACATAGTACAAGGTTGGATCGGCAACATGTCTACCCAGGACATACTGGGCAAAGAGGGGATGTGTTTGCAGTTGGAGGAAATTCTGTTGGTGCCAAGAGTAGAGGCCTGAGATGCCATTGCTAAAGCCCCACAGAGTGGCCCTCAGAGACACAGTAGCCTTGACTGGGACGTCCTATGTGTCACCTGCCCAGTTGACTTATTTCTTCTCTGACAATGGCTCTCAAATAGCTCTCGTCTGTCACTCATAGTTAGAAACACATGGGACCCTGGGACCCAGCACACAGACAAGAAACATTCACAAAGCTGAAACAATTATGTTCCCTTCTTCCTCTTATATACTATACCATTTAAAAAAAAACCACCCACAGTGAGGGCCAGGCAGCCTGGTAGTGTCAGTACCCACCTTTTGGCCTTGAGGTCCTGGGTTGCCAGGTAAGCCATTAAATCCAGGGCGACCTGGACTTCCAGGCCGTCCTATCTCTCCAGGCAAGCCATCAACACCTGTGTTGGAAAGTGGAGAAAACCATTACAGATACACGGGATCTTCCAACACTCTTCACTTGTGTCTGGAACTGTCAAACTGCCAGAGTCTAAATTACCTGGGAGACAAAGTTCTGGGCCTGTCTGTAAAGTGGTTTCTGGGCTGGGTTTAGTGTGATGAAATGACCCATCATGGATATGGGTCCATCCCATGGGCTCTCTGACTGACCTCAGTCTCTCTCTCATTCATATTCATTCTCATTCATTCTCTCTCTCTCTCTCTCTCTCTCTCTCTCTCTCTCTTTCCTCCCTGACTGCAATGTGAGCTCACACTGCAGAGCCAGGGCCTTCCCCACTGTGATGAACCTTCAAGCTGTGAGCCAGAACAAACCATCCCTTCCTCAGGCTGCCTTTGTCAGGGACTTTGTCACAATACTGAGCAAAGCAAATAATACATCATGTAGATGGAAACAGTGAGTGGCAATACCAGGTAGGCTACATATTCATCATCTGCTGCCTGCGTCTGGAGCAGACCCTCTATGCAAGATGATACCATGATCATTAGCGAATTACCTGGAGCGGTAGGAGCATTGCTATCTGTGTGACCTGAACATACGAAGGGACTTGGGGTATCTTTCCTGCCAGAATCTTTCTCACAGATTCATAGGAAGCAAATACCAAGACCCTTGCCACAGACCAGTCATTAAATGACAGGATACCTTTCTCCATTTGGTCTTCTGGCCAGAGTTACCACCCCTCACTAGGCTTACCTTTGGGGCCAGGAAGCCCAGGAAATCCAATTCCTGGCTGGCCCACAGCACCCTTCTCTCCCGGGATGCCTGGCCGTCCTGGGGTTCCTGGGAAGCCTCGGTCTCCTGTGGTGAGAAAGGTGAATAGTCAGTGTGAGGAATGCCTAAGTGAGCCTGTGGTAGCCTTGTGGTAGCCCTGTGGTACCCCTGTAGTAACCCTATGGTAGATCTGTGGTAGCCCTTTGCTAGCCCTGTAGTACCCCTATGGTAGCCTTGTGGTGCCCCTGTGGGAGCCCTGTGGTAGCTCTGTGGTAGCCCTGTGGTAGCTCTGTGGTAACCCTGTGGTAGCCCTGTGGTGCCCCTGTGGTAACCCTGTGGTAGCCCTGTGGTAACCCTGTGGTAGCCCTGTGGTGCCCCTGTGGTAACCCTGTGGTAGCCCTGTGGTAACCCTGTGGTAGCCCTGTGGTGCCCCTGTGGTACCCCTGTGGTAGCCCTGTGGTACCCCTGTGGTAGCCCTGTTGTAACCCTGTGTTAGCTCTGTGGTAACCCTGTGTTAGCTCTGTGGTAACCCTGTGGTAGCTCTGTGGTAACCCTATGGAACCCAGGCAATCTAGACATCACCAGTACCTTGTGGCCCTGGGAACCCAGGGGATCCTGGAAGTCCTGCAGCTCCAGGGGGACCGGGGAGTGGGACAACCTTTCCCGCTTCACCCTTTGGACCTGAGGGAAAAAAAAATAGTAGAATCATATATGAAAATTGTCCCCTCTCAGCCTCTCTGAAGACAGTAAGGTGATGTCATGTCCCAGCAACCTCTCAATACACTGCAAAGGAGCCACCACTCCCCAGTTGAGCCCCTGTATTCTCTCAGGACACACAGGCTGTGGACACCACTCTCCAGTTAAGCCCCTGAATTCTCTCGGGTCACCATTTGAGCCCCTGCTTTCAGGACACAGGCTGTGACCACTCCTCATCCTTTGAGGCACACCAAACCCTTGCACAGAAAAGTCCCTGGGTTTCTCCTTTCTCCCTCACATGTCTAGAATCTCAACCAGAGATACTCAAGATTTGTGTCACCACATGACCAAAATATTTACTTGACTCTGGATTCCTTAAGCATTTCCCATTCAAGCCCTAAAGAGTTAGAAAATCTCCCATAACAAAAAGTAAGGTGGCCCTGGGTCATTACTTGGTTAATGTATACCCCCCAAAAAATAAATAAATAAAAACCAAAATACAAAACAAAATAACCCAAACACTCTTTCCATCCATCAGACACACTCTCTCTCAGATGCTTTCCACCTAGCCAGGATTCACACTTGCTAGCTAGAACATGGCAGGTAAATGGGTGGCCGTGGATTAGCCCACTGCAACAGTGTCACAGTCCCTAGCGCCTTGGGGTAACACAAAGTTCTCTGCCTTCGGGCCCCACCCATATCTCTTCCCAGTTAAGCCCCAGCCACTGGAGATCAGGACACTTCTGTTCAGAAAGAATCAGGGCTCCTCCAAGTGTGCACAGGGACACTCCTCAGCACACCATGGGAATTCCAGATAAGGGGATCGTCCAGGAATGGCTAGCCTGCCTCTCACCACAGACTGTGAGAACCGCCTGACCCCAGCAAACATCTGCTATCCATGAAGCCCTGGGTTCCGGTCTTTTATGTCACCACATAAATACCGCTCTGCAGAACAAAGGTCAACTTTCTGATCCAGAAGCTCACAGGGTCTGGAGGGCAAGGAACTCTCCAGAATGTGGACAGCTGGTCAACAGAACCAGCAGCACCTCCTTCTAGACCCTTCTTTCTTGTGATGCCTGTATCTACCACAAGGAGCTACACTGCCAATTTCTCTCAAATCTGATTAACTCCTTCCATGGCTTCTGCAAGTCTCAGAGGTCATGAGAACTCTCAACATGTTGATTTTAAATTCAGAACCCTAAGTCACCCTCTCTGGCTCCCTGCTGTGTCGGGGAAGGGGTAAATGGGACACTTCAGTCCTCCATTAACAAAGTGTAGTTAGCAACAGAATCCTGCTAACCGTGCTAATGATGAGAGAGGCAAAAAGAGCCACTTTGAGTACTACCCTTGGACTCCGCCATTGAAGAGGGCTAACGCTGTCTGTATTCCAGGAGAAAACAATGTCCCTAATGAGGACAGAAGTTGTAACAGTCTGGGCTATAGTCAAGGCTAGGGTGCATCACGGGTGCAGAGCCACCGTGTCACTGTACCTGCTGGGTTCTTGCTGGGAACTCATGGGTCCCTTAACACTGTTTTTAACCACCCTAAGTTCTTCATTAACTGTTTAAATCCTTTTCAGTACACAGGATTACTCCCTCTTCCTCCTCTGTGGCAAGCTACTTCTGTCCTATATCCTCACCATTCAATTGTCTCAGGAGCCCTCAGGTTTGTTCAGGTCAGTATGGAATCACATTATGGAGCACCCACTTATGCAAGGCAGAGAGGGGTGTACCTCCCCCCAATCCAGCCACATTCAGTCACCTGGGCACCGATGACATAGGAAGCAACCCATTACGCTTGCGGCAGATTTCTAATAAACCCTGTTAGAAAGCACAGGAGGGCAGGGGCTGAGTCTCTCACGATGTTTATTAACACTCTGCTTGGGCCTTGGCACATAAACCACTAAAAGATAGTGAGAAAGTGACCTAAGCCAATAGGAATTAAACAGCATGCAGGACGTTGTAACTTAAGATGCCCGAGCATCAACAGAGAGCGAAGATCATACTGCTTAGGAAGTGCAAACAACCAAAAGGATCAGAAAATGGATAACAAAAAATAGCCTCACGTCGCACCTGCTTCTACCTGAGAGGCTGACTTAGCTGATCTGTGGTCTCTGTGCGTGAGCTAACCCATCTAAAACCGGGGGAACTGAGGTACAGAACTCGGAAGGACTGGTCCAGTCACATCCCTCTTCTGGGAAGAAGGGAAACACTGTGTACCCTGGACCTCTGAGCCCTTGTTTCTGTGACCTTGAAGTTGCCCCTTCAGGCCCTGAAGTCTCACCTGGAAGACCTGGAGACCCGGGGCCTCCAGGAAAGCCTGCTTGTCCTTTTTCACCAATGGGACCAATAGGACCAACTCCTGGGGGTCCAGGAGGGCCGATGTCTCCACGACTACCAGGGAAGCCAACTCCTCCAGGGGGACCTCGCTCGCCCTTCAGTCCTATTGAGCCCTGAGGAGACAAGAGACAGAAAAGACTGTCAGATGACAATCCTGCACTGTCCACAGCAAACTAGTGACAAGAGTATAGCCAGGTGACACTGTTTACTACATCAGAAGCCACCAGGGTCAGCTTGGAGTTAAGCGACACAAGCATCCCTCTCCCTAAGCAGTTGTCACAGCTAGAGGTCTAGGATCCCATTCTTCAAACTATGATGGGTGCACCGTTTGCTTTAGACTTGTTTTCCATGAGGATAAGGGATAGGAAAACTCATCTATTCACTCCCAAGACATCAAATAGACCCAGCCATGTGTAGTCTATTATATAAGTCTATACCACTAACCTCTATATCCATTGATGTATGTTGGCTCAGGGGCCATGAAGCAAGTTTATGCCATCTGAGTAAGGCTCCATAGCTGTGGCTCAAAGCATTCAGTTCTCTACTCTTTGCAGATCTCCCATTTGTAAAACATATGTTCCAACTCTGGAAATAGACCTACCGGGGAGCCTTTGGGTCCAGGGAGTCCTGGGTGGCCATCTCTTCCGGGAGTTCCTGCTCTTCCTGGCATGCCTGGCTGTCCTGGAAAACCTGGGTCTCCTTTGTCACCTTTGAGTCGCATGTCAAAAAATATCTCTCCAGGCTCTCCCTTAGCTCCAGGCTGGCCTATAAGCCCTGGTGAACCTTGTGGGCCCTACAAAACAAAGCATCTGGTGATACCAAGAACTACTGAGGGATGCATCAGCAGTCAGCCTTGGGCTGAGGATCCACACTATCAGGAACCACCACGTTGTTAGATGTCTTGTAGATGCTAACGAGCAACTCCATGGTCATTATCAGCTGTCTTAAAATCCTGTACTTTGTTAGGCATTCCACAGGGATCAGAAGAGACAGGGGAGTAACAATGAACCTAGTTTCAAGAAATCTCTGACTAACTTTCCTTCCCCTAACAACTGACAAACCTTCCAGAGAAAGTCTTGGCAAGTGTTGGCACACTGCACATGTGTGACTCCTGGATGCTGTATGTGAATGCTGAGGCAGCTGAGACACCCAAGAGCTGGGGCTGCCATTGTTCACCCAGCCTGGGTGTTCCTTACTGAAGCCGCCTCGGGTTTCCTTTTCTCATTCACACCCCACAGTCTGGAAGATAAAATGGCTTCCAGGGCACTGGTGACTGGAAAAACCCAGGTAAAGGAGCCCCCAGAACTAGCTCTTTAATTGGGTTTTGGGGAAGCTATTTGGACTTTCCAAGGTTCTATTAAGAGACACCCAAAAAGATTTTTAGTTCCTGGAAGTTGAATCTACACAGAATGCCTTCTCCTCCAGACATCTTGAGAGCGACATACATGAAGAAAATGACAACATAACAAACAGTTTCAGTTGCTTGGTCTCCTGGGACGAGAAAGACCCGCCGTGCTCACCGAGGACCCGGCAGAATCCAAACTCTCTCTGTGTAATGCATTTATTTTAATCTCTTTCCATAAGCTGTGTCAAGCCCAGCAAATGGAAGTGAACCACAAACCAGTGTGTGTCAACAATGTAAACCTCTCCAAGGAAGAGATGAGAAGATCACCTTAGAGCAAAACGTATATATACAAAAATCATACTTTAAAAGAAATGGCAACCACCAGTCACACATCCATGTGTGGCAGGACATTTGTGAACCATTTCTGACCTTTATCACAACTCTGTAAGGAAGACATGGGAGTCTCAGTCTGACAGAAAAGTGAGCCATGTACCTGAGACTACCCAGCCAGGAAGTGTAAACAGCTGGCTGAGACTACCCAGCCAGGAAGTGTAAACAGCTGGGTACAAAAGTAAGTGCTCCTGTCAACAAAGTCCGTCCACTATCCTATATTCCCCAAGCACCACTGAGGGTTTCATAGTGAACACCCTGGCCCACATAGGGATGGAACTCACAAAGGTGCTGGTGCCTGCTCAAAGTCCATCAAGTCTGGGACTAATACAGAAGGGATAACTAACTGACTTTCCTGTCCCCAGTGCTCCTGAAAGCCGAAAGTGCACAGGCTGGGGACAGAGAAGTTGTCACTCAAACAACTGTGCCCTGTGGAACCTTGGGGTGCACACATGAAGCTTTAGTGCAGGCTCACCCAAGAATGCAAGGTCTTAGCAGCTACTCTCCGCCCCGTGCTATACTATTTAAATATTTAGACTGAAAAATTAAAAAGTTCCATTCTTCAGCAATGCTATCCATATTTTAAGGGCTCAAATACCACCATCAGCCCTGGGTACCAAGCTGAATAGTCATATGGGCATAGAATACCTCTGTTGTGGCAGAGCATTTCACCTGGCAGTGGCAGATGGTCTGGGCTAGCCCTGAGCTAACCCAGTCCAGGATCTGGACATGAGATTGTTTGCACAAGTCTGAAGAACAAAAAACAATTATTTCTGCCAGCCACCTGTTAGAAATGTTGGCACCTGTTAGATATTGATCCCTATAGGATCAATATCTGCCTTTAGAGCCTGGCACTGGCTGCTTTAAGCAGTGGGGATGGGACATCTGTACTATCTACCACCAATAACATCCACTTAGTCCCTGGGCCAAGTCAGTCACAGGTTTTGGCTGATGGCTGATCAATCCCAGTGACTGTAGGATCTCTTGTCCATTCCTAAAGTCAGACACTTGGCTTTCAAGGGCAAAGGGCACAAAACACCAACTAAAGAGGAAAAGCTACAGCCGAGCATCTTCACCTCATCCTACATCCCACTGGTCCATGTCTTCCAGCCTCCAGCCATATTCAATACATGAGGACCGCATCTGAAATTGTGATCAGCTTCAAATAGAGGGAAATGACTGACTTCCCAGGAAGCTGTTTATGTGCCCCTCTACCTCTGAGCCTGTGCCCATCTTGGGAAAGTCGGGCTCCTGGAGGCAGGAGGGAAGCCTTTGTGTTGTGATTGTTGTTTTCCTCTTTATCCAGATGACTCCCGGACAGTCCCTCCACTCCCCCACTTCTTTGCTTTTTACTTTTGCCTTTTTTTTACCCCCCTCCGGATCTGTTGGGTCAGGAGCTGAATGTCTGGCCTGGGTTCTAGACAGAGCAGAGGTAAGAAGGACCCCAGAAAAGCCAAGTAGAGAAAGGATAAAGGCAGAGGTGGAAAGACTCTTTCCTGCCTCCTCCAAAGTTCTTCTCCCTTTGATCCCCACCATGGAATGCTATTTGAACGTCCCTGCTCAGCACTGTTTTAAACAATTGTGTCTTCTAACTTAGCCCTCTAGGCACCAGCACCAGTCTGTAAGAGAGCAGGAATCTGACTTCAAAAGCAGGGAGTCTCTGCAGTCTTCTGGCTGCCTCCCTCCTACTCTGAGTCAGTTCTGCCCTGGCCTCCTAGAGAGATGCTTCAGGCAATATCCAAAAGCAATGAAGAATTTTAAAGAGGTTCCTCAGAAAATTTTAAAGAGGTTCCTCAGAAAAGGGTAAGGTCAAATATCTAACTTTTGACTTCTAACAAAGAAGTAGAAAGAGCTAAAAAGAATTAGAGAAGCAGGCAATGCTTACAGAGCCTGGGAGAAGGGTGGAGGAAGGGGGAGGGGAGAGGAGTGGGGGAAGGGGAGGGGGTGGAGAGAAAGGGAGGGGTGAGGAAAGCTTGCAAACACACCAAGTGTGTGCAATTAAGTATTAAAGGTGGATCCCTTCGCCTCTCAGAATGACTCCTCTCAGAATAAAGCTTACCAGCTGGAAATCTGTGCAGCTGAAAGCTTTCATATTGGTCCCTATGGATTTATGTGGATTCATCTACAGACTAGAAAAGCCATCTACAGAATACATGCTGGTGACATGGAATGCCAGCCTTCCTCCCTCCTTCCCTCCACAGGAGCTCTTAGGGTGAACTCATCCCTGGCAAGATTTAAGATCACACAGAGGACGCCACAGACAGTGGTCATGGAGAAAGATGGCCACTGTGGTACCATCTGAATCTGAGACCCTGTGAGCAGTACTGTGCGGCCCAGTGGACCTGAATACCAAAAGCAAGCAGGGAGGTAAGATGGCTTTGGGGACATGCACTGTGGATCCAAGGCTCGCTTGTTCTCTGGGTATCCCGTGTGAGCATAAAAAGTGGTTCCCCACAGTCACTGGGCCACTTCCCGTAACAGGCTGGAGCACAAGCAAGAGTCCACTACTTTGATGACTTCAGACATGAGTATAATCTAGTGGTTCACTTACCGGCACCCCTTCAAGACCATCTCTGCCAGGCAGGCCTCGGTCACCTTTAGCCCCTGGCTGTCCAGGGAAACCTTAGAAAGAGATAGGAGTACAGCATCTGTAAGACAAACTTCCCTTTGCCCCAAGACTCAACTGTTTCAAAATCTTATTGTGAAGTGGATTCTTGTTTGAGGGACACCTAGGGCAGTTAATAAGCAAAACTCAAATGACCAGAATAGGCTCAGAGGGCTAGTTACATCTTGTACACAAGTCACTGGCACAAGAAGCCACAGTGTCCCCCAACCTACAACCCCAATGGTCTAAGAGACAAACCTGATGACTTTCATTGAGCTGCCTGAGTATGGAGCTAGAAGAACCACTAGGCCACTGCAGCGGGTGGGCTTGACCATGGTCGACCATGGACACCCTCTGGTAACAGATTTTCTTCCTCGATTTCATGCCGAGGCATTTGAGGGAGCTGGCGTCTGACTCCAAGGCCATCCCTAACATGTTCATCCCATACCCTACCGCTTACCAATCTCTCCCGGAGGGCCCTGTGGCCCTGGAGGGCCTCGAAGTCCTTCCATGTCACAGGCAAGGCAGCTCTCTCCTTTCTGACCTGAAAGAAGAAACACAGCTGTTTAATGTATGCTTAATATATGTTTACTGCGTGATGTGCCAACAGAAGGCTCTGTGGTGCTCAGAGAGGGGACACAGGAGAGAGTCTTGTAGATGTCTCAGCCAGACTCTTCCCTTCTCCGTCATCACTCCTGTCCATAGCACTGCCCGCTAGTGAGACGATCTCATGCCCCCCCCCCCCACAGATCCCAGGTTCAGTCCCTGGCATTGCACCATACACAACACTACACCACACACACACACACACACACACATGCACACACACACACATGCACACACATACACATATACATACACATACACATGTGTACACACATGCGCACACATATGCACACACGCAGACACACATACACACACACACACACACACACACACAGACACACAGGCTCACAGAATGCATATCCTAGGATGCAGAGGATGGATGGATGGATGGATGGATGGATGGATGGATGGATGGACACATGGACAGATGGACAAGATTTCATCCTAAAGAACTCCAGACACTGAGTCCATCATAAAAAATGGATAACTCACCTCAGTAAGTAGTGACTGCATGGGAGGGGAGGGATTACATGGCTTCCCTGAGATGCCCTCTGAAACTGTTTTCCAGGCAAGATTTAGACTTGTAAAGGGCCAAATTCTTTATAGGCCAAGCCAGAAATGGTCAAACATGGGGCTGGTTTTATGAAAGCCCGTTTGTTCTGCCCCAAGGTTAACGAGCACATAACTATCAGAACACCATTGCTTAGTCCATGCTAAGCCAGTGCTCGAACTGGCCATGAGGTGAGAGTTCCCTATCTCTGAGTCCAATTGCTAACTTGATAAATCAGCGTCCTTCATTGACATCACAGCAAACACTGGAAAGGTTAGAGATGAAATTGAGAGCCTAGAATAAAGCTGGTTAATCCGTCAACAGAAGAGTTGTCTGCCCTGATTGTGCACACACTGAAAGCTTGTCAGTGTCCCATGTATAGACCCCTGGCTTAAAAGAAGGACATGTGTCATTTGAGAGGGAACTCTCAAGCTTTGAACAGAAAACTTGTGGTATCAGTTGAGACTTCAATACAAGACTGGATTCTTGGAAATGGGTAAAGGACAGTTGTCTGACTGTCATGGCTGAGTCCCTTCCACTCCCCATCACAGCCATAGCACCAGACAACCACAGCTGAGCTACAGAATGCATGCGCTTGAGAGTGGTTGTGAAGGACCCCCAGATCAAGCAATGGTGAACATCCTGTGCCCAGCCTAATGTGATAGTCTGACAACACCTAAGCCAACTGATCAGTACAAGCACAGCTACCACTTTTAAAAAGTTAAAGTTTCTTACCTTTCTGTCCAATTTCGCCTGCCAAACCCGGCTGTCCTGGAGTCCCAGGAGGACCCTGGTCCCCAGGTGGTCCAGGTTGACACTCCACAATGCCATCTGAAAGTAATTTTTAAAACCCATAAGACATAATCAGGCATTCTTACTCTCTCCTAATCTGATCCCTGGTCATAAAACTAAAATATATTAGGCTGATTTGAACTTTTTAGAAATTCAATTCTCTTTTGCTTCCAAATGAGCCTGTGAATTTTTTAACTTGCAAAACAAAAGCAGCATAGAGAACAGGCAGTTCCGGGAATGTCTCCGGGATGGCCGGACATCATCCTCATTTTCTACATTTCAAAAGTCAAAAGAGAAGGCAGTTCCATAAAGCCACATACAATCTGCTCTCTGCTCAGGAATTCACACTAACCCTTTCCCAAGGGAGCGAGCCGCCTATCTGGACTCAATCACCCCCCTCAGCCTTTATCTGTCTTCCTTGCCAGCCTCATCCTGAGAATATCCTTCCCACTCATGAAGATGGGCTTGAGTTCTTGGAATCAACATCATCAGAGCTCCATGCTCATAAATCCTCGGTGATCAGCCACCCATGAGGCTTTCAACTGCTACTCTGGCATTACAGCTCACAATGGTGATCAGACACAGAGCTGGTTCCTACTGCAAATAACCCCTCCAGCTCTTGCTGGGTTTAGCCCAGAAGCACCCAACACCCTGCTTTGATATGCTTCCACTGACCTGGCTGACTTAAGCCTTCTGGAACTTTCTTAAAATTATTGAAATGAGATCACAGCATCACAATAAGCCAATCGAAGGCTTCTACTTCATGCTCAGCTTTTCTTGAAAGCTGATATAGGAGAACTCCATGTGATTCTCCATCTAGACTACATTATGCCAGGGTATATTCTAGTGTAATCTGTTCCCATGTGTACCCTCAGGAGCATTATGCATAGTCACTCTACATGACGCAAAAGACATTCAGATGTCAATCAAGGTTAAACGAATAAACCTGCTAACCTTTAACCTCAGATGCCAGGAGACTTAGAACTGGTTAATGTGTTGCTTCTCCCTTTAAGGGTTAGGGATCATTTTTGTAACATAGTTAACTTTGTAAAACTACTCAAGCAAAAGGTTACTAAGTAACCAGCGCTGGGAGGACCAAGCCTTCACACAGTGCTGCTTCTAGCAGCAGTCACAGTGCCCATCCAGCTCTGCCCTGGGCTCTCTCCTGGCATCTGATGGGAAATTTATGGCACTTACTTGTGTGGCCTGGCTGCCCAGGGGGGCCAGGAGGGCCAGGAGGCCCTGGGGCTCCATCTCTTCCACTTGGTCCTGGTAAAGACACGCCTGGAAATCCCCGATCACCTTTTTCTCCTCTTTCACCTGGGAAGCCTGGAGCACCAGCCTGGCCTGGAGTAGGGAAACCTGCAACCAGCACAGGAGCTCATGTAAATATCCCGAAGGCAGTGAAGGGGACAGATGTGCAGAAAATCTACACTCTATCCAAGGTAAAATGCCTACGAGGACCCTCAGTGAGGGCATGCTCTAGATCAGCACAATACAGCAAGTCTGGAGGCTTCCAGCCTGGCAAGGCTCAAGCACAAAGTGATAGGTCTGAAAATGCAGAGTCCACTTCCATCACTCTGTATGCTAAGGTGCTAAGGGGTCACACAGGGTGACCTGATATAGCCCAGAAGGCTGAAGGTGGGGACCCTGAGTAGTGCTGCTTGGGGAGCCACATGCAGCCAGTCCTGCTGCCCTGGGAAAGAAAAGCCACATAGAGATCTCAGGAAAGACAGGAGGGTTTTAGAGGTCTCAGACCAAGTATAAATCAGACGGGTGGGGGAAGGCAAAGGAATGCCTTGTCATCCGCCTATCTCGGAGAGAACCACAGTTCAACAGCTGGCAGAACTCTGGCAGAGCCAAGACTCATGCAAGAGCAAGATGTGCACCCAGAGGACCGGACCAGCCCAGCAGGCAAGTCAGTGTCCCCTCAGGAAACAAGGATCCACTGTCTGCACATATGCCTACACATGGGGGAACAGCATGCTAACTTGTATCTATAAAGTATACAGCAGACACACACCAGGGTACACTGGGTTTTGATAAACTAGAGAGACAGATAGAAACCTGCAGCCTGTCTTATGGACATACCCAGTGTGTGACCTTGTGTGACAAACACACAAGACTAGAAACCACATAGAACATGCAACATTCTACAAGAAAAAAGGACTCTCACCTGGAGGGCCTGGTTGGCCTGGTGTTCCAGGGAAACCTTGAAAAGGGAGGAGAGAATTGAACAAAGTGAGGTGAGATCACTCATGTACAGACACTTTCTGTTTCTCTGCCACAGTCTGCCCAGGGCTACGTGAAGGCACCCACAATGTAGGCTGGGAAGACAGGAGCAGAGCCCACAATATCCCAGCAGAGACATCATCCTCCGGAAGCCACAGGGGAAGAGGGCTTCTGGGTAACTCCTAAAAGTGAGGTTGGGAGCTAGAAAGGACAGCTTGATGGCCATTAGGCTTCCAAAGAGAGAGAAGAAAAGGTGGGAGGAGCAGATCGAAGGAGAGGGAGGCAAGGGGGAGGGAAGGGAGGGGAAGCAAGCCGCAGCCTACCTTTAGGGCCGGGCTCTCCTCTTAACCCTGGTGCTCCTGGGTAACCTCGCTCTCCTTTCTCTCCCAAAGGCCTGGTGCCTATCACCTGCATTAAAGTACAGGTCGGGTATGAGAGCAGCTGACAGCACACCTCATGGATGTTGAATTACCTCAAGGAATATGGATGCAAAGATGTGTGGGGAACAAGGGAAAGGCCTGGAGAACTACAGAATGAATACCAAGTACCAAACACCAGTGTTGAATTGACAGGCAGTTAGGCCCCATTTACCTAGCAGCAGCAATGGTCTCACTCAGTCAACTAACACCTAGTCTACAGTGTGCAGATGCATCCAAGCCACAGCGGGCCTGGCTTGCTTCACAGGGAACAGAGGAATGCCCTTCAGTTTCTTCTAATGCGCAGGGCAGGAACACACACTATTTTTCTCCTTTTATTGGAGGATATTTCATGCATCTTCTTTCTCTAAAAGCCAAAAGGGCACTTCCTGAAAAATCACAGGGACAAAGACCAGGAAGGAGGTACTGACAACCTCACTGAGACAGAAACCTGTCTCCCTGTGATCCTGAATGACCACAGTGCAAGGAAAACAGCACAATCAAGCCTAGATACACTATCTTTACAACACCTCTCTGTATCAATAACGAGGGGATGCTGCTTTAAATGTTAAGTAGCTTTGATTAGGCCATTCTATGACATGGACATATATCAACAACCACTGTACAGTCCAAGTATTTGTACATTCTATGACATGGACATATATCAAAAACCACTGTACAGTCCAAGTATTTGTACATTCTATGACATGGACATATATAAAAAACCACTGTACAGTCCAAGTATTTGTACATTCTATGACATGGACATATATAAAAAACCACTGTACAGTCCAAGTATTTGTACATTCTATTTGTCACTTAAAAATAAATTTAAAACTAACTAAATAAGAGTGTACTGGTGGGTCTGAGAGAAGATGAGAATTCACCTGCCCAGGGGCGAGTCGCAGCAGGTATACTGAGCACATCAAGGTGTCCAGAGGTTAGTAGTCCTGGTACTGAAATATAGACTCTAGAACGATCACTCTGGCCTCCCATGCTGTCACCCACACAGCGAGTGGCACATACCCACACCCACGTCCCCCAGAGCAAACAGGACAGGAGTGTCCACTGTTTCAAACCAATTTGGGACAGAAGAACTGAAACCATAGCAGGTCCAAGTGCGCATGAACAAGGTGTGAATGTTACTTGGACAAGAAATGTTGTTTTGCTAGGACAGTCAGACAGACTATGGTTGATACGCTCCTCTTACTAAGTTCTCCCTGATGGACAATTAATAAAATCTAGGTTTCCAAATAGGTTGCTAGGTTAACTGTGTGCAAAGATTTTTGTTTCCAGAGGTTTGAGGATATGTAAAAGAACAATAAACTGATTGTTTATCTGATTGTTAAAATCAGAGCAAATTATTAATTGCTTCATATGGCAGGCACCCACTTCGGATGAAAGTATCACCCAAGGAGCAGCTGCAGAGTGTCCCATGCAACCCAGGGCCCATCTCAACCACGCTCGTCACTTACAGTTCCAGGGGGGCCGGGAAGTCCAGTTTCACCCTTCTCTCCCTGCAAGGGATGTGCACAGTTATTTGCAGCCTTATCACAGACGACCATGCAGAAAGCTGGCCAGGAATTTTTCTGGTAAAATAGGAACTGGTTCTACCCAATCCCCAAATATTTATAGTCTCCAACCCCTCCCTCTGGGACTGGCTGGGCTACTCTGTAGTCATCACTAAAAAATAGGAACACCGTTCATCTGCATCACACGGAGCATGGAAATAAAATGTCTACACTGCCCAAATGGAAGCCCAAAGAGAAAAGTGTTTGCCCTGCATGGCAGCCTTCTCGAGGGACTGTGAGAGAGTCTTGTAGAAGCAGAGTGTTCTTCTCTAAATTGCTAGGAAGCACAGTTTCCAGCTCTAACTCCTTAAGGCACCTCCTTGGGGTTTTATGGATTTACACTAAAAGCCCCAATATGAACTCCAATGTTAGCTTCAAGCAACTTTAAAATTACCTAGAACCCAGTCAGCAGAAGGCATGGATGTTAGAAATGTCTCCATTTAACTAATGTATGGATGTCCACACAAATCAGAGCCTCCTTGTTTGATTCACAAAGCATTATTAATCTTAAAAAAGCAAGATGTGGGGCTGGAGAGGTGGCTCAGTGGTTAAGAGCACTGACTGCTCTGCCAGAGGTCCTGAGTTCAATTCCCAGCCACCACATGGTGGCTCACAACCATCCATAAGGGGATCAGTGCCCTCTTCTGGTGTGTCTGAAGACAGCTACAGTGTACTCATATAAATAAAAAATAAGTAAATATTTAAAAAAAAAAAAAAAAAAAAAGGTAAACTGTGGTTCCATGGGCAAAAGTGCTTCACACCAAGCCCCAGGTCCTGAGTTCATCCCCGGAGACCCACATGACGGAAGGAGAGAAGGGACTCTCACCAGCTATCCTCAGACCTCCACATGTGGCACGTGTGTACCTACACACACAGCCAGCCAATCAATCAATGTAATTTTTTTAAATTGAAGAAGAAAAAAAAGGCAAGATTTGTCCTTCAAATCCACTTTGTCAAGGGCACATGTGTGTTTACAGAGGGACAGCAGGAGGCATAAACTTTGGCCATTCTTTCTTATCCTTCTGCATTTTCTCTTACTTTATAATCAGGAAAAACTAATCTCTACAAAAAATGACAGATGCTTGACCAAGTGTGGCATGTGATAGTCTTCTTTCAAATAATTCATCAACTGTGGAAAAGTCAACAAACTGTTGAGTCCATACAGAGAAGAAACATTCCCCCCCTGGGTTCAGAGTTATTTATTCTATAAAAATAAATGAGCAAGCTCCTAGTGTCGAACAACCTATTAAAGGTAAAAACTCAAAACATCACCACGCACCTGAGGGCCTGGTCGGCCTGGGAGACCTGGGTACCCGGGATCACCAGAAAAGCCCTAAAAGCAAGAAAAGTACAGGATGATCATGGAGGGGACAGTGGCCCTTGTCCACTCAGAAACTGTAGCAGAAGAGACTTACCGGGCTCCCCTTTTCTCCTTTTTCACCATCTTTTCCAGGTTTTCCCTGTACAATAAAGAGGCAGACGTGAGTGTTTCACATCACAGCTCTGTTCATGTCTCTCCCTGGTATGAGGAGCAAGACAGGCAGAGAAGAGGGCCATGTGAGTTGCTAGGTCACCGGGGAGGAAGATGGCCCAGTTTCTGAAGAGCAGATTCCACGGGGTCACAGAGGTCAATGTCTTAGGTATCAAAGGATTAGTTTGTCATTGGCAGTGAGCACCAAGACTGATATGTAAGGCCTGATCTTTCCACTCATGACTTTGGGGAATCACCAGATAGTCCCAACCACTGGCAGCTCGGCAGATATCCCGCTGCTGCTGTTCAGACAGGGCGACGCACGTGAGCCTATCGGGGTCCCAGCCATGTGCAAGCCTGGCATGGGAGGAGGTAGGGGTTCGATTCTGGTGTCAGGAAGAGCAACACAAACAGCTAAACACCAGTTCTGACCACAGATGTCCCAGGGGACAGCACAGGGGATAACTTTTCCAAAAGCTCCTCCCTAGCAGGCTCAGTGAGGTCCAAAGAAGAAATTTTAAAATGCTATAGATGCATCCATCCTTCCATTCCTTTCTGTGAGTACAGGGATTAGAGGGGAGTGTTTTGCAGTGAGGAGTGCATAGATCTAGCACTTACCCGAGGCCCTTGCTTGCCAGGTTCACCTTTCTCTCCATATCCTGGGACTCCCTTAAGAGACAAGAGGAGAAGGAGTTAGACTCATTGATCTATGCAAATACAGCATAAGGCCAGACACACGCCGGCTTTGGTAGGAAATGCCAGTACCATAACATGTCATCCTTCACATAAAATTAATAATGGCAAAGAGGACCAGAGTGCTTACCGGGAATCCGGGTTCACCTTTCTGACCCTAAAAGAATGGAGGGGTTGGGGAGAGACACATCAGTACCATCTAATGGCTACATCACCTGCCTAATGGCTACATCACCCACCTAATGGCCACGTCACCCACCTAATGGCCATGTCACCCACCTAATGGCCACGTCATCCACCTAATGGCCACGTTACCCACCTAATGGCCACGTCACCCCTAATGGCTACGTCACCCACCTAATGGCTACGTCACCTACCTAATGGTACGTCACCCACCTAATGGCTACATCACCCACCTAATGGCTACATCACCCACCTAGTGGCTACATCACCCACCTAGTGGCTACATCACCCACCTAATGGCTACGTCACCCACCTAATGGCTACGTCACCCACCTAATGGCCATAACACACTTTGCTGCTTTTGTTTTCTTTCTCTTTCCTTTCCTTTCCTTTTCTTAAACTTTTTTTGAAACTCTGGTATGTAACCCAGTGGCAATCCTCCTGCTTCAGCATTCAGCATGGCATGTCACAGTTACAAGGATACACTAACATGCCTGGATCAGTTTTTCAGATGCTTCATTGAACACCTTTTTTTTTTTTTAAATCCAGGCTGCAAAGATGTCTCAGCCATTAAGAGCACATAGTGCTCTTGCAAAAGACCTGAGTTTAGCTCCCAGCATACCCTGGGCTGCTCACAGCCACCTGTAACTCTAGCTCTGGGGGAGGCAATGCCTCTGGCCTCTGTTAGCACTGCACACACATTCGCAAACTCATGTAGAGATCCATACAAGCACATGATTGCCAAAAAACATTTTCACTTATATTACAAAAGACGCAAACAGAGCTCCAACAGTCCCTTCCTAGTATGGTTTGGTGAACGTCTAATATGGCCTGGTGAAAGAATGGGCCATGGTTTCCTCCAGCTGGGCCTCCTCTATCCATACAGCTTCTCTGGAGTGCCAGGCTTATTTAAGAAGTCCTTTGTTAGGTGAATCAGGACAGAATAGTTACATCCCAAGCTGACCCAGAGCAACCATTACTGCTCTCAAACGACATCTATAAACCCACTTCCTAGGGCAAGATTGATTATGGCTGGAGAATCAGAATTTCAATCCAGCTTCTCTTTGTCCCAATGAATTTGTCCAAACTTAGAAAGCAGACATCCACCAAAGAGAGCCCAGACTTACCTTTTCTCCTGTTGGGGCAAAGTCTCCTTTTTCCTTAACTTGTGCCTGCCCAGGTACTCCCGGGGGACCGCTGACCCCTTGCTCTCCCTGTCATGTAAAATGTGGGGTTAATTAGGTATGAAATATAGAACAAAAACTGAGGTAGGCTAGTAAAGCCGGAAGTTAAATGCTGGCACGTATGTCCCATAGCAGAAGCCTTGGATTCTGCAGGAAAATGGACCAGGGATGTCTCCAACCAGAGAAGTGTGCTTTCCACGCTTAAAAGCCTGCACAGCTGCAGGACCCACCTGTGCATACACCTGCACACAGTTACACCCCTGTGTTAGTGAGAACACAGCTGATAGGATCTTGGCAGGAAAGAAGATATTTTAGGTGAGCCAAAAAAAAAAAAAAAAAAATCAGAGAATCACCAGGCTTCTCTTACTCAAACAGCCTAACAGCTGGGCACATTTGGAATTAAAGGGAAAGGCAGCCAAAAATGTGTGAGTGCCAAAGACTCCAACAGTAAAAAGTAGAGGCCAGGCTCTGTCCAGATCCACCGTATCTGGTACCCACTGGTAGCAGCTGCTCACACCAACTTGCACACCCAAGACAGGCAGCAGTTGTAATAATGCCCCTTTGTCTTATCTTACCCAGGGACACTACTAGGGAGGACAGCAGGGGACCAGGTGTTCACTGCTTGACCTTCTTGCCAAGAAAAAGATGATTGACCAGACTTCACCACCCTACCTCTGCCACTGCCAAGGCAGACATCCTCGGTGCTACCTGGTCCCCAATTGCCACTACATCATACCTCCTTTCAATGGCTGCCATCATGGTTGAGTTTAACAGATTATGAAACTAGGAGGCCAATCTAAATTTTACTCTTTTGAATAGAATTTGCGACCTGAGGAATGGGTGGTTGGGTTCTGTATTCAGATAAGGGAACTGATGGCCGTATATCACTGGGGGACATGATTGGCCTCAGTTTTTGGCAAGGTGGAATAAACTCTGTAATCCTAGCGGTTCAGGGGCTATGCCTCCACCAAACTCAAGAGCACACAGAGGAAGCACAAAGGCTTCTCACTCACCTTGTCTCCTTTTGGTCCTTGGAAGCTGGAGCCCATCTGCCCCTGTTGGTTACAAATTACTCTTTGTTATTAAGGCTATCACCTTGACCAGTCATGCTAAAGCCCCACTCAGATGGGGCTTTAAGCAAAAGCTTTGTCCTACAAGCATCACAGGCTTTGCAAGAAAAGCCATACTATGCTGGATACAATGACTGTGCAAAGATTTTTTTTGTAAATATTATAATGAAGAATTCATTAATGTAAGGGTTTTAAACTCTGGGTTCAGAAAAGTAAAGGAATGATCAATGAATCCAAAGTAATCAAGGCATGAGTGGATGATGATGATGATGATGATGGTGGTGGTGGTGGTGGTGTTGATGATGGTGATGGTGGTGATATCATCATCACCTCAACAACAATAAGAATACTAGTAGGTGGTTGACAGATAATAGAAAAATGACTGACAGGTGACAATAGAGAGAGATGGGCAGACAATACATAGATACTTAATACTGACAGGTAGTACCATATGTAGGTAAGGATGAGACTCAGG
Source organism: Rhynchomys soricoides (assembly GCA_019843965.1). Classification (NCBI taxonomy): domain Eukaryota; kingdom Metazoa; phylum Chordata; class Mammalia; order Rodentia; family Muridae; genus Rhynchomys; species Rhynchomys soricoides. The sequence goes on along the minus strand of JADRCH010000044.1, from coordinate 7,091,055 downwards.
AGGTATTATGGAATCTCACCACAGTCCTATAATAAGGCTGAGAGCAATGAAAACACATCTTTACCTTTTCTCCAGGAGGTCCAGGAGGGCCTGGAGGACCCTGTAAGAGAGAGCATTTTCATTAACTAATATTCAAAACCAGCCAGCTGTGATCTGGAAGATCATTCCTGCACACACACACACACACACACACACACACAGGCTTTTGTGGAAGGCTTGGTCCCCAGCTGGTATCACGATTGAGAGCTGACAGCATCACCAGGGTGCCTAACCACCATTGGTGAGTTCTTGCTGGGGGGATGGGAAGGATTGGAGGATGAGTCACTTGAAGGGTTGTTACTTTGTACCTTGTCCCCTACCCTCCTCTTCCTGGTCGTCTCAACTATACCTCTTGTTCCCCACACAATGGTCTACCTCCCCACAGGCTCAGAAACCACAGAACCTAGGGTCATGTGGATCAACCCGCTTAAACTGTGAGCCAAGATGAATCTTTCCTCCTCGTGAACTATATCCTTCCAGAATTGTGTCCTACTGAAGTCTGACACACACAGTCGTCTGTACTCTGTTGTTGGCAGGATGCTGCGTATGATGCACACCTGTCAAGCTTCAAGAATAACCAGTTATGGGTCAGGATAATGAGGAGAGGTGGGAATCCCTCAAAGGCTGAGGCCTGCTTTTAGGCACCGGTAGCCTGGGGGAACCAGCTCCAAGCTGAAGTTGCCCACATGAGAACAGCACTATGCACTTTAGACACAAGTCCACTTCAGATCTCAAAAAAATAAAAAATGATTCTTCTGGAGCGTAGATTGTGCTGACACCAAAAAGATAACCTCACATTTGGAAGAAATTTTCAGAATCCCACAATCACTTTTTTCAAAAAGAAAAGCCAGACATTCTGTAATATAAAAACAAGCTCATTGATCTATAGGAAGGTGAGTAGATTCTGTTTACACATGTGGAGAAAAACAATATAAAAAGAAATGAAGATGATTGTATTTAAGGTATAAGCCTGAAGCTCTCTGAGAGGATGCTCAGGCAGGCTGTGTGCAGGCCACAAACTCAGTCACCTCTGCCCATTCCTTGCACGCTTGATTCTTAGTAAATAAGTCTTTTCACACTAACTTTTCAGTGCCGTCAAAATGAGGGAGTGAGGAAAAGTCTCCTTCCGCAAAGAAAGTCAGCTGTACAGAGGCCAGGGATGGCCTTCCTCCCTAGTGCCATTTCCAGGTGCCCAGTCCATCTCAGAGTCTTCTCCAGGTCTGGGCCTGGCTCCTAACTGACCCTTAAATTCTGATACACCTCTACAGCACATCTCCTCTCCTCTGCACTAAGGGCACCACCCAGTGACCTTCAGTCCAGCTTCTTCGGTGTCTGGACACATGGGTACCTAGTACCCCTGACACACAGGATGTCTTGAGGGTCCACCATATAAAGCATCCATTTCCCACAGTTCTGGGAATTGGGGGCTGGAGGTGTCAGCCACAAGGGCAAGAGTCTCAGTCAGCTTCAATTTGTTCCACATCTCTTCTCCACGTGACTGTCCTCAAAACTCACCGGTGGTCCAGTAAATCCTGGAGGACCGACAGGTCCCTGGAGTCCTGGCAACCCTGGTGAGCCCTGCGATTGGACGAGAAGAGAAAGAATTACTACTATACTGCAGGCCACCAGGGAGTGACTCAAAGACAGAAGCAACATGGCTTACCGGCATCCCGGGGATACCAGGAAATCCTCTCTCTCCTTTCAACAGTGTTCCAGGAACGTGGCCGAGAATTTCACCGGGATCTCCCTAGGGGACACAAAAAGGAGAGAAAGATGCAAAATATCGATAGACATGTAGAAAAAATTGTCTCAATTCCGGGGCGGGACAGGCCACAGGCTGGGTCTTAGAATGGAAGGTTGGGGAGGGGGAGACACAGGACAACTTTGGAGGTTGGTCCTCAAGCACCATCTAGTTTGGGGTTTGTCTGTTGGTTGGTTTTTGGTTTTTCTTATTTCTCCCATTGGCCCAGGGCATAACAAGTGGGCCAGTCAGGCTGGCTGACCAATGAACTACCCCAGTGGTCTATGCCAGAATCACATCCTGAATTCCTCACATGGTTCATGGCATGGTGGGAGATATACACACAAGGTTCTGAAACCTAAGTCTCTCTGCGTGTGATTTACACAGCCTTTTCATGGAACAGAGTTTAGGACATTCATTTGGAGTGTTTTCAGTTGGTTTCTTATGAGGAACCCAGGGGATTAAAACAATCACATTAAATTAAGCATACCTTCATTCCTGGCAACCCTGGTGGTCCCTAGAAAAGAAATTCAGCTGTAAGTTTTGCTTCTCCAAAAATATTAGCAGAAGTAAGGTATGGGCCCCCAAACAATGAGAGGGAGTAGAGGCAGAGGAAATCCAATTTAAATCTTCTACTCACAGGATTCCCGCTGAATCCAGGTAAGCCGGGAGGGCCAAGCGGCCCTCTCTCTCCCTGGGAAAGATGGAAAATGTCACACACAAATGCACCTCAACACTTCACAGCAGACATCACTGTCCCACCTGTCAGTGGTGGCAGCATGTGTGGTCTGCCACAAGGAGACCCTGAGTGCCACCCCACTCCCCAGCAAGATTAACTGAGATAAGGGCTCAGAAAGGCAGGTTCTAGTTGGATACAGTAATTAATTCCAGGTGAAAATCTTTAAAAGAACAATTTTAGGCTAAAGCATACAAGTAGAAATGAATTGCTATCTTTCCCACATATTTAATGTGAAAAATTGTATTTGCCTCGTCAAAGAAAGCAAGCTTCCAGATAAGGAACTTCCCAGTGACTGGTCCTGCGTGAAGCTAGAAGCACATACCCAAGGGAGGGTTGGGTCTAAGTTTACCTTTGTACCGTTGCATCCTGGGATACCTGGGGGACCTGGAGGACCATCTTGGCCAGGAATACCCTGCAATCAGTCAAATGAAGAAGTCAGTAAAATAGGAACTCACCAGGTGGTGAGATATTTCATGAAATTGATGTGTGCATCTTGTATACATACAGGAAGTCCTGGATTCCCAGGGTATCCAGCTGCTCCAGGGGGCCCCTGCAAAGACAGAACAAATGCCTTTCAGCTATAAGGAGCCTATGTCTCTCTTCATCCCCCCAGTTCAAGGAGCTTAGAACATGAGTGCTGAGCAGAGAGCATTCTGGGAAGGAAGCACTGAGACTCAGCTCAAGACGCAGACCTAAAGTTTTTTGGTTTTGTTTCATTGTTGTTGTTTTTGGCAAAAGCTCACTGTTTCTTGCCTCCAAAATCAAGGCTGTGAATACCCTGAAATACCTTTGTCTCCACTGAATCTCTTGTGGTATCTAAGTTAAAAATTAATGTTTAATTCACATTAAAATTATCAACACTTATGAAGAAGTGTTTGTGGGATAAACTCAAATGTATCTGTGGTGAGAGTCCCTTTCTTCTAATTCCTAAACAGTCAAGTACAGCCAACTATATCCAGAGAGTGACAATAATGTTTCTCTCTCTGCCCTGTGAGCCAAGGAGTCTCCACTGACACCAGTGCCCTGTCCCCTTAACACTTCATGACACCAGCTATGTTTCTGTACTTGATGAGCCTCAGAGAGCATCATCTTTGGGCTTTCTAGAAAGGATGAAGCAGAGGAAGAGCTTGGCTCTAACAATGTCTCCTCACTGTCAATGATGCTTTCTTCCTCTAGTGACTTAGGACGGATAATTAACTACCCCCTTTCCTAAATGTAAATGTCTATAAGGGACCCTTGAAGAAGAGAAAAAGGGAGCAAGCAAACTCATACAGCAAGCGTTCTGCTTGCATACAGCACCAGCCCACAGGTAAAGGGGGTGATGGTCCATGACAGTCAGGAGAGGCAGAAGAGAAGGCACAGAGGAAAAGAAGAAAGGTAGCCCTGGGGTGAAGGCTGTACCCCACTCTGGACCCCCTGGTCCTCCGTCAGGGTCACCAGACTCTGTACTTACTCTTGTCCCTTTTGTGCCTGGAAGTCCAGGTTCTCCAGCATCACCCTACAACAGAACAGAGATGCTGTGAGGATGACTCAGGCCATTGTCACAAGACAGGCACCATCTGCAATTCACCCTTCCTCCATTCCAGTCAAACTTACCTTTTGTCCTGGTGGTCCATGTGGCCCCTCAGGTCCTTGCATCCCAGGAAATCCAATGACACCTTGTAACCCTGGAAAGCCTCTTTCTCCCTGCAGGAAAGCACATGGGTCAGACAAGGGTAAGGAAAAGGATCAGCGTGATGGGTGGTTTAAGGTGTTAACTTGACCAAGTAGAATCCAAAACTCTGGTGAAGTGTGACTCTTGGCTGTGCCTGCAAGATGCTGTGCTAAGAACAGCATCTCCATCAGTGGGCAGGCTGAGGGAGACCTGCCTCTGAGTGACACTGGCTGGAACATCAGACAGTGGAGGTGCTAACAGAACCATAACAAAGCAGAGGGCAATTCTAGCTGCCTTCTGGGCTGATGCCGATCTTCTTTGGTCCTGACATCACAAGTTCAGATCTCCAGCCTTCAGACTCACAGATTTTGCCAGCAGTCCCAGGTTCTCAGGCTTCCAGCCTTGGATTCCTTAACTCACCAGCTTTCAGGAGTCATGTGGCTCTTCAGCCTCCCAAGCATAGAATTCAACTGTATGAACAAATCTCTTCTCACCTACCTACCAATCCATCCATCCACCCATCCATCCATCCATCCCTGTACCTACCCACCCACCTACCTACCTGTCCACACATCCACCCACCCACCCACCTGTCCATACATCCACTCACCTGTCTACACACCCACACACCTGTCTACACATCCACCCACCTATCTATATGGATGGATACATTCACTCACACACCCACACACCCACCTACTCATT
>JADRCH010000044.1:7005454-7086167 GCA_019843965.1 Rhynchomys soricoides | reverse complement strand
CAGCACTGTAGGAGTATACAATGAGTGTCTGAGGGTGGAGGATGGTGTTCTGTGTTAGGTTCCTAATATTTATCACCGGTCACAATGGTTTGTATCTACTAGGAGCTGTATAACATGTAAAGTCTTTAAAATAAAAAAATACTTGAGTTTTTCATTGAGTTGATTATAATCTCACCCAGTCACTGGCACCTTTTTGTTCCCAAAGGATGACATTCTGAGCAGCCCATCCGTGTCTCTCTTTCTAGACCCTTGGAGGTACTGGCAAGCAGAGTCACAGCTCTGATCGCAGCACACAAATGCTCAACAGCTTGATGGTGACTTGGATCATTCTCCTTTTCAACAGTAATTTTTTTTTTTTTCAAAGAAAAGATCAAAGTTTACTGGTGGCCCCTGCCCCAACTCAGAAAAGAAATAAGAAACATGATTTTTAAAATAAGAAATATCATTCATGGTAAAACATGTTTGACAAGGGCTGTAATACACTGGGAAAAAACAAAGAACAGAGAAAGCAAGAGAGGGGGGAAAATGTGCTGTTCTGGACCTCAGGCTGACCTTCCAAAGATGAATGCAAAATGAATACAGGCAGAGACAAAATGGAATCAGAATACGAGGCAGTGCGGCTGGAGAAAGGCTGGGGAGCAGGGGCTGGAGGTCAGACCATGGGGTCAAGACTGAACAGAAAGAAAAAACAAAACACCAGTAAGGTGGGAACACACAGGAAGGAAACACCAACCTTTGAACCTAGAAACATTGTGTATCCTGTAGCAGCAAAAGTGAGCTGAGCGTCGGATGGAATGATGTTTTAGAGACTGGCATATTTAGATTATCAATACAAAAAAAAAAAATTCTATCTTTACTGTGTAGGCCACCTGCTAAAGTTCACTTCAAAGCATGAGACACTCTGGAGCGGGCCAACAGGATTGCTTAAGACTCAAGGGTTTTCTCTAAGCTTCTTTAGTGCAAGTCAAAGGAAAATGACCTGATTAGGACCCTACTTACCACTCCCCACCCTCCCAAGTAGCATTTCACACTCTACGAGTTGCTTAAAAGGTCTCCACCATCACATCGTCAAAACGAGACAAGGGAGCGCACATTCAAAGCCCTGCTTCCCTCCAAACTGTTCAGCTGCTGCAGGAGTTCACCAATCCTCTGAGTCTTTACAAAGACAAAAGGAGAGGAGGGGACATAGTAAATTCCCACACCCCTGGGCCAGCAGCAATGAAGGAGCAGATTCAAGCACACTCTGGGCCCTCATGAAGTTTGACGTGGATGCTGGATCCTTCTCCCAGATGCCCAGTGAGCGCTGAGGAAGGAGATCCCCTCCAGGTCTTGTCCAAATGCAGAGTGAAACAGATACATTCACCCTTAGCCTGTCATGATGGTGGTTCCAAGGAACGGCAGGAACTGCTAACAGAAAAAGCGCTGTCTCGAAGGGTTTCCAGATGTAGAAAAAGACAATTCAAAATAGAGGATGACCGAACTCTGAACAGATTGCCCTGCCCCAAAAAATAATAAAAAATAAATAAATAAAAACTGAATTGCAAATCCTCAAATAACTCAACCTGAGCTGGGGAGGACTCAAGAATGGAACATCAGTGGAGAACTTTCTAGCATGTCTGCGGAGTATTTTTAGTACTTAATTGATATTGGCAGTATCTCCAGAAGACCAGCAGAGATAAGGTTTTTTATTTCCCATTTTAATCATGGAATGAATGAGGCGGGGACAGGAGCCAGATGACCTGATTCCTACCAGATTTTTCACTGACTCAGCTCTGAACCAGAATTAGAAATGAAGTCAGCCCACCCCAGGTCCCTTCCTTATCTAGGTCACTAGAGCAAGCTGGTTCCCAGTAGCATATTAAAGGAATCCACAGTATGATGTCAGCAGTGAGATGGACCCTCTTATGTTCATGTTGTACAGAAAGTTCAACACCCATCTTGAGCTGGCTGGTCACATGTCACTAGTGACCCCTCACACTCCTGGGAACAGAAAGGAGAATCTGAATCCCAGACCAGCCTTCACCACAAGAACACATTCTTCCCCAAATGTCAGTAGAGGACTTAAGCAACCACATCTCCCAAGAGTTTTGCAATCAAGCAGCGGAGGGAAATGACCACTCCTTTCACAAGCTTTTTACTATTTCCCGTATTTTAACTTTGCCATTTCTTCTAGCAAAGACTGCACACTCATAATCAGATACCTAGTGTTACCACGAGAGCAGAAGCAGAATAGATCGAAGGGATAAGCATTCACAAAGCTACACAATGAGTTAGCACACAGCGCACACTGTGCTGGAACCAAATGGCTCCCTCCAGCTTCGAACAGTTTTCCCCATTGGGGAAGAAAGAAGAACAGAGAGCCGGACATGCCGTGCTAAGGCCACCGGTGCCAGGAGTTTCCACACCAGATGCTGCAGCTGCAGTGGGCACTATTCCATCTGTGACCACCCTTAAGCTCAAGGCCAAGTGCAGAGTGGGGGAGGAGGTTGATCCAGTTCCCACAGTGTGCTACAGGCACCAAGGGCAGAGTCCAACAAATCACCACCACCACCATGGCTTCTCACCACAATGGTGAGCAAGCAATGCTGAGGACAAGGACCTGAGGGTATAGCTCAGTGACAGACTATTTGCCTAGCATGTGGATTCCTGCATTCTGATCCCAGCAATGGAGGAAGGGATGGAGAAGCTTCTAAAATGTCACACAAAAATCTTCGATGCAACCATGCTTTGTGACTTCATTCTTATAAGAAATTGTGTCATTTACACACACACACAGAGAGAGAGAGAAAGAGAAAGAGAGAGAGAGGCAGAGACACTGTAGGTTTTCAGCGCTAAAGCAATAGATGACAGAAGAGATGGAGACATTGGCCACCCTGACCTGACCTGACTGGCACACCAAATGCAGACATCAACTTTTCCCAGGTTGCCCAATAAGTATGCACCATTAGTATGCATCAATAATAATAATTAAAAAGTTCATCATCTTTAGCCCCTAAAGTCACTTTAACTATATATGGACTTCCAAATTTAATCTGTATCTATAAAAAAGAATGTAGACAACAAAGAACACCATCATGGCTATGTTCTCCAGTGAAACGCAGAACTTGAAGAGAGGAACAAACTGCCATTGTTTATGAAGACGAAGAGAGGCAGGCAGCAGAGTCGTCTCAGCCTGACACTAGCCATTCCAAATTAGGCTTGAAATAGAGTTTCATCCTGGAGGAACTTAAAATGTTTGCTTACTGTATTATCTACAGCAAGCACATAAGGAGCCCGTAAAATGTGGAAAGAAAGGGTTCCTTTGTAATTCCCAGTCATGTCCCTGCATCGTACAATACTGTAAAAAAGAGCTTAAGATTCAGCTCCCTCGAGCCTCAGCCAGAAAGTCAAATAGGAAGCAGCCAGAACACGTGAGGTTAAAATAGTAGGGAATTTCTAAATTCAAGGAATAATTACCAAGAACAAAAACTAAAGGGAACATAAAATAAGTTGTCATCAAAAATTCCTATTATCAAAAGCAATCATGACGGCCAGGGGTGATGACTCTAATCCTATCACTTGGGAAGCTGAGGCAGGAGGATGGATGCTAGTTTGAGGATAGCCTGGGCTACACAGTGAGTTTATTCCAAATGATGAGTTAAAATCCTGTCTCTACAGTGTTTATCTAAGGAGCTGGAGAGATGGTTCAGAGGTTAAGAGCACTGGCTGCTCTTGCAGAGGACACAGGTTTGGTTCCCAGAATCAACATGGCCGCTTACAACCAAGAGATTAGATGCTCTATTCTGGCTTCTGTGTGGGCACTGGGCACGCATATAATGTACATGCATTCGTGCAGGCAAAACATACTTATATATAAAATAAAAACTAAAACTATCTTTTTAAATGTTAGCCTGTATAGCATAAAATTTTAAATGGATAAGCTGTGTCTGTTTTGAGGGCCAACATGGATCCCTTGTTTCAATGAAGCTTTCGCTGTTTTTTTTTCTTTACATTTTAAACAATAGGATTATGGACCTTCAAGGGAACCACACAGATGCAAAAGTGTTTGCTCACACCTGGAACAAAACTTGGGTAAGGGGATTTCCATGGGTTTTCATAGAAAATACAGGGAATTGGATGGCCAACATAAATTAAAATGTGTGATGCACCCTCGACACCTTCTTTGAAGAAGTTATTCAGTTAGTGTTTGGCATGCACCAACACTAGGGACAGGTTTCTGAGATAGCCAATAGCACAACGCACCCCACGCAAGGAACAATCTTCAGATACTGGAAAATCCCGAGCAGAATACAGCCCAGACCCTTGAGGCCCCTATTAGCACCTGGCTGATGCCTCTGCCCGAAGCTAAACAGCAGCAGGAAAATCTCTGTCCTGGACTGATCCTGAGCCAGCTGTGTCCTGCTGTCATCTGGTTCCCTGAGATGTCCCAAGCCAGGCTGAACATAACTGAGAGATAAAAGTCATGAGGTTTTGTTCATAGCTCCCAGGGCATGTGGTTAGCGGGAAGCGATTCGGGATGCTGGGTCATGGTCAATATGGGGACTGTGATCTATGGGGGACCACGGTCATAGGGGGACCATGGCACTTAGCCAAAATTCCACAAGTTCAATCCCTTGAGCCTAGCCAGAGAGGCATCTGCAAGACCATGTCCGGAATGTGATACTTCTGGGAACGTTGGAGGCAGGCTGCAATCTGTGTCACCGGGTCATGGAAACACTCCTGTGTCAGGGCCCCTCTGGGAGCTCCCTGCATGCCTTCTGCTTGACACTATACTGCTGCAGAGACAGGGGACAGGAGCCACACAGTGAGACAAGGGAAGGGCTTCTTTAGTCAGGGTAGCACTTGAGTTCTGTTCCCCCACCCCCATGCTCTGTGAATTTCTCAATGAATCAATGTAGCAAGGGAGAAGGTTTCACCAAACTTCAGTGTCAGTTCTACAATTCCAAGCTCACACATTGCTACAAAGTTAACTGTGGGGCTCAGTGTAGCAAAGGGTAGAGAGGAGGCACAGTAAATAGGTATGAGAGAACAGCTACAAGAAAAAGAGAGAAAAAAGCAGACATTTTCTAGTATATAAAAATCCAATTTTCCTTATTATCATTTGAGAAAAAAATACAAAATACTTTCTGAAGAACTAACACTCAACACAAGAATAACCAAGAGTGGTAAATACCCTGTTTTCATGGACTACTCAAGGCTTTCCCATGAAGCCATCCAAGAGCAAATGTGACTTCACTGATGGACAGAAAGCAGCAACAAAAATGGAGTGCTCACAAGTCACTGACAGGAAAAGAAAATGATTCCCACGTCCCCACGTCCTCCGCAGAGACACATACATCTCACCTGAGTTGGAGAACAGTTCTCTGTGATATCTTTCAGAGTTTCTGTTCTAAGTCGCTCTCTGGAGCATGCAGGTTTTTATACTAGAAAGTAAGACCTATGCTGGTCTCCTGTCTCTGTACTTGCCAGGTGTTGTGGGCACTTTCCTATCTGCCCTTGACCTTTCAGCCAGAGAAGCTCATGAAAACCACAGGATGTCTCACACCTGCGGAGTATCTCTTTGCCCAGCTTTAGGATCTGAGCTACACATTTGTTGTAAGGCCCTCTTCCCCGTGGCTCCTTTTGCCCCATCCCCTCTTGACTTCCAGATCCAGATAGCTTCAGGAAGCTCTACATTCAGGGAAGTGCCATCCACCCCTTGGACACACAAGAGGACCCCAGCCAGATGTCCACTCCCTGGAGAAGAACGGTAGACACAAGAGATTTCAGAAGCCCGTGGTCTCTCCTGGGCAGCTGGTCCTCTGTGTCTCTCAGTCTGACCACCAGGGGGAGCGCTGGATCTACATGTGGCGGGCAGATTCTCTAGGCAATTACTGTAGCGGGAATGTATCGAACAGATGTGATGACAAGACCTGAAATCACTGTACTCAAAAGGCAGAGGCAGGAGGAGGAAGAGTTCAAGGTCAGCCTGGGCTACATGGGTAAATGGGACCCCTGCTCACCTCTGCACCAACATATGTATGCTGTGTATGTGTGTGTGTGTGTGTGTGTACCTTCAAGTAGGCACAACAGAGAAAAATAAGTTTGAAAAAGGTCTAAGAGATAGAATTGTCCAGGGAAAAGCTTTAATCGGGATTGGAAATTTATGAAATTAGGTATGAAATGAATAGCCTAAATATTGGGACTATGACGTGACTGGGAGCTTTGACTATAGAAACAATGTGAACTGTGGATTCTTCTGGTTGTATTAGTGAATGTTGATTGAAGACACCCACTCACTCCTCCTAGTCCCCACTCTTTCCTCCCCTTCCTCCTGCTGGTCCCTTTCACTTGCATCGTGGGTATGTTCCAGTTTGGCTTTTCCATCTACCTTGTAAACTGAGAAGATCCAGTTTGTTAAATGACTGCATGCGAATAGCACATGGCACAGAAAGAAATCGAATCTTACAAACAGGCACAAACAGGACAAGAGGGAGTTCTTGAGTCCACAGTGGTGGCTCACCACACAGCCAGCAAAACTTATTCAAAGGTTTGCCTCTGGCTCCCTCCCCTGGGATATAGAAAACTTATGCCTTAAGGTAATTTGATCCACTCTCCTGGCATTTGCCAACTGTAAAGTGTGTGTGTGTGGGTGGGTGGGTGGTGGTGGTGGTGGTGGTGGTGGTGATCCAACCAACCTTCAGTAGCTTCCAGAGATGTGGTAACATGAGCCATCGTGCTAGCAGCTTATCAACATGAGCACTCATGAAGCTTAGAGCCATTAATATGACCTCTATCTGCTTCTCCCCTACAGACTTAAACATACAAGTCAGGCACAGAGGTTCACAGCCAGCACTCAAGGTAATAGAATTGCTACAAGTTCAAGGCCAGCCTGAGCCGCACAATGAGCTGCAGGCTAACCTAGGCTATGAAGTGTTGGCTATTAATTAATAATAATAATAATAATAATAATAATAATAATAGACCAAATAAATAAATGTTCTTTTAAAAGAGAAAAGCAATAGACCTATAAGGTGTTCAATGGCAGTTGGGGACTTTCCTAGCTGTGACCCTGGGTGATTGTGAATCTTGGGCATAGCAGGAAGTCCAGGCTGAATCAGGTCACTGGGGCCAGCAGAAGTTAAGGAACTTATATGCACAGAGCTAAACAAGACGTATGGGTAACAAAGCACCTCCAATTAAGTAGCAGTTGTGTTCTACTTGCTTTGTTTGTCCTGATTTGTAGAAGCTATCCCAAGCTCTTTGCCTGGCACACAGCTACCTGCTGGACCTTCCACATGGGCAGGGAATAGCATCAGGCGCTTCCCAAATTTCACCTCACCCCACACAGGAAGTCACTCTGGGGACACCAGGCCACACAGCACCCACAGTGTAGACAGTGAAGTGGTACTGCAAGGTACTGGCCTGCCACAGTTTGGGCATGCAGGTTAGTGTCCCCTTAGCCATCAGTCAAGGGGACACTTAGGTATCCCATCTCTGTGACTTGACATGTTGGCATCTTTTGTCACTAATTCCACTAAAAAACCTTTCTTTTAACAAAGGCTGTCCTTGGAGGACAAGGTAGAATTAAGAGGAATGCTGGATGTGCTCCTGACATGGGCAACATGTGGTGATGGTCTCAAGAGCTGCACAGATCTTCCATGATGTCACTGTGCTGGCAATATGGCTGTCCTGCTTCTTTTTCCAAGTTCCAAGAAAATGACCAAAATTCTATGCTCTGGCTTAATGGGGAGTTTGGGGAGGGGCTGAGACCTCAGAACATAGATAATAAGACTTCATAGGGGTTGGATCTGCTTTGAGTTCAGGAAGAAAAGAAGAACTCTTTTGCCCATAAAGATAAGTTTTCTGATTGTCTTCATTATCTCTGAATCCACAGTTTAAAGACCTATTCTCTCCATTAATGGGAAGTCTGAAAAGTACCCTCTGTCCCTACGTAGCCCTTGGAGGGCGAAGATGTTGTTAACTTGAGAGTGTATGTGGGTGTGGCAGGACCTTAAAACAAAACCAGGACAGATAAATGTCAGGAAATGCCACAGTCTGGCCATGGACTCTTTTTTTTGGTCTGTGGTAACAAAAATATGAACAATACGAATGAAGTACTCTGACAAGCCAGGCTTGGTGCATGCACCCCATAACCCTAGCACTCAGAGTGGGGGAGGAGAATCCAGAGTCCAAGGATACAGGAAACACTCTTTAAAGGGGGGTGGGGGGGTAGGGAAGGGAGGAGGGGAGGAAGGGAGAGGGGAGGAGGGGAGAGGGAAGGAGGGGAGGAAGGGAGGAGGGGAGAGGGGAGAGGGGAGAGGGGAGCAGGGTATAGAGAAGACCCTGAGAGTAACACCTATAACTAATAATATAAGCATATAAGACAGTCTTCAAACTTAAACATGAGGGACTCTGCCAGATACTCTCAAAACTAAATTAGGACATATAAAATATTTACTAGAAAAATGAGAAAATAAATAAAGCAAAAGATGCAGGTTAAGAGCCTAGCTTTACAATCCTGACTGACAAGGATGGCATCTGTTCCAGTGAGTAGGCCCTGGGAAGTCTGACTTGATTTTCCCTCATTATTTGCTCTAATGGAGAAAGAAACAACAGGAACCAGAAGATTCTGGTCTTGGCTCCAATGCCAACCATTTGGATTCTCCAAAAGTCCGTTTTCCAGTGAGTAAATAGGCAGCAGTAGTCTGAGGGTCAACTCTGATCAAGGACCAGTCACTTCCTGTTTGTAGGGCCAGCACACACCAAGGTATCCTCGGGGTTCTTGTTGCAGCCCACATGTATCTGACGGCACGCACGCTTGGTGCCCATCCTTAACTTCCCTTCCTCACCAAGCTGTCAGGCAATTATCAGCACTGGACTCGACTCACCCTGGGATCCAGCGTAGTTTCAAACCCCACTGACCACATAAAGGGCTTCTCCAAATGGTAGAAAAATGAGGCCCTGTCCATTAATACAGGGTTGTCTTGGCTGAGCTTGGGAATTCACAGAGACCAACCCTGTGATGGCAGGAAGCCACTGTCTAATGGACCCTGGCCAGCACATACGGGCATTTTAGCTTGTTTTCACTAAACATCACAGCTTCTTCAAAGTACAACTACCCAAAAAAAGAAATGAGGCAAGAAGCTGAACTTCGGCTTCATTATGCTTGGGGTCAAAAAACAAAAAATCTTGGTTTAAATGTAAGTGCAAGGAGGATGGCTGGACGCTGTACAAAGCAGCTCCATGAGGAAAAGCCTCAGTGTCTCAACGGTTTTCCTCAGCTGGCCATTTCAGTGCAGCTCAAAATGGACACACATGTGTTTAGAAGCTGAAGTGAGGTGTACTTGAAGCCAGGCTGTGATCCAATAATTTAAACCATTATCATAACAATAACTTAGATTTACTCTTTATGCCATTTTTACTAGGGCCTATTTTATAGAGGTTTGTAAAATCACACTAAATTTATAGTATCATTTCCTGCTTTTATGTTCTTAATTGCTTAATACTGATAGATTAAAATGTTAAGTTCCTTGGCTCAGAACCAAGATGTGGAAACGAATTTCATTAGTTTGCTAATTATGAGGCAGTAACGTTCCCACGAAATTGAGTATAGATGGTGCAGTATATAAAAACACAACATTCTCCCATGTAATTTGCTATTTTAACAATAACAAAAGCAAAAGATTAGAGGGCAGATGACCAAGTACAGCAATGTGAGAGATAGGGAGGAAAGGGACGGAAGTTGGCACAGAGCACTGAGGCTTGCCACCACAGTGCTCACTCCAAGGCACCAGGGTCGGAAAGAGATGAAGTAGCTGAGGAGACTCATAGGCCAAGCACCCAAATGACTCCCCTTGCCTCCCAGGTATACAGCTGTTCACTCGGTGGAAATCCAGAGTTCACACATAGACTTCCAAACCAACAGAGGCCTGTCCATCAGGCACAGAGTCCTTAGAGATCCCCACAGCTACAGCCAGGCATTGAGAAACAACAAGCTCACCCACCCTGTCCTTGAATGGCCACTTTATAAATTACGTGATTAAGGGCCTTGCTGTGATACTTCAGGAGCAAAACGCTGGACAGAGTACAGAGTGTCCCTGAGCATGTGCACATCTGTCACTGTGCAATCAAATGCCCTTAGACAGCCCAATTTAACCTGCACTGGGTGCTCATGTTGCTTGAAGCAATGGATTCTATGCATAACAAGATCCAAAATACAAGCTGTCTAGAAGTCTAGACCCTGTCTAGGAGTCAGCACTGGCTAAATCTTCCAGTCTGTCTGTCTGTCTATCTCTATCTATTTACCTATCTGTCAATCTATCTATTTGTATCTCTACCTATCTATTTATCTATCTCTATCTCTCCGTCTGTCTATCTCCCACCCTTTCTCTATCTGGGCCACTGAGAGAGTCCTGCTCTAGAGAAGGCATGTGCACAGCTGGGATAAACAAATGAAAGCTACACAGTGGGCTGAGAACATGTACCCACAGATTCCTGGGTCACTAGAAAAGGGAATCGGCTGTGCCCGCTCCCATGCTCATGAGCTAGAACCCACCCCCTTGTCTTCAGTTCCTGGTCCTTACCTAACAGTAAAATCAAAGAAACCTCTGACAAACTGTCTCTTGATGAGGGACAACAATCAGAAAAGCCATTGGAGGAAGCCAGGCTGGATCTAAATAGTTCCTTGGAATCTTAGCAGCCACTTCCCATGTCTAAGGAAAAATATTTGGGAGATAAAACATGGAGACCTAAGTAAATTAGGAAACAGAAAACTGTACAGCCTTCCCATCAGGCGTCACAAGAGCCAAAGTGAAGAAAACACATGGGCATTAGCATCACAGACATTTCACTTCAGAGCTAGCAAGAGAAATGAGTGACTGAGGTCCTCTGCTAAATTCTGCTGAATCACAGGGCCCTTTTCCCAGAACACAATCACTGGAAAAGTATTTGACTCCGAGGAAACGTCTACTTATAAAGTCACCATAACTGCTGACCTCAAGTCAGCTCAGAGTCCTGAAAATCACCACATTCCAGCTCTCGCCGATAAAACACTAGACAGGCCTGTGCTGAAGTCTTCTGCACTGCTGGAAGACACAAAGCCAGATGTCTCTCCTGTGAGCGTCACCAGGAAGGAATGTGTTAAAAGAAGAGGGCCACTTAAACAGCTGCACGAACAGCTGCCCTGCACTGTCCACCTTAGGGGACAGGTGCAGTAAAGACAGACATGTCCTCCTCCCCAGGTGGACCTCACATCTGAAGGCAGGATTCATGAGTTGAGGTCTAGTCCCCAGGTGGTGGTGTGAAGAAGGGGTGGGGTAGACTTTGGAAGGTGATATAGTCAAGAAGAAATCAACAGAATCTAGAATCTAGCTCGTGGCCTTTCCCACCCTGAGGACACCATGGGAACACCTGTCTGTGAGGAAGTTGGCCATTGTCAGACAAGGAGTCCATGACCTCAGACTTCCTGCCTCCAGAGCTACATTTTAAGTCACTTAGTCTGGGGTGTTTTGTTACAACAAATCTTAAACAGACTAAGACAAAGAAAACCAGCCTGATTCTCTATGTAAAATATCAGGGTCCCTGATCCCCTTTTCTGATATCACATCCCAGAACTGATTTGTACCTCTGGCTCACGGGTCTGGAGCTCCTCTTGATCATGTTAGCCTGTGCTGTGAGCAGACAAAGGGGGGTGGGGGGGAGCATCCTGGGAAAGAACAAGTAACTCAGGGAGAAAGATGAGAGTATTGTATAAAGAATGGTAAAGAGATGGTCTGGGGCCCAGAAAACAAGCCTGCAAAATTCTCCTTGGATCACCATCACCTCAGGCCCCGCTGCTATCCTGCGGCCTTGGAACCACCAAGGATCCAAACTATGCTCCTCAAAAGAGACAAGCAATTAAAAACCCATGAAAAAGAAAAACGTTACTTTAACCTCAGAGGTTACAATGTTATGATCTGCTGGAAATCCCCTCAACTGTGTACTGCTTCTGCCCTGAGAGGTAAGATGCTCAGTTAACTGCCCCTCGTTGTCTCTGGAAGAGGTGAGTGGCCCCTTTCTAAGGCAGGATGGGGAGGCTGGGAAGAGGGAGACCAGGCGGAAGGAGGCTGGGAGGCCCGGAGGAGGGCGCCCTGCAGAACCAGGCTGAGGGGACACAGCCTACACCAGTTTGTTCTCAACACTGTGTGTGGTCCAAGAATAGACAGTGTTGCCCTCTGCACCAAGGACCTCTCAACAAGACACCAGCCCCCTGGGGCTCCAAACCCTTATCAGCAGGAGGCAGAGTGGAGAGCACAGCCGAATCACCCACAGGGATGAGTCGTGATTGTTTATAAGATTCCTCAGAACAGCAGGCGAGGTACTAGAGAAAATAGCTTGGCATTCTGAGTAAGAGCATGGTCTTGGGATAAGAGTCTTCAGAGCCCTTCTTTCCATCCATAAAAATGAACATCTGATTAAATCAGAGTGCCACAGCACGGTAGAACAAGACACCTCAAGAGCCATGAACCTCTTACCCAGAGCCATGAGCTGACCTCTAGATGTGAAGTACATCAGCAGGACACTGGACAAGCCTTTATGATCCCAGGAAGTTCGTGAGAAAGTCCCAGCTAGCAGCCATTTCTGAAAATATCCTTGGGTCTATCTATCAGCAGGATGAAGAGGGTACCCCACTAAGGTGCCCCAATGAAGGAATGGTTTTCCTTACAGTGCCTTAGAGATCACCCCCCAAACAACACCTCTCGCCCGAGCCTCGGGGGAAGAAGTAGAGTGGATTTAACGTGAAGCCAAGTAATGGTTCTCAACCTGTGGGGCATGACCCTTTGGGGATCAAACGACTCTTTCACAGAGGTAGCATATCAGATATTTATATAATGATTCGTAACAGTAGTACAATGACAACTATGCCGTAACAGCAAAAAATGTATGGTTGGGGGTCCCCACCACATGAAAGACTGTATTAAAGAGTAGCAGCATCAGGAAGGTTGAGAACCATTGCATAGTGGTGATAAGAATTGTCTAATTATCTAGGAGGTATGCTAAACTGTATGCAGACATGGAGTTGAGGTGTACCTTTGACATCATAATGGGTTTGCCAAATGAGAAAATATAACAAGAGGGGCCACATCCCCAAAGCGTCTGGAATGCTCTTTACTCTAACTCTTCCTTTGTTTAACTGCCCCCCATGTTCCATCCACTTCACAAGGCTCCAGGGCTCTGTTAATGTCATCTGAGGGTAGAGCCCTCAATGCCCATGCTCCATCTTCATTATCTGCCTGACTGCTGCCTGGAAGTATATGCTGTGAGAAATCCAGAGGCAAGGTTTTCCTTTGTCAGGGCTTATGGTAAGTCTTTGATCTTTAATTAAAAAACATATAACCTCCTTTCGTCCCCTTCGAAAGCTCTTCTCCTGCCAGTCAATGTTAGGTTAGGTTCACTGCTACAAAAAGAAAATATTGTCATGCTGGCCGTGTATAAAGACAAGAACTGCCGATGCCTGCCTCACCAATGCAGTGTAGTCTCGTATGAAATGCCTGGCTGTTAAAGTCACAGGATGGGGCCCTACTGTGGATCGGCTGAATTCCATGGCCAATCTTTCAGGAAAATCCAGTTCTAATCAAAGCTGAATGTTACAGATCTGGGGCTATCTATCATATCCAGGGCCATGGACTTCTTAGCCAGAGTCATGAGCCAACCGCTGGACCTAATTTCAAGGCACTAAATTCCCTACTGCTGTTTCTGAACATGGGAAACAAACCCACTTACTGTGTTCCAAGCTGTGCTAGAGGGGCTACGTTCCAAACAGCTGCAAGTGGAGAGCTGTGGAGAGTTACCCCAGAGTCTAACAGCCTTGGAAGCACACAGCCAAGGGGCACGTGGAGCTAATGTTGGGATCTAGGCAAATGAACATGAGCAGTGGCTGAGGCAGCTCGAGGTGCCTTAAAGGGTACTGATACACCAGGGAGACATAACAGGACACAGTGTGCAGACTGAGACACACCCACGTGGGCATGGATCCCTCTTAGTGGCTTCCCTGTGGCAAACTGTGAATGTGTCCTGGGAGTCTGACAATTCTTATAAAATCCTTCTAAAATCCTATCCAAAAAAAGACAAAAGTAGGTGACTGTGAGAATCCACGCCAATTCTCACGATCAGGGAGCCAGAGGATGATTCATGCGCAGTGTGAGGAAATGGGAAATAGGAACATCTGGAAAAAATCTTGGTATGACAAGACAGCAGATACACATGGAAAAGGACGAGTGTGTGCTGGCCCATATCACCCACCAAACGGGAAGAGAACATCCCCAGAGCCTACAGAAAAACATGCATGGCCCAGAGAGCTGGAGCCAGACACAACGGAGCCCTGAAGCCGTGCCTTCTCAGAAATGCAGTAACATTTCATACAGAACACCCTGTAGTGAGACCTGACTAAGGACTGTTGGCAAAGAAGGGGGTTGGGGTAGCCTGGGCAGAACTTGGAAGGAAATGCACTACAGGAAAAGCAGTTGGCTTCAGAACACTGAGTGCTTGGGAAAGTTGGGACACCAGGTACAGGAGTCGGGTTCTTCTGGAAGCCACAGGAGAATGATTTGGGAAATGGGCAACAGAACAAGAGGGGGCTAAAAGTGGGTGGTTAGTGCTTCCAGAAATGCCTCCCAAGCGCAGCTCACACTTCCTCCAGCAGAAACGACAAAGCCCACGTCAGCTCTGCTGTGACTGACAGGCTGCCTGACATCTCTCAGTCTGAGTCCGGGGAGCTGCTGGCTGGTCTCTTGGTCTCCATCTCTGTCAGAATGGAGGAGTTCAGCCGGGTGTGAGGCTGGTCTGCAGTCTATGAACCTGTTGTGAGTTGAGCCAGCAAGCAAATATTCCTCATATTTATCGCAACTCTGAAAAATACTGGCTCTGCTGCCCTGTCAGGCGTGCCCCCACACTCCAGAGCATTTAACTTCCCAAGTGGTATTGGTGTTTCACACTAGCTCCAGGTACATGCTAGCCTGAGCAGCTTTGATGAAAGCCACTCCTTGTGAGATGGAGGAACCCACACCAGAGTCAAGAGCAGCAAACAGAAGCACCTGCCTATTGCTGTCAAGTGTGAGGTGTGGGAAATGTGTGCTGTGCCACACCCAGAAGGTTCCTTGGGGATAATCAACAGGAAAGGGTTGCGAGCCACCTGCAGCAAAAATGCATGCTTTACTCCTTTCCCCAAAACTGTGCCTTCACAATCTACCCAAACCAAAGGACAGGCACTGACATCCTGAAGGCAGCCGAGGAGCACATTTGGGGAAACTGAACAGAATACCACTCACGGTCTCTCCAGACTCTTCAGAACCCTGACAAACAGCAAGACGTTGCACCAGGCTCAACAATGCTAGGGACAGCTTTAGAGACTCGGGGCATGAACTAACCTTTGCCCAGTAAGAAAGTCTTTTACTAGTAAAAACTCATCGACGTATCTTCTCAGAGAAAGTGTTTAATAAACTTACTTATTCTTACGAATAACCTGCTGTTCATTCAAATCAGTTAACTGGCTCAAACCAGTTAAACCGGCTAATAACCTGCTGTTCATTCAAACCAGTTAACCGGCTCAAAGTCTCTGTTCATTCAAATCAGTTAACCTGGCTCAAAGTCTCTGTTCATTCAAATCAGTTAACCGGCTCAAAGTCTCAAAGAATCTTCACAAGACTGCGTTCAGTGGCTACGTAAACTAATGTGTTTCCTAGGAAGAGGAGGCTACTTCTTAACTTTTAAATAATATACTTGGTGTAGCTTAATTTATGGAAAATAAATTTACAATATTCTACTACTCATAAAAACATAATCTTGTCCTGTCATCCTTAAGGGTCTCAATTTATGCAATTATACACAGACCCAGAGAATGACAAGGAATAAAAAGAGAGCTACTAACCCATATGTAAAGCAGAATATAGAAAAACATCATGATCTTACATTTGTATTTCACAATAAAATCATAACCAGAGTTTTTTAAATCAACAAAACGAATGCGTTTGTAATCGGAAGATTACTGAATTCTCCAAAGATACCAAAAAAGTACAATCCTTGCCTTGGGAGAGAAGGTCACCTCAGACCGAATGATGACTAAGAAAGCAGTCTGTGTTTGTGATGCAGAGAGGGTAAAGTCCTGCATCTTAAAAGTGATGTTATGGCCTAAGGCATCTTTAGTGATCATCACAGCATAGCCCAAAAATGACTAGAATGTAAGCCACGACGCTCTTAGAATCAGAGAATTTCCGGTTCTGAGACAGGAGGCACGGCCCTGCAGGGATGAGGGACAGGCAACATCGAGATTTGAAAGGCTGGAAAATTCCACCTCTCTTCTTGGGATCAGATGTGATGAGCAAGCACTCCTTGTGGATAGGGCTTTGCTCCTACTTAGCATGTCTTTGACACAGGATATAACACTATGCTCTGGGCAACCAGAAAAGGTGCAACCAAACACAAGCCAACCAATCACACTCCCGTAGACAGACAGGCAAGCCCACCTGAGCCCATAGGAGCCTGCAGAGTGTATAATGACAGCACCTCTTCCACATGGGGGGTGGAAGAAGATAGTGTCTGTGGTCTTAGACTTGGGTCCTGACTACATATTTGATAAGGCCACATTTGCTACCACAACAAGCCAAGGAGCTATGAACTTCCTCGGTCACCTGGGTGCCAGCGTTTCTTACAGAGTTCTCACTGAGGGAGGTGCAGCTCTGTATCCCTTGGTACACCCTAAACTGATTCCCTCGATGGAAGGAACAAGCCTTTCCTGAGATTGACTAGATGCTATTAATCTAGGTGGGATCCTCACAACCTATCTCAAGGGGAAGGAACTGCAACACAAAGCTCACCTGTCCAGATCTCTGTCACAGCATGAGTCCCTGTGGCCTATTTGCTAACAGTCTGACAGTTGACTCTCTGAAAACAAGACCTGGAAGAGCTTCCCATAACCCGAGGGGAACAGACTGAGTTCTTGGGGGATCCCCCAAACAAAGTTCTGACCACTATTGGTGTAGAGGGCAGCACACGTGTTGTAGATGTTCAACAACCTGACATTATGAATGAAACCAAGCAGGGCTCCTACTAGCAGCTGGTAAGAGTGGGTGAATCCAGTTGTTCGCCATTCTCTACTCCAAGACCTACTTAGCTATATCTAGGCACATCTCTATTCGTCACAATAGAGCAGTGTGTTTCCCAGACAGAGTGTGTAGAGACCAGGGAGGCTGCAAGACATTCCTCAATGCACAAGAACCTCCACGGGGGGGGGGGGGGGGGTTAGGGAGGGGGAATCAAAATCAAAACGGAGAGACCAAGTATAGAATCTGCACTTGCTGTTTTCTTCCATGGTAAGGTAAGCGTCTTGGTAACATGTTTAAAACAGTTCTCATCACCATACGTGAGCTGGTGTAAACATGGAAGACCAACTCCCGCTTTCTCTTTTCCACTATGACACACCTAAGCCTAGCTCTAGTGTCTGTGAGCAACAGCTGTTGTCTGTGTGAAGATACCTGGGTAACTGTTAAACATCTATGGGGACTCAGCAGCTGGTCAAGCCACAAGCCAGTCATCTACTCCGAAGGGTAAAAAGTTCTCCTGTGCATGCTTGCCTCGAATACTACACCAAATGCTTCCCAGATTTCCAAGCTAGAAACAGAAGAATGGCTTCCAGACTGGCCCTATCGCCAACCCTTTCAGATCTGATACCACATGCATGTTAGGCAGAGAGACAGCGGAAGCAGTCTGTGTGATGACGTTATCTCTGTGGTACAGACCAAGCTTGTGGAGAGGGGTCATGAATCACAGGCAGTGTAATGAGTAGCGACAGGGTAGTGCGTTTCCTCCCACATCTTTGGCAAGGGTCTGGATAACTGCTGGGTTAAAGCACTCTATGAAGATTCGAGATACCCACACGACTTAATTAATACTCTCTGTGCACCCAGGACTGGAGGAAGGCCCTTTGCATGAATCACTAAGGCAGAAAGACTAAGCTTTGCTCTTACAGTGTTCATCAACAGGACATGGGCAGTTTCCAGTGATGAATGAACATAAATTAAGATGTTTTCCCACATATGTGTGGACATATATATCCTAACCTATATCTGAATAGGTTTGGTGTAAGAACACCGGGTGGTCCTGATCCTACTTTACACAGGAAGTTGTCCTATCATGCTCCAGACCAGTTGTAGTTTTGCATAAACGAGGACTGGCACGGTCAAGTGATTAGAAAGACTTCTTAAACAAGCCCTACTCCAGCAATGCACAAATGCTTACCCTTCATGCACAAAGCAGATGCCAGAGGCCGGCTGCCTTTACCATCCCTAGGGCTGGCAGAAGGAATCCTCATCAAGCAAAAACATCCAGTTCCTAACCAAGCGTGCAAGCCCTATCAGTTTAAGATAGCATTCCTCTGGGCAGATTCAAAGCCATTATATGCAAGGCCAAATCAGTTACCTAATCTGAGTATAAAGGCAGTGGGGACAATAGCGACTCAGGGTGATCCTCGAGAGTCAAAAGCTGTGTCTAGCATGGTATTGATTTTGTGATGACAGTGTTCAGATCTACCTGCAATTCAAGAGCCCAACACAGCACAAAGCCATGTGGCAATCCAACCCAGATCCTCCAGTGTCCACAGAAGGGACTGTGCACTGTAATACTGTCCTTGTTCCTTGGGGACTTCGGAAAGCATGCATCAGAAACTGATCATAACCTTTCTCCGGCTTTGACATTCTCTTCCACTTAGGTGGCTGTTACTCTCTCTGAGCTATGTGTTGCTCCAATCCTATTTCTAAGAACAGCAAACCCAAATGAATTTAATGTGTGGACATTTTAAAATATCAGGAAAAAAAAAAAAAAAGGTCCTTGGGAATTGAAGACACTTGTGTGTCATTTAGGACTCCTGACTTCAAATACCAGACTTCCATAGCATGGTCTGAGGGATGATAGGAAAGGAATGTTCGGGGCAGATACAATCAAGCTTCATTTATATACATGAATGAAATTGTCAAATAATAAAATTTTATTTAAAAAATAAAAGGAGAGTTTGGCCCACCAAAAAAGAAAGAAAAATATCTTTTCCTGGATCTGTGATTCTTAAATAAGCAGGAAGAGAACTTGTTCGGGTAATTGTCATTTTAAATTTGAGAAACAAATGCTCATTTTTATATATATATAAAAAAATCTAGATAAGTATGTAAAAGATGAAAATTTGCTTTAAAAAATATTAATTTGAACAGAAAGCCTTCAAAGCACAGAGGAACTTTTTTCTTTCAAAAACACACTGAATCTAGTGCTTATCCATCAATCCCAAAAAGCACCATTGAGTCAAAAGATGGTGTACCAGCTCTCGTGCTCCACTACAGTCAACATGAGGAGACTATCCAGACTTTCCACGCTGAGTGTCACTGATTATGGTGATCCCTGGAGAACTCCAGTTACGGTGATAACGTTGCTCAGAACACTGTTAAACACTTTGCTTCCCTTGGGCTGCTCTGGGGAAATTGTTAAAGCAGGAAGGAAGTTGACCCCAGCTGCTGATTATACAGTTAGGCTCATGATCTAGGGGAAAGGGCAGCATTTGGACAAGATCATGAAGTGTGTGCTCTTACCTTTTGTCCCTTCACGCCATGACAGTCACATTTTCCACAGCCAGAGCCACCACAATCACCCTGAAAGAAAGAAAGAAGCAAGTTTAAACAGGAGATCATTTTCAAAGTACTGTCAAGATTTGAATTAAGAGCCACTGAGATGGGTCTGTGGATAAAAGCACTGGCCACCAACCCCAAGGACCCATGTGATAGAGGGAGAAAACCTACCCTGGCCAGCTGTCCTCTGACACATGTGCTAAGGCACAGGTACAGTTTCACCCATAATAAATAAATGTAATGTCTAAAAAGATTTGAATTGTGACATCAGCATCTTCATCCAGTTACGAGACAAGTCCCCCCTAGCACCACTTGCAAGGCCCAGAAGAACCAGAACCTAGAGGTGAATAGAACCAAGTCACACATTTCAAAAAACCGAGTCACACACTTCATAGAGAAACCCTTGGGTCCTAGGGCTCACAGCCTTGGACTCAGTGAAACAATGATATCATGGACTTGTATCACTGATACAATGATACTTGTTACAAAACTAGCTGACCTTTGTCTGTTAGAAACAGACTCACCTAGGGATGGTGTGAACAGTGTTGCAAAGCAAACAAAAGGCTCAGCTCTAAGGGCTTCACATCTAAGAGCACGAGAGAACCAGGGCTCCATGCAGTGGACTATGCTTGTGTTTCCAGAGACTTAGAGTCTGCAAAGGACTAGAGAAAGAATCGGGAACAAGCTGACTTTTATACCCAAGTGTTTAAATTAAACAAAAGCTTGGATATTCATCTAAAGAAAGCTATTACAAGTCACATTTGTTGTTCACTGCTAACAGACATCAGAAAGAGCTGCAGAGGATTCTCTTCAAATGCCCAGTGAGAACCTAGCAACCACCATATGTAAAAAGCATCCCAGCCCCTCAGGTACGGACACAAAATGGAGAGGTTTAACATAACATGCTAAGACAAGATTGAAATCTGGACCCAAGCCAGCTTCCGGTACGTAAAGTGGCCAAGAGGAGAAAAAAAACACAGAATGAGAGACACGCCGCATTTCACAAAGCCCCTGCAGAATCCAAGTTTTAAACTGTTATAGACAGGGATGTGATGTTAAAAGGGAAGAGAGGACACAGGGTGAACCATTTAGCGAGCTTTATTAGAGGCACCATGTCAGCTCGGAAATAAAATTTAGACCCATATTCTGCTTCAGGTGGTAACGGTTCCTTCAAAATAAACGTGTGCTAATAATGGTCCCTGGCTCACAAGAAGCCTGTATCTTAAACAGCATCCTCATAGCTACATCACCATGGAGATCCTCTACCCAAAACAACCCCATCTGGAGATACTTATTTTATGTTAAAGCCCAACATGTGCCTCCAGGACGGTGAGCTGTTCTTAGTTTTATATTTTGTAGATGGGGACACTTGACAGCTATCCAAGTAAAGCCCAGTGGTCAGATCTGTTCCTCTCTCTGACTCACAATCCAGACATTTCAGCCTGTGTTCTCATAATCCTCCCGACATTTCAAATGTCAGGAACCTCCTTGTGCTCTGCCTGCTTCTGAATGTGAGTTTAACTCACCACCAGGGCCAAAGTCTTTAGCCTGAGCTATAGAGGGACCTTCTAGAACACACACACACACACACACACACACACACACACACACACACACCTCTGAGGGACTTCCACAGACTTAAGGCTGACTTAATTGTTCCCACCTCTGACTACCTGGGCCCCATGAAATGTTGACTTAGGGTATCATGGGATACTCTGTGCCTTTAACCGCAACCTGAGCTTGCCATGAAGCTGTTTCAGTCTGTTTTATCAAAAGTACCTGGGTAGGAAAGCCCACACTTAGAAAGGAGGTTACTAATTAATCAACCAGTGGCATGTCACCCATTGCTGAGTCTGTCTCAGCCTTGGAATCATGGACACCAGAAGGTATGCAATTACAAAAGTGGCAGGCATTCCTCCTTCTTGGTGCCTGCCATTCCCTACAGCTACTGCTTTGAAGCAAAGGCAGTTTAGCCCACTTGTTAGCTTCTGCAGGGCCTCACCCGTTCCCCATTGATTTCACTCAGAGAAACTAGCCCAACAAGAGACTCCAGGAGCTGCAAGGTCTGTGTGAGAAATGGCTCCCAATCACCCATGTTTAGACGAGACTCGACAATAGCCTTGGGTTGCCAGATTTTCTATGTGAAAGCCAAGGGAAGTTCCTTTGAAATATCACATTTGAAGAGAAGCTAAAGACAGCTATATGGTGAGGCTGGGATTTTCTGTCTGAAGCTCCTGTCATCTAGGAAGCTCAATTCCCTGAAGGAAGCCTTCTAATCAATTTCCCAGAGTTGATCCTATGTCCATCAGTGGATTCCATAAGCACAGGAGACACCCCAGTCCCCATCCTGGGCATAGACAGTGAAGGCCAAGACTTACAATACAGATTCCCAGTGGGGCGGGTAACTAGTAGGCATCTTGGTTGGAACCTACTCCAGGTCTTAAGAAACTCGTGACAGAATTTAGAACCAAAGAGATAGAGTGCTCCTCCTCCCACAGCCTAGACACAAAAATGTCTAATCCCAGAGCCATCACATATATCTTTATTTACATAGGAAATCTTTATTGTTTTTAGGCATACAGGAAATCTTATTACCAAATGCTGGTCCCCAGAAAGCAATTCAGAAGAGTTGATTATTCTAATAACATTTAAATTTTGATTCGCTTTTCAGAAAGAAAGAAAAAACAGAAAAATGTCTGGAGATAGGAAGTTGAGACAGGGTCTCACTATGTAAGTCAGGCTGGACTTCCTCTAAATAACTAACTCTAAATACTCTGCCCCAGCCTTCTTGGGGCTGGCATTACAGGCAAAAGACCACCAAGCTGACCAAGAGAAGAGCTGAGGACCATGCTTTCTGTGTCATATTCCGGCTGGCCTTGCATCTTATGTAAATGACTAGATTGGAAACAAACATCAAATTTTAGAAAAACAGCCACAAATCCTGTGATGCTCATTTACTTTGTTAAGCAGAATTAAGGCTGAAATGTCTCTATTTGGATCCTTAAAGATTTCTATTTTTATAAAGTGGTCCTTGCTGGATTTCTCCCCAACAAAGGGGCTTGTTCTGCTGCAGTCCAGGGCACAGAGGTAAAACCAATGCGGGTAGGATCCTGAGACCCTGTCCTGTTGGGTCTGGCATTTACTTCTGAAATAACTAATCAAAACAGGAGCCTTGTTCACATTTCCATGCATGGTGATGTGCCATGACTTTTTGACTTGCATAGGTTTGAGGTTGATGGGGAAGTGTTCACATGGGAAGGATTGTGTCACAAATTTCCTGAGGCCCCTCAGCAAAATGGAAAGATAGATGCAGTTTGTGAGCCCAGCAGTGCCCCCTTGGCTCCAGATCTGAAGGACTTTACAAGGCCTGCTCATTCTTCTCCATGTCTGGAGCACATTGGGCCACATCCACCAGCTCCCAGCCCCAGCTGTTTCAGATTCTAGAACAGGAGGAACTGGAACATTCTGTGAATTGCATAGTCCCTTCCCCTCCTAGGGTCAATTGGATTAGCTAAGTCCTGTTCTCTCTTCCCATGAGATACAAGCAAGAGGAAGTGGGTCAGGAATGCTGCCCACTTGGGGCCCTGGAATGTGGCCACGTAACCTCAAAGGACAAACCATATGAGACTTAGTCTCTTTCACAAAAGTCAACCATCCACAGACTAAAGAGTGGAGAACCCAGCTACACAGGAGAAAGCATCAGAGAGGGCTTTCAAGCTCACAACAAAAAATAGTTAAGTTTTCAGAACTGGAGGGAACTGAATGAAAAACACATCACTTCTGAAAGACCTGTTCACCACTCCCCGCTCAACCCACCATGCAGTCAGAAATGGAAGCATGAAAAGATCTCTATATTTCCCAAACCCTATGTTGTGGTCTGAATGACATCTCCCTTGGGCTCAGGTATTTGAATACTTGGTCTCCAGTTGGTCCACTGTTTTGGTAGGGCGTGGAGCCTTTAGGAGTCAGGGCCATAATGAAGCAAGTGGGTCACTAGGAGTGAACCATGAGGCTTGATAGCTCAGCTAAACTTCTTTCTCTGTATTTCTTGTTCCACCAAAATGTGAAGCAAAGCATCCCACATGCACACGTCTGTTCCTAAGGAGCCACCTGCTACCATGCTTTCTCCATGGTCTCTCAAAGTGGGAGCCAGGGTATGTTCTTCCTCTCTTTAAGTTGTTTCCTGACATGTATTTGGTCATAGTAATAAGAGTGTAACCAGTACTACCTCCAGTCCCCCTTCAGACATGGGCACATCCAAGGTTCCAATTAGCAGAGGCAACATTAAACAGAAACAGAAGGTACAGTATTGGAGGAATGCAGAAGATCCTAGGGAGTAATCCCCAGACTAAATACCTTTTGTATTCTCTATCTCTGCAAACCTCTCCCGACAGGTTAAAAACACTTGTATTAGTGAAACTCTCTTCACACCCCCATCAAAGATTCCAGAAAGTAGAACCATCCGCCATAATGGCATAAACTATGGTAGGTTGACAACTTCACAGTGCACAGTGCTCCTGACAAAGAAGGTAGGGGAGAGAGATGGAGGTCAATGAAATGAAAACTCTTCCAGGTTGTCCCTGAACTGAAGACATCACAGCAGACTCCCCATGACAGTCCAGTGGCAAGATGCTCGCTGTGTCAGAGCACTGAGTGAGCGGGGCAGAGCACGTGTCAGCTGCTGCGTTACCCTGTAGAGGTGATCTGCCCTACAGATTCCCTAACCATGACATGTGTGCTGTCAGAGTCAGGCCTGGAAGGATCACACAGGATGTCCTTGCATTTCTGATGTTCCCTTGCTGCTGATGGTGATGGACACCAAACATCCGCTTGAACAATTTTTATGTGTTTCCCATCCTTCCAAATAGGGACATGAGGATATCTGCAAAGCCTCAACAGCTTATCTTTCAGATTCGTTTTCACATTCTCTATCCTCTGCAAAATGTCAAAATACTTTCCTAGGAGATGTCGCTAGCCCACTGAACTTCCTGTCATGCTAATTCCTCAGGGGTCTTCGGAATAATTACTTGCACAACCAAAGAAATATGTGAAGGGGGAAACATGCATTTCAGGGTTACTAGAGCAGAATTAAAAGCATACACCAACGAAGGAAGAATGGTGAGCAGCCCCTTCATGTGCTATGGGGGGCTATGGTCGGGGATGCAACCCTATACAAAACTGGAAATGTCCACAGAACTTATCCTCAACTGTATAGAACTAGAAAATTAATATAACTAAATAGAGATCACAATATAGGATCAACTATCACAGCCTAAATAATAACTGTTTAAAAGATTGGGTTTGAGTCAGCTTTGATGGCACAGGCTTGTAGTACCAGTTAATTGGGAGGCTGAGGCAGAAGAATTTCACGTTCAGAGTCTGCCTGGGTCAACAGTGAGCTCAAGGTGAACATGAACAATTTAGGGAGACCTTGTCTCAAAATAAAACATAAGGGGCGGCCAGGAGTATAGGTCAGTGGTGTGTGCTAAGCCTATGTGAAGCCCAGAGCTCTCTGCCCCAAAACAAACCAAAAACTGACTTTTGCACAGCATGTTTAAACTTCCGACAATAAGCCTGGTTGATTTAAAGGTAAAAGATTGTCCCCGCAGTCGAAGGGGCTCACACCTGCCCTCACCTGCACTTACATCATATTTTATAGCTTTGTTTTGCTTTTTTAAGACAAAAAACACTCCCTGGGAGATGCAAAAACCATTCTTTATCTTCATTCAGCTGAAAGGAGAATTTACTTCAGTAAAATATCACTTCTGTCTCTTTTGATAATGGAATACAGACACCGCACAACCATTACTACCCTGTAAACTTACAAAATAACTCTGCTCCAATTTGAAAACAACTACATGTGTTGATACATTCTTGGCAAAACATAAAATTAAAAATTAGCAAGCCAGTTGAATTTCTAATGTTCAGTCCCTCTCCCCTCCTTCCCCACATCCCCAATAATATGACTAAGGCTTAGCCTGCGCGATCCAGGACCCATCTGCTTCTCATTTGAGACCAAGTTGCAGAACCCATGTGGGCTCCCACCAACACCACAGGCTGCGGAGGCAAGGGTGTCGGCTTGGCTTCAAGTCCTACAGACATGTGACCACACTTCTGGTCCTATTTTGCTCCCATCATGCAACTCTGGTGACTCATTTTCCTTGCTTTTCCTCCCTCCCACTGGATGGGGGCGGACATCAAATGTTCTTGCCAGGGAAGAGGACACCCCAGAGGGAACACATAATGAAGCCCAGTACCTCATCTCCAGTATACTAAGTCTTTCTCCAGCTGCAGATAGATGGGACTATAATTAGCTGTCATATGACAGTGGCCATTGGATAGCCACATGCGTGATGAGTTGGCGTGTATGCCCATGGGAAGCTACGGTGGAGATGACCTAGAGAGATGCTTCCCATGACTGTGAATCACCAGCCAGGGACAGTGAGGTGGGCCCAGCAAATCCCTACTTTCAGACAGGACTCATCCTTAACTACACTCCTCACGATTGCCTACCTCCCATGTCCCTGCATGCTGTTCTCACTGGTCCATGAGGTCAAAACATTTTCTCCTCCCATCCCAATCCTAGGGCCCATTGACCTCGAAAAGACCATCAACACAAGCCTGGCCATGAAGATTTCCCAGTTGTCCTTGAAGAGAGAGCAAATTTACACAGTCGGGCATGAAGAGATGGACGACAACTATCTCCTCCATCTTGGAGACAATGACCAAATTTGTTCCCATCCTTCTCCTCCTCTCTCCCTCCTCTCCGTTTCCTTTCGAGTCCTCCCCAGCCCTATCTCTTCCTTGTTCCATCCACACCTCTAAGCTTCCTGTCCTGCCTCTCAACCCCTGAAATCAGACACCAACTGCCACTTCTTACATCTGACCCTCAAGTCAAATCCCACCATCTTTTCCACACTGTACCTTCAGAGAGGTCCCTAATGGGTCCTGTGTGGAATCTGGGAGCTTTTGGGGAATTCCTGACGCCTTTCCCTACCTCTGAGACCCAGAGCACTCTCTGTGCATTCTTACACTACAGGAACCATTCCAAGCCCACGGTCTGGTTTAACTCTGCACCAAGCCCATCATATACACCCTACAGCTCTGTACAGAGTAAAGACTTCCCATCATCAGGGCCAGCTTTCAACACCTTTCTCTCAGAGACCACAGATAGCGGCAGCAGAGCAGAAGGGTTCTCCTCCCACACAATGTGAATCCGCAGAAACAATGTATCATTTATCCTTCCGCATTCCACTGGCTGAGCCTTTAAGGAGCCCTAGTTTGTAGCAAACTGAAAAAGGAGAAAGAAAGAAGCCTAAGTGACTAGGGAGATATTTCAGGAATGATTGACCCGCGGCTCAGAAAGAGGGATTCATGAAGTAAGTGGTTGGAGTACCCCACTGTCTTTCACTGAACAACTAAATATTTTAAATCACTGCTGATCATGTGCTGTTTTCTACTTTGGTGTAGACAGAGCAGAGGGGAAGCAATTAAGAGAAACCAACACAAGCTTCAGTACATCCTATTTCACAACAGATGATAAAGGGTTTCATCCTCTTATTCGGTAACCCTATTGTCAACAACTGTTTACACTGTCATCAAATCCATGTGACAATCTTTCTGCTTGCCTACAGAGTGGCTCATACTCTCCTCATTATTAAGGCTTATTTAATTCATGATTACATGAATCTACACAAGGAAAAACATAGACTTTCATGCATGGAGTAATACTGATTCCCTTCTCATTCCCAAGCTTCATCCCAGTCCATCCTACCAACCTGAAATCTAGCAAGAGTTGGGCCTACAATGAGGAAAGAGAGGGAAAAGCCACAAAGTGTTCCCTGTTCTGTGGGAGACTGAGGACAGCATTCCTCTCCCTCCTATCAAGAGGGAAAAGAATGTGTTTGAAACTAATACCTCCAGGACCAATCACTGCCTCGTAACAAGGGATCTTTGAAAGGAAGGCAGAAGCGAATGCCCTTGTGGATGACACTGTGTGTGGCCACAGGACACCTGTATATGGATCATGGAGATAGCAGGGTCATGGAGCTCCAAGCCAGAGTCTAGGGTAGCAAATGAGGACATCCCAACAGGAAGAAGAAGCCCATGTGTGGGAAGCCAAATGTGGGAATAAGAAAGCCCATGGTCCAATGAGAGGCTGAGAACCTCAGCGAGGAATAGCCAGGAGCACATACTAGGGGTGATCTGGGCACTTGGGGAGTGTCACTGCCGTTCTGATGTGAGTGTACTGCTCCGGGACAGAAAATCCTGAGGACAGCAGAGGGCTGTTCAAATCTCTTTATGTACAAGCAAGTCTTGGTTCAGGATCTGTTCCTTCCCATTCCCGGTGAGACTACAAAATCTCCTCGTATGTAGCCATGGAGGTCTTTCACCTTGCTTGTCTGGCATGGGGCATGTTTTAGAGAATGAATCTGGACTAATCCCACTCAGCGAGGAGGGAGCCCAAATGTAAGAGAACTCCTGGCCAGGCTCACTTTTAATCAGTTTTTCAATTTAGAAATGGAAAATTTTGCACCCTTTATACATGACAGCCACTAAAATGCAATGCAGTCCTTGGAAACATCACCTGATTTGTGTCCTTAAAATTGTGCTTGAAAACTCGGACAAAATGTAAACAGAAAGTGCATGTAATAAGTGCAGCCAGATCACAAACATGCACAAAGAAGGTGGTTTGCTGTCGCAGCATCTGAAAGAATTCTATGTGACATGCTTCTCAGGCACTCGCCAGTGTGAGCAGCATGAAACAAAACCCTAAGTATATGAACAGTAATGGTTGGTACACCCCAACTGCCACCGTGTAGACCATAAATGGCACTTTCAAAAGAGCTACCTAAAACATTGCACATTTATGGTCAGACCAGAAAAACAAGGGAGACCACAGCAGAGAAGCAACCGCCGTCGGTCAAAGCTGTGGTTTCTCAGTTGTGCCCCAGGGTGACAGTGGTGCTGTGGTGGGTGCTGTGGGGCTTCCTCAGTCAGCTGCACAGGGAGATCCTTGCCAGACCACACGTCCCTGGGGACCCCAGGACAGACTGATCCTCCCAAGACACCAGAAACCCACACTGACTCTCAGTAGCACCCACCAGGGCAAGCTCTCATTCATTAACAGAATTCTATGCAACTGTAGAACCATGTTGTTGCATCTGAAAGCCTGTCATTTCCAAGAGAAGTAAAGAAAAATATTTACCAGAGTTAAATCATTCATAATTTGTTATGAAAGCAAACATAGGATAGAATAGGTTTTCAGTGGCTCTGACTCCCACTTAAAACTAGAGTTTACCTGGAAACAGGGCTAAGCCCAGTTCCCTGGTCCTTAACCGGAGCCATTGGAAGGATGGAAGAAAGAAAGAAAGGAAGGAAGGAAGGAAGGAAGGAAGGAAGGAAGGAAGAAAACACTTCGCTTATCCCTCTCATTTACATCCTTAAACCTCCAGGTTTCGCTGAGGTACATTTTAGGAGATCTATGGAAATGAAAACATGCATGATATCAAATGCAAAGCTTTTATACAGAACTTATTAACATCTAGAAAGTTCTATAGAAACTTGCTACCACTGTGTGGTTGGTTAGCAAGCTTGAATCAAACAAATACATCCTGCAAGTCAAGATGAGATGGGCAGTTTTTTAAAAATCATATTTAGAAGATAAAATATACTTTGAATATTAAAAAACAAAAACATTTCTTTTCCCTTCTGTGTCTTTAAGCCTGGGGATTACCAGTCGATGTGTCTCGGGTAATAATTCACTAGTTGTTCCAGTGTCTGGCATTACTCCGGTTAGACTAGAGGGTTAGCTACTGTTTTCAGTAACCGAGACCCAGAGCAAAGTCCCTTTACCCTGGGTGGGGTTGCACCAGTAGCCAGTATGCTGTCTAGAACCTGTATATAGATGCGCCATGGACTCAGGTCAGGGACACTCCTGTAGACCCTACCCTTCTGCTCCAACCTTGTCATCAGATCCTGTCCACTAAGGGCAGGCCCACAACTAGGCACTAAAAGCCCCACATCTGAAAGTCTTGCAGAGCTCTGGAGACAGGTGGTGGTGAGGGCTGAGAAACAGTGTGAAGATGCCTAAAGCCAGTGAGCTGCGTTAAAAATGACTCAAATAGTAAAGTTTTTGTAGTGTATATTTCTCTGCAATAACTAAAAATGGAAGATTCTTTTTTCTTTCAAATTCCTGGAACATGTCTTAAGGTCTCAATGTTCCGCCAGCAAAGCTTACAGCTGGGGATTAGAAAAGTCAGTCTCCTCCCTCCCTAAAGAGATACACACACACACACACACACACACACACACACACACACAGGACTGCTGGCGTGAGGCCCCTCCTACCCATCATATCCTGCTAGAGATGGGTGCCTCAGCCAGAGCGCAGCCAAATGCATAGCTGTTGCATAATTTCAAATTCCCTAAAGAAAACTTTGGTTTTGCCTCCTCTCGCCCCCAGACCCAAGGGCTTGTTGCTTTAGCTTCTGCCACAATCTTCCGAGTCCTCAGGTGTCCTTCTACTTCTTCATAGGTCTCGTAGGACCGCATGTTCACAGGACAGAAGACACAAGATGCCCAGTTTAAGTCACTTTGAAAGCAGGAACGTGTTGCCAGAATGCTGGCCACAACAACAACAGCAACAAAAGATGTGTTAAACACACAGCAGGACATGAATCTGAACAGAGGCTCCTGGCACGCAGAGAGCATTTTCTGAGAACCACTTCCTGTGAGATCTCTGGAGGAGTCTCCACCATGGCTGGTGGCGGGAGTAAAGGAAGCCAGCACAGAGGCATCTGGGTGATTGCCCAGACTTTAGCCCCTAACAAATCCTGCTTCCTCTCCAATAACTGTGCCTGTCATGTAACAGAAAGGCCCAACTTTCTAAACAAAACCTCTGGTTTTCCACAGAGGCCAGAACCATGGAAGGATGTCCATTTAGCTCTGTATAGGGCAGATGGGCCTCCATGGTCCAGCTGTGCAAAGGTGGGAAGCCAGGAAACATAGAATTCTGCTTAAAGAAATCCAAAAGACCCAGAGCACACAAGTCCTGTCCCGTATCTCAGAGACTGAATCCAGCACTCTGAGGACACAGGAGAGGAAAGAAAGGAGCAAGGTTCTCCTCAACACCTCATCTGTGCTTTAGACACAGGTTCTCATGGAACTGTCCAACCAACAGGAATCCCTGGGGTTGCTAAGGTGCAGTTGAGGACACTGAGGTCTGGGGGGTGCTTCCATATAGCCTAGGAAGGGAGGCATTGAGCGTATCCTGCCTAACTAAGGCCTCTGACTCTACTGTCAGATGCTGCCTCTGCAAAAAAGCACCCCTAACCTTTCACCTTCCAGTAACCACCAGAAGAGGCATGATTCACCTTCCCAGTAACCACCAGAAGAGGCATGAAACCGTTAAAGAATCAGGCTATTGGAGAGGAACAACTGGGCAACCCCATTTACAGCCACAACAAGTCAGAAACAAAAGGAAATCCCACAAGCCCCTGGTTTGAACATTAACTCAGGGTGTCCACGGTCTTCACTGCACCTCCCACCGCTCATTTTTTCTTAACATGGTCTTTTAAGACAAGGTCTCATTCTGTAGCCCAGGCTGGCCAGGGAAGTCTCTATGCAACCTTGAATTCATGGCCAGCCTCCAGCCTCAACCTCCCAAGTGCTGAGATTGCAGGTGTGCACCCCCACACCCAGTCTCTTCCTCTGCTCTTAATTCTTGACTTTATTTAGACAAGATTACAAAGACATCCACAACCTCGGAGGTGCCCTGCCTCCCACAGTTCTGCTACTGTATGGAAGGAAAACGCAAGAGAAAAAAATCTGAGCCCAGGGCCCCCAAACCCCCAGCCCCAGTGCACACTGCGGAAGGAAAGTCCAGACAATGCACTAGGGAAGCACACGCCTGCCGGCCTGCTGCGCTCATTAGACCCCCTCCTGGAATCTCCAGGTCAAGGTCTATGCTTCCCACTGCCCTGATCCACTGCCCTTTCCAAATTCTCCTTTGTGATGCCCTTCCTGCTGAGGCTGAGTGACCAGCTCAGTGCTTTACCGCCAGCAGGGCAGAGTCACCCAGCATGTTGCCTCTAAGGCAGGATCCTGGCACAGACCCCAGTGGACCTGGAGCGCTAGAGAGATGCTGGGAGCTGGACTTTCCCATTGAGAACCTGAACTGTGGTCAAGCAAACCTGACTGCCCCCAGCAGGTAATTCTAGTTACTGGATCCAGCACACATACCACAAGCATTTCTGGAAAACATCCACACAACAGAAAGCGTGAAGATTAAACCAAGCGCACATGTGCTCTCTTCCCACCCCCAGAGAGAGTAAGCCACCTGAGACGGCGAAAAGGTCTTTTGTGAACTTAAGGTGTTCTTGACCTCCAGGGAGGATGTCATACCCTCAACCCGATACTGTAAAATTAGAAATATGAATTCAGAAAAGGGGACAGCACATGTGCCATGAGGGAAGGCCCTCATGGTTACTGAGGAAGGGCCTGGTACCTTGTCAAACCAGGGCAAGAAAATCGTGGGAAAACCCCCATCACTTTGTCCCATCTCAGACACACCTGAATACAAGCAAGCTCTGCATCCTGTCACAGGTACATGTGAATCCTGTCAGACTCAGAAATGATCAGAACAAGTTCCTCCTCACCTTCATCACCAAAATGGATTCTATGTATTTTCTAAAGGAAACGAAATGGATGAAAACTTTAACTTTTTGTGGGAGCAACATATTCAGTTGTGTCTCGTTACAAAATCATGCGCTAATAGAAACCAGACCTCACACCTGAGGTGCTGTGCTAGCTACTACTTGACCTATTAGGATTATTTTATAAACTAAAGACGGTCAAGTCATCCATGTTATAGCCAAGGATAGCCAAATTTCTAATTATTATAAATTTTGAAACCAAACAGTTAAATGCTTACTACAAAAAAAAAAAAAAGTAGGCCAGGAATTCTTTTCAGAGCCTGAAAAATGTTCTGCAGAGTTCGGAACACCCTCATCCCTATCACTCGTTGGCAGGCTCAGTGGCTCAGCAGCTGTTTTCCCAGTTGTTCGGAACAAGAGGAGGGCTCTACGGGTGCTGAAGTCCAGACTTACCCCAGCCACGGCCAGGCCTTTGCAGTACATCTTCCAATCAGCTTACAGGAGTATGGGCTAGTTGGTTCTAAATTAAAATCTACCAGTGCTGGTCTTTCATTGTGGGATGGACAAACAGACAGATCACCCGAAAAGTAGCGAGCTTCATCCATGTTCATCCACATCTCTGAGGAACAGGCTCGCTCTTTCCATCCCCCAGAGTGACCTAGAATTCCAACCTGCAACCACTTTGGCAAATGCCATTCATGGCTAAAGGATGTCAGGTGTCATCCCATACACGATGCTTTCCATGTTAGCCAAAGTTCCTTCCCTCCTCCTCCACCTCCTCCCCATTCCTTCCCCCAGCACTCGGAGCCTGACAGGTCATCATCCTTCTGACCTAGTGAAGCAACAAGTCTGGAATCTCTGCATCCCCTGAGCCCTCTGAGTCAGGGAGCATGGCCTCTTGGCCTCTGCCATGTCTTGCTACAGACGCTTTCTCCATCATCTCCCTTGTGCTTTAACACTTGCCTTCCCTTCCTGGTCCATTGCTGGGTAACCAGTGTGTGTTCTGATGCTGACCTAAGTATGCCCTAGAATTCAGGAAAGTGCTGGGCATCGGGGCATCACCGATAATGACCAGAACTGCTCAGAGATCTTCTCATTCCTTTCTTAGATTTCAACTATGCCCCTAATGCTTAAATTGGAATGTTACTATCTGAAAAAGAATGACGCATCAGCTCACCTCCACTCAGCCAAGTGAGGAACGGCGCAAAGAAGGTGAGAAGGCAGAAGAAAGCCACAGAAAGAGTATTAGAAGGAAGTCAGCTACAATTAAAAGTTGATTTGTTACCCATGTTTAGATGCCATAATCCACTTCACATAAAGACAAAATCAGAAAAAGGCCAGGAGTCTATTCTCATTAATGAAAAAGAGTGAGACGGTAAACCACGCCCTACAAAGCAGAGAAGCCAGAACAGCACTAACTGAAGCTGCATGCAATTCTGGCTCATGTCCATACTCTGGCTTCCAGAACCTTAAGAAGAGTCTCTAAGGCAGCAGAACTCACCTCGCTCTGCACAGAAGTCCCACCCTAGGGCAGGTGAGACACTAGGCACCTCCATGAGTCAGGGAGCCTTGCAATGACAAGAACACCATCATAACATAGTGACTACAGCCTCGAGTCCCTGACTTTCAGGAAGGAGATTGCCTCCTTGTAAACCCCATGTCCTTGAGCAGCCATCCAGGGAATGTGAGGACTCATGTAGATTGTGTGTATTCCTTACGCACTTAGTACGTCCAAAGCTGGGAGCTCGGGAACTGTTGACAGGAGACAGTGAATTCATGAAGACAACAGGACAAACTTTCATGACCATCTCAGCAAAAGCATGCTTTATGCTCAGAAAGAGCGTGAGTTCCACTAGACTCGTCTGAGGATCATCCCAGACATTGACATGCCAGCTAGGATGACACTGGCAGCCTGGAAAGGCCTTTGGCTCAATCATTTGCTGGCATTGTCACTGATGAGCCCATGTGGCCACCTCAGGAAGACCAACATCCACAGGGATGGTTCTCAGTAACGAATGCTTCTAACAAGGTTATAGAACCAGCAGCCAGAAGGGCTGTACACAACCCAGAGAGTGAAGTCATGCGCCGGGGAAATTCACCACACAGCAAGATTGCTACGGTGATAAAGAGCTGAAAGCTATTCCCCACCTCAGCGATTTTAGCAGTGCAGCCCCGGAATGAGCTGACGCCCTATAGCACCCACCCAGCTCCGTGCCTGGCAAGGCTGGAACAGCGGTGCTGGGACAGCTGCAGAGCCAACTTTCTCTGCACTGTGCCGAGAACAGATGTGTCACAATAGACCAGAAGAAGCTTGTGAAAAGCAAGACATGGTGTCCAGCCATGGTCCAGACTGACAGAAGGGTGATTCAGAGCCTGATTTGGGTGAGAAAATATTAATACTCAGTCAGCCAAAGGGTGGCAGTCATAGGACAGGCACAGATACATAGCCCCCAAGGCAGGGTAGTCCCAGACTAACCTCTTGCTGACAGAGGACAAAGCTCCATAAAGGCCAGCTTGAAGAAAAAAAAAAAAAGAAGTGGACTGTATAATGGACATGTCATCATTAAAATGTTAACGTTCCTGAACTCAAAAACCATATCACAGTATATTAAAGAGCATTCCGCTTCAGGTCTAGTGCTGACCAGCTCAGGGGCCCACAGGGATAACTTTGTAAACTTGCTCTTTCATCGCTCAGCAAAATTCAGAGCTTGTGGGGGAGGGCCATCAATGTGAATGATTGACGGCTCAGTGGGAGGATACTGGAACTTATTCTCATGATTCTTGAAAGTTCTAAAGACTACTGATTTTTATTTAAAAGATCATTTTAAAGGAAAAAGTAAAGTTGCACACAGTGGCTGCTAATGTACGGGATCACCCTAAGATTGAGGCCAGCATTGACTACAAAGGGAGTTCAAGGCCATCCTGGGCCTGTCTCAGAAAACAAACTACAAAAGAAACAAGCAATCAAACAAAAATCAGCCCGATAGGTCTCATAAATACTAATTATTTAATGTAAAGAAATACTTGAAAATTGGAAAGGAATACCAGGCATGAGAAGGGCACTGGGCAGTGGAGTTACATCCTGCCAGGCTGCAGCAGCTGGGAGGCAGAGGTGAGGCGAGCCTTTCTGAGCAGATAGACTTAGCTACAAAGGCCACTCCACCCTCAGCCAGCACAGGGGTGCTGAGCAGAGCACAAACAGCACAATGTGCTGCTGTTGCTGCTGCGGCTGCTGCCGCAGAGAGGATTTCCGGTCACCCAGTGTGCTCTGTGCTTCCACAACACCCGCCCAGGCCAAGGGAGGACCAAGTTCCATCTGACGTCCAGGGAGCCCATGGAGTCTGGCATGGAAGGCTGTCTGGGAGTAGGGCAGACACACTCAGAGCCTTGAGAAAAGGCAGAGGGAGAACTTGGTTAGGAAGCTTTAGCCAGGCCTGAGGATCTCCGGCTAGAGCTCACAAAGAGGAGTGTATCTCTTTTTTCTTACATGCTGTAATCAGAACATCAGCCCACCTTCTGCAGGGTTAGAATATCGAAAAAAACCTGATAAACCTTTGAAGGCATTTCTCTGTCCCCCAACCTACTGCTGTTTGCTGGCTCTCTTTGGTAATCCATAAGCTCCCAAGCTCCCTCCCACCAAAACAGCCAGGGCCACACTCTGCAGGTTCAGAAGCATTCAGAGAGCATGGTTTCCTCCCCAGCAGTTTAACAGCATGCACGTGGATGGGGGGAGGGGGACTGGACATTCCCACAAGCATTACAATCACCTGACATTGGGTGGTACACACAAAGCAGGTGGTAGCACTGAGCTTGGAAGCATGGTCTCCAGCTCACTGCAGATAACAGTACAACCCTACCAAGTTCAGGAAGTAACACCAAATTTGGAGGCCTTCATGAGATGTTCTAAAATAATTACATCATAAAAATTATACATGGAGATCCCAAACATTTGACCAGAAGGAAACAACTACTTATGCACTTCCTCTGAAATGAAAGGTCTTAGCCCTTGCCAACACGGTGAAACGTACAGTTGCTAGATAGCCCAGGTCTGAAAGAGGCTGGACCCATCTGAGATCACCACCTCATTCCCCAGCCCCCATCAGGACTAGCTGCTATGACAGCTGGGTACACTGTGGAAGCTAACACCATTCTGGTTCTCCAGCAAGGCAGTGCAGAAGAAATGACCCTAGAAAACGTCATCTGAGCGTGACCCGTGACCATCCTGCAGTAGGCATTAAGAAGATCATAGTTGCCGGGCAGTGGTGGCGCACACCTTTAATCCCAATACTCGGGAGGCAGAGGCAGGCGGATTTCTGAGTTTGAGGCCAGCCTGGTCTACAGAGTGAGTTCCAGGACAGCCAGGGCTATACAGAGAAACCCTGTCTCAAAAAAACAAACAAACAAACAAACAAAAAAAGATGATCATAGTCACAGCTTCTTTCTTGTTATTGTTTGCATAAGAATGAAGCAAATTTCCTCCTTAAGGGTTCCAATCCCAGCAAGAGGAAGAAGAAATGCAATAACCCATTCAACTTGTCAAGTGGGAGAAGCAACAGTTAAAAGCATTAGCTACCTTACCTCAGCCTCCTTTTCAGTAGAAGGAGACAGATCTCTTAGGAGAAAGGCTGGTGTCAGGGTGGGGTGGGGGGGCAAGAAAGATATGTAGCTTCCTCCAGTACAAGAAAGTAAGGGTACACATAAATGACCTATGATTTGTGCAACAAAATATGACACGAGTTCATTTTAATAAATGAATATGCAAATGAATATGCAAATGAGAGGGGCTAGTTCTTCCTTTTATGGGAAGTCAAATGCCAACTGACAACTAAGGAGAGAAGGTCACATCAGGTGATGCTTGCTTCAACAGGGGTCCTCAGTGAGGACTTCACCAGTAACAGTGTTTCTCTTGAAGAAAACGGGTCTGCTTGTGTAGCCAACAAAGTATCTGTTAGCAACCAAAGAAAGTATGTAACTTTTCAATGGAGATCAGGAAGATTAATATTAACCAGAGATTATGTTACTCACACCAGGAGTCCCCAAAGGCACCCCACCTGAGTGAAGAACATTTTATAATTTATTGAGTCACTCATCAAAACCATCAAGCTTACAAAAGCCCCAGAAAGGCAGAAGACCTGTACCAGATCTGAGGTGACTATCCAGGTGGGTGGCAACTGAATGTGAGACCCTTCACGGATCTCAGATGGGAAAATGACATCATTGTGAGCAGCAATGACATTTAGGATTATTGGTATCAGGTTATAGCACTTTGTAGAAATTGCTTTCCTAGTTTTGATCACTGCTCTGGGGTTTATAGGGAGGTTACCAGTGCGTGAACTGGATGGACAACCATGACTACTCTGAAACTTTCTTGAAATTCTGAAATTATTTCATATTTCAAAACTTTAGAAATTGCTTTAAAAATAATCCTGAAGGGAGCTGCATTAGAAAAAAAGGCTTGAGCTATAAGATATCATCTGAGTAATGCAAACAGACAAGAGAATTGTATTTCCTTCTCTCTCCCAGAGAACAAGACCAAGGAAAGGAAGGAAGAGGGTATGAAGTTGGCCAGGCCCCACCCTGAGTTCTGAGGTCAGAATGACTGATTGTTTGACATGACCCCATGGTCATCAGCCCTGCACAGATGTGGGTCTTCTCTCTAATGACGGTCACAGGAAGACAGAGCTGGGTCAGGGTTCCAGAAACTTATCCCACAAGGGAGCACAATCATCAGACACACGATGCTGCCACTGTGGCTTAAAACCCTAGAGAGAGATGACATTTCTCTCCACTTCTCAACAGGCTGAAGCAACTATGAGTTTGAAGAAACAGGGGTCGTAAGTTTGAGACCTTGCCAACTCAATTGTTTTATTAAAAAATGATCTATTATAACGGTATTAATTCCCTATTTGCTTCTCCCACCCACCCTCCAATAAACACAAAGTGCTTCAGAAAAGTTCTTTTGCTCTTCATGCTTTGAGTGGAAACTACCAAGGCTCTGCTGTCACAGACAGCAGTGACAGACATTAGCAGTGCCACCATACTACCAGCGGTTACATCAATGCGGCACATTATGGACAGAAAGTCAGAACCTTCTCTGATGCATGTAACTCAAATTCAAATCACAGAAAATGAAGGTGGTTTGGAAGTATGTCTCAGCCTACGTGTAATAAATGAATACACTGATGCCGCCTGGAGAAGGCTTGAAGCTTGGTTCACTGAAGCAGCAATGGCCTGCGCTGGGAAATCTGACTGTATTCCACAGTTTGCTGTAAGCAAGTCACTGACTCCCAGTCCCTTCCCAGTTAGATGGG
The DNA here is from genome assembly GCA_019843965.1 of Rhynchomys soricoides. NCBI lineage: Eukaryota > Metazoa > Chordata > Mammalia > Rodentia > Muridae > Rhynchomys > Rhynchomys soricoides. Next base: position 7,047,578 of record JADRCH010000044.1, on the reverse strand, counting down.
GACAGTATCCCCACACGGGCTGAGTTACCATGCCACTTTGTGAGGACAGAAGCATGTGGCAGAGATGAGAGTGGACCTCGCTTTCTCTAAGAGTATCACCATGGTTACGTTGAAGGACATCGAGAATCTCAAAAGACAAAAGTTATATCTGTGACCCAATGATCATGCATCATAGAGGTAGATGAGCTTTTGAGGGACTCTTCATCGCCTAGGAAATGAAAAGAATGGCCACAAAGCACTGACCATGCCAAGGTCAGAAGCAGGTAGATGTGAGAGGTAAGGGCAGATCAGAAAACAATTGCAACAGGCAGTGCCAACACTTATGGCTTTCTTTTTAAATGGAAAAAAGAGAAAGAAATATATACACCTATATAAATCCAGTGCATACATGTATGTGTACATATATGTATGGGACATGAATAAAATTAATCAAGAAAAATGTTAAGCACTATTTAGCTCTAAACATCTTCAAGTAGCTATGGAAGTCTTTTCTTTCTGGATAACCTGAAGTCTCCTCCAGTTGTTTTCGGTTTTTTGCTAGAGTTTCACAAAAGCACTCAGCAGATAACCTACCTATCAGTGTTAACAAAAAAAACAAACCCTAAGAATGAGTTATGGCCAGCTGGCAGGGTACAAAGTTAAGATACAAGAGCCATCACTTTCCAATAGACCCGCACAGCTGTGAAAAGAGGACCTTGAAGTTAAAAGCCAAACTCAGCACCATTTACATCAGCATCACCAAAAGTGAACTACTTAGTATAGTCTAATAGACTAAGTGCATGACTTGTGTGAAAAAAGACACCAAACTCTAAATGGGAATCCAGGAATTCACTTTTGATGAAGACTCAAAATCTCCACGACAAGATAGAGGTGGGTTTTTAGAAGAACTGGGCATTCACAAGCAAAAAATCAAAAAGTGAAGCAAGCCTACACTTATACTTCAGAGTCAGAGTCAGGAAGATTTTCTGTTTATGGCCAGCCTGGGCTATGTAGCAAGACTGTGTAGCATGTGCCCATTTCAATGGGCGAATGGACACACTGCAGTCTATCCTGAAAATAGAATATTATTCAGCATTAAAAATAACTGGTCTCTTGATCTGTAAAAAAAAAAGCCCAAAGAAACCTTAAGGTAGACAACAAAGAGAAACAGGCCAATCTGCAAAGGCTACACAGATGCATGCTACTGACTGTGTGACATTGTAGAGAATGAAGCATTGGGGCTCCAGCCAGATGATGGGCATGTTTAGGGATGAGTCAGGAGGATAGAGAAGCAGAGAATGTTGCAGGCAGAGAAGCCATTTTGGGCAGTACTGTGATGGTGTGTGCATGTCACTTTACGTTCATCCAAAGTCATAGCCTGAGCCTTCCCATGAGTATGGACTCTGGGTTGAGAATGCTGATGGCCCACAGGAGGAATTTTGGTGTGCTATTTGTCATGCACATGCCCTGTAATAAATGGACCACCCCAGGGATGCTGGTAGTGGGGAGATCAAAGCCTGGGTAGAGGGAAGGTTAGAACCATTCTTCACTTCTGCTCTCTGTATCCACAGGGACTTTAAAGACAAATCTATTTAAGGAAAAAAGCCTACTGTGCATGCACAGCCCGAAGCAATGAAAGTGGCATAAAGCTTCCTAGAACATCTGCTTGGTTCTTTCATTGCTGTCTCAAATAGGTTGCTGTTTTCCTTCTAGCACCTGTGCTTGGTGAGTTCCTGGAGGTGCTGATGGGCCTCCCCCAGGCTCTGAGCAGCACACCTAAATCTCAAGATGGCTAGGCGCCTCTCTCTGTCCCAGGACTCTACCCTACCCAGAGCATTTTGATCCAGGCTATTTCAATGTGTGAACTGGGAAAAAACCCCAAACATACTCAGCTAATGTCTCAGTACCAAATCATCCCTACCTGCTAATACATCCGTGAATAATGCAAACATGGGCAGAGTATTTGATCGTGCATTGATATGCCACCCCAGCCAATCAGAACTGACAAGAACCATGAAGACCCAGTTATCATCCCGTTGTGACCCTGTGTGAAACCCACACAAACCACTAAGAGCTCTGCAACATGAACACTCTGCATGCTTCCCATTCAGGATGGACACCGTGAGCTAGTTGGTGTCCTGTGGGAAGCATTCTGATGTGCTGTTTGCTACACATCACATCTAACTTTTAATTGGAAGAAGGTTTAACTCTTGAAATCTTAGGCTTCTAATTTCTTTCCAGCCTGTCAAAAGCAGGGAATGATGGTCTTCCTTTGCCAGAACATGGGTTCTCTCAGAAACTTCATGGTACTCACTGTAATACCTACTAGGCCACTACTCCAAGCATCTCTGGCTACAGCTTAGATTCTCACCTTGTAGTGTCCTAGGTTTAACTTAACAGGAATTTGCATTGCAATAAACTCAGCGTAGATGGTGGGAATGTCCTTCTGGAGACACGGCCCTGGCCACTAGTGTGATCCATTGGGTGTTTAAGTCCTAACTCTGTCCTGTCCGTGCTAACACAGGCCCTTTCACTGACTTTGTCCATAAAACAGCACAGAACCAAACGTCACTGAAGAACCAGATACTAACATAAAACTTTCTGCATTCCCCGTTATCTTGTCCCATCTGACTTCCCCTGAAATCTCTCTCGACATAACTCATGCCTGTGGGGTATCTATGTCACTCTCGACATAACTCATGCCTGTGGGGTATCTATGTCACGGTTTTCAGACCCCTGTAAGGAAAGCACAGAAGACGGGGTACCAGTAAGGCTCCCAGGAAGCTCACCCCAAGGCCTGTTGCCTGCTCGCTGCTCTGCAGTCCCTACAGCAGTGAGTTCCTTTCGACACTGGGTGTATTCAGCTTTCCATGCACAGATGACCCTGAGTGGACACTGGCCTCCCCTCCCACACTCCTTCCCTGGCCCAAGTCTTGCACATTGAGTGAGTTAAAGTTCACCCTCACTCAACCTAGCAATTTCATTTCTCTCGGATTTCTCAATATCCACTTGGCTTTGTTTTCTCCTTAATTCCCATGCTGTCTTTCTACAGTGATTGGGTAACCTCGCCCAACATTATGGTTGTTGAATTCTCTCATATTTTGCCTGATGGGTTTTTTTTCCTTTAAAACTAACACAAATGGAACTAAAGATCTTTCATGCCCAGCCTCTTTTGTTGAGAAGTACATACATCAACAGACTCGAAAACATTATCCCCATGGGGATAGATAAAGGGAGAGATAGTTAAGAGCACTGGCTGCTTTTCCAAGGGACCCAGGTTCAATTCCTAGCACCACATGGCTGCTCACCACTGTCTGTAACTCCAGTTCCAGGAGACCCAACACACACAGACACACGTGTAGGCAAACCACCAATGCGCATAAAAGAAAAAAATAAATAAATCATTAAAAATATTTTATTCACAGAAAACCAGATTTCCAACTGTCAGTTTCCAAGAGACCCTTCCAATTCCTGCTGGGTGTGTATAAAGTTTGGTGCACTGGAAACTAAGTTTACATTCTGGTAGAGCTGTGTGCCAAGACTTCACTATGCTGAGACGACCTCCTTCCAATCCCATTTTCTGCTTGGTATTTTCCAGGTGAGATATGAATCCCTATCTCACTCTCGGTCCCTCTCCTTCTTGTCTTGTCATTTTGCTTTGATTTTTTTCTTTTTTAACTGCCCAAATTCCGAATAGCTGAGCATAAACAATTCGGAAGCCTTAAGCTTTATATAATGTCTTAGAGTCCCTGGAGTATGTTTTTTAAAAGTCTCATTATCATTATTGTAGTTACGGTTACAAAACAAGGTCTCACCACACAGCCCTGGATGCAACTCGCTGTGTAGATGTGTAGATACACAGACCTGGCTGGCCTCTGCGTTTGTCAAATCAGTGGCTTTAACTCCACCTGTTCTACTGTCCTGGCAGCAATAGCAATAGCAAAGACTCTGTTCACAGATAGGTCACGGCATTGTCCCAAGTCTCCTGGACACAGGGCAGTCAGTGGAATGAAGCAACCCTGTGTACAAGGCAGGGGAGTGGTCCGTTTGCCGGACCCCCTCTCCCCCTCCAAGTGCTTCTCTTCGTTTTCCTGTGTGACTATCAGGAAGCATTTCCATCTCTCCAGTTTTTACCTGCCCCGTCTCTTTTATTGTTGTCTGAAATGTCCCCTCAATGTTTCCCTTATATGAACTGTATCTTGGCCCGGGTCTCCTCCCATCTGTACTGCTCAAAATCTGCCACAACAGTCCTCTGTGGTACCAGGAAGGGGGGCGGAGCAGGTCAGCTTCTGCTTCCTATTCCTCTGTGTGCTGTTCCCAGTGGCTCCACTGTGCAGTGTCCAGTGAAGGGCTTGGGCTGCCAGCCTGTTCCAATCCCATATAAAATGCTTAGAGTCAAGCTACACCTGCCTTCAGCATTCTCAGCATCTGAAAACCCACCAGATATTTATTCTGTGTGCACTTTTTGGCATTCACCTAAGCCATCTTTTCTGTTATCCGCTACAAACCTCTGTCCTCAGAAATCTGATCTTCACTGAGCTTGATAGACATTTAGGCCAACAGCCACTGATCCCCACAGGAAGCTGGGTCTGCTGGCACTTAATCCCACCTCACACACTCCTCCGTCTGCAACTGGCATGGCACCCGTACTTCCCATGTGTAGCCTCATGTTTTTTAATTCACACCATGCCAGGCTGGGCACGGAGACCTCACTGAAACACGTGTTTCTACTGTGCAGATCTCAAGTCCCTCCAGAGCAACCCATGTGCCCTGAGCCTTGTCTCAGTGTTTGTCTCCTCAAGGTACACATTCTTCCTGAGTGTGAGGACCACACATACCTACAGGTTAAGGAGGAACCCAAAATACGCAAAATTCTTCCTCTGCATGTCTTCTCTTGCAGGGCGGCAAGCCTCCCCAGGATCAAACGCCGGCCACCCAGAAGTGCTTAGCATGAGCCCCATCCAACAGTTTCGCCAGCCCCAGAATTCACTATTATCTTTCTTCTAGTACAGTCCCCCAACCTTCTACCCAGCTCCGTGTCACACACTCCTATTCCCAACATTCATTGCGCTGTTGCTGAGTGACCCTCCTTTCAGTGGCTTTGTTTGTTTCCAGGGCAGACATGAGGAGGGCCAATTGCTCTTGGGAGCCACCCCTGCCCAAGAGAGAGGCCCTCCACCCCCTCTGCACTAAGTGTGTTTCCAAAAATATTGTCAGCATTTGCACATGTCTTGGATCCTCGGTTCTCTTTTCCTGGATTCCCTTTCCTGTCTTCCCTTTGTCAGTAAATGCTCTCTCTGTTGGCAATGTTTCTGCTTTGGTGGACCAACTTTCATTCCTAAATCCAATAGGAAAAACAGGGTTACAGGGGGTATAGAGAACATTGTGTTTTTATAGTTCCTTTGTAAAAGAACCGAAGCACCATGTGTTAATCTGTCCAATGAGCCAACAGGGCTCAAAACTGCTTCATATGTGACATGTTTATCCTGTGCCTTATCATCCAGAGCACTGAGATCTTAGACACAACAACAATGTCCCTCTGATGCCTAGTGTGTGACACCGGCCAACCATGGGCTTCATATAAAGGTCAAAAGTGAAACGCCGATAGGAGTTCCCTCAAAAATCTTAAAATAAAAGGCACATTCCAAAGTCCACAATTCTCATGAATCCATCACAAAGTCCCCATTATGCTATTGAGCATGAAAAACAATTATAGGCTTGTATTGCCAGAGCAAGCATTCTAAAAATGAGCTACATGGAACCTTCGGGTTCTTGTTCACAGCATGAGTTAGCTTTGGCTTGGCTGTGTTACATGGCGCAGACTTCACCCATCACACCTGAGGGAACAGACTCACTCCAGCCTCTGCAAAACTTCCAGGAAAGAAAGTTGCCCCTGAGCCTCGCTGTTCCCCTAGCAAGCCCCTCTCAACTCAATAATCACGATGCCAGCATCCACATGGAGATATAAAGGTCAACTTTCCTTCTTGGTTGGGACCCATAGTCTTTTCTCTGGATTTATTTAATGAATTGACTTGATATTTCCAAGCCTGGCCTGGATCTGTCTTTATCCCACCATCCATGTGTTAAGGCTTTTCATTAATTACCTGGATCTCTCACCCTATTACACTGTTTGTCACAGAGGGAATCCAATTCTCTCAAACTGGTAAATGGGGAGAGGAGGGCTCTTCCTCCCACTTCAATCCTTCAATCTCTCTATCTGTGTCTCTGTCTGTCTGTCTGTCTGTCTCTCTGTGTGTGTGTGTGTGTGTGTGTGTGTGTAGAACAGAGCTTCAAGTCTTTGTCGTTCCTTAGGAGCCATTCACCTTGTTCCTGAGACAGACTCACTGGGACTAGAGGTCACCATTTAGGCTAACTAACTATCCAGCAACCCCAGAGATCTGCCTATTTTGCCTCCCCAGTGCTGGGATTAGATTATAGTTGTGTACCACCAAGCCCAGCTCTTTTATTTGAGTGCTGAGCATCGAACTCAGACCCATTGAACTGTCTCCGCGAATCCCATCCCATTTCCTACAGCACTGAGAATTCGACCTGAGCTGTAGTCCCTTTCCACACGTCTCAATTTTTTAAATAATCGGACCTTAAAAACAACTTAACAGCTCCCAACTTTTCCCGTGAAGAGAATGCTGTTCAGCCAACATCAGCAGCAGCATCTCTGACACCACAGCTGGCCTATGCAGCCACCAGATACGTGAGATGCTCTCTTCGAGATCCTTCTCTTGGGAGAACAGCTGTGAGAAGCAACATTGTTGTGTGATGAGGAGAAGCGGGAAGAGTGAGCCATCCCCTACAGCTGGAAGTCTGACATCCCCAAACAAATGTGAGAAACAGAGACACTGCCTGAACTTTCTCAACATTTCAACCCTCATTGAGCTCAGCGACCCTCAATGCAAATCCATGATGGGATTCCAAAAGCTGAGTACCATAAATTAACCCTGAGTGCTCTGCAAACAACAGTGGGAAACTCCGGTTCATGGGAGACACAGCCAGCTCCAGCTCCCGAAACCTAGGACAAGGGTCTCAGAGAGTGGGTGCCCCTGAAATGCTCAACCACTTGGTACCCAGGAAAGGCAGCCAAAGAAACAGAGAACTCTGCCGAGTTCATATAGGAGCTCAATTTTATTTTTAACCCTGAAGCTGGGTGTGATGGCTCATGCCTGGAATCCCAGTTCCTGGAAGGTTGAGGCAGGGAGATTAAGAGTTCAAGGTCATGCTCAGCCACCTATCAAGTTCAAGACCAGCCTAGGCTATGTTAGGCTATGTTTCAAAACAAAACAAAAATCTGTAAATTAGATAGTCAAGAAGACTCACTAGTCAAGACTTGGGTGCCTGGAGACCAGTAAGATAGCTCAGTGGGAGTTCAGTCCCTAGACCTTCAGGGCAAAGAGAAACAACAACTCCTGCTAGTAGCATATGGACCTCCATGTGCACACTGTGACACTCATACATGCACACGCACATGCACACACACACACACACACACAAATAAATAAACAAACACATAAAATTAGAAAGAGAGAGAGAGAAATTGAAGATTTGGGTTCCTTGGCTTAATTGGGCATATTGATGTTCTCCATCAAAGTGAAGTCTCCATCGTCTGGAACAAATAGTAACTCACACAGCCACCAACTTGTACAAAACCAGGAGCTCTTCTTCCTCCTGCTACATAGCCTGCCACCCTGTCAGAAACGTCACTCCGTCTCGTGTGCCTTCAAACATCTGCACCCGCCTGCTTTAACCTTCACCTCCTCAACACTCCATGGATGCTTCCTTCCTTCCAAGGTCTCTGCTATATACACTGTGCTTCCACCCCCAAGCCATCTGCTCCCTCCTGACCTCATCCATGTGCACCTGAAGGATTTTCCAAGCTGTAGCCCTTGCCTGGTCATGCAGCTCTTGGGCAACTGTCCTGCTGTCTTACTCAAGGATGGACCCTAGCATCCCAAATCACCATGATACCGATCCCAGGACATACAGCTTTGGCTGTGTGCCCCCCTCCTGGCATCATTTCCTCCATGTTAGAGAAATGTAGTAAGGTGGACAAGCAGGTTTTACTTTGACAGCTGTTTTTGTATTCTATATTGAGGTTGTTTTCGTGTTCAATAGTAACAGCTATTTAGCCAAAAGTAAAATGTAAATGCCAATGACATCCAAGCCATGATGCCACCTTATACCCAGAATTAACAGGAAAGCTGCACAGGAAGGTTGCATCTGGGCACTGCATAGGTACACACACACACACACACACACACACACACACATTCTATCACATACAATTGCATACACTTGCAACAATATACACACCCATGCACCCATACAGACAAGTGCCTATTCAGCTACCCCTTCCCATGCAAATAAAGAATATAGTTACATGGGCCTGCACATGCATTCCTGGGCATACAGAGAGAGAGAGAGAGAGAGAGAGAGAGAGAGAGAGAGAGAGAGAGAGAAAGAACACTCAAAGGCCGCCTGTCATGTGTGAACTGGATCTGGTAGATTCCAAACATATTCCCACCACAGTGAGCCTGGCTCATTTGACAGCATTCCTGGGTACTTTTGTGGCATTACCTTTCATAACCCCAGGGCTCTAATAAATGTGAAAAGACTAGGAGTGGGAAGGGTGGCTACAGTGCCCTGTAGCATGGATGGCTTCTGGCTGACATCCTTCACTGGGCTGCAGAGAAGATGAGCCCTGCCTGGAGAGCCCCCAGCTCACAGGGGTTATCTGATGCGGTTGGGAGCCCTTCCCCGACTCCTACAAAGTCCTTTGGGGTAGAGCAGAGCTCTGTGTATGTACATCCTACCCCCATCCCCTATTCACATAAGCACCAGGGCCTTCCCCAGCCAAGGAAGGGGGAAACAGAAGAAAGACCAAAGCTTGTGGCTTCCCAGGCCCCTGAGCTCTCTGTAACTGTCCCTCACGCTGCTGTAACCTGGTAAACACGCCAAAGTCTTTGCAATGTCTCCACCTGCTAGCCACATCTGAAAAGACGGTACTTAGGTCTCCATCTAGTCTCCTTGGATGTTGGTTTTTAGAGTCACAAAGGAAGCTAAAATGGGAGCAAAGACAACATTCTAGAAATCAGAAACCCGCAGCACGCCTCTAAAATCTGTAAGCAGAGTCCATTCCTGCAGCTTCCAAACTATCTTCATTGGTTTCAGTGTTGGAACAGAAATCCCAAATGATACCATCTTAGGGAAGCTTCAATGGTCTCTGTCTTGAGATGTCAACGTGATGCAACGTGGTAGTCTTCAATCCCCAAAAGAACAGAAGTCTACGAGACCCTTCAGCCATCCTCTTCATCTATTTTGTTTAAGGAACATGGAAGTGGCTTTGCTATCCATGAGCATACATTTCCCAGCACACATGAGGCTAGAATTTTCAACCACATTTATCACAAAGGGCTCAAAAGTCCTCCCATCAGAAGTGACTCTAATTTTAGGATTTCCACATTCAGAAATACTTGCCTGTACCAAACAACTATCTTGGGGACAGAACCAAAGACTAAATGAATAAAGAAATGTTGTACATACAAAATGGAGACCATTTTATACAATACTATCATAATTTTATACACGAAACAGAAATCCCACGGTGTGACATTGCCCACGAGATCTTGGATTTTTTATTGGGCATGTTCAACCTGTAGTAATACATAAGAGCCACTGAGCAAAGCTGTTATAACAGCAAGTTCTATGGGCCATGTGGGCCATGGTTTGCCCAGTTATCCTGCTGTGTGTGAGCCACTAATAAACAAGCTTAGCCTCTGGGTCAGCAGGAAGCTCCCATACTCCCTACTTACTCATGGCCTTCGTCTAAGCCCTCAACGGTCTATACAGAACAGAAAGGCAGAGAAAATTGGAATTATACCTTCCTCTATGACTTTCAGGTACAGCCTAGACTCTGCCCCACGACCACCCCAAGGCCTCAACTGACAGCAACCCCTGGGACTCTTGAAGCCCACACAGTGGTAATCCCTTCGCCTCCTACTAGCTCTCTCTGGTAATCTCAACTGACAGTCACCCAGTCTCTTCTCAAGACTGTACCAGACCCACAGTGTACAGCTTGGCTTTTGCCCTGGATTCTCACAGTGGGGTAAAGGATTAACACCCAACTTCAGTGTGTATGAGAGAAGAGTCCGGACAAGTGTGGAAGGAAGGAGCAGCCTGCCCACGAGGACGCTCTGTGGCTCCGGAGGATGGAGAGGATGGATAAGCTCTCGGGGAGGGTGACTCTAAATTGGAGGTAACAAATACACAGCAGAGGAAGATTGGTGTGACAAGAACTGGAGAGTAATGGGAACTTAAGGAGAGACCAAGAAACTCTCTCTGATTTATTCTTATGAGGAGACATGGCTGCATAAAGTTCTGGGGCAGGGGACTGATTGGAGGCCAGGAAATAAGCTGGCGATGAGACAGAGGCTCCACCTGGAAGGGCTAGCTCCCATCAGTAGTCAGAGCCTCGGCAGGGAGAACTGCTACCTAGGGGTGGAATAAAAGACAAGGAAGGTCGGTGAGTCATCCTGGGACATCCATCCTGGGAAAAGGAGGGGCAAACCAGGGCAGGGGAGGGGGACTAGATTGGAAGATGGTAGACCAGAAAGCCCAGCCACCATGAGACGCCCACAGGAGCAGGAGACCCTTGGGTATCTAAGAATGCCCCCTGGCACCGTGGACAGCTCTCTAAGCCCAAGGTAAATTGGTGTCAGATGCAACTCTGAGGTCCTACAGCCTCTGGGTGCTGCAGAGCTTTCGGTGAGGCACCCAAGCACACAGAACACGGGTAGAGCATGTGTCTGCTGCCATGTCCCAGGCTGTGAACCAACATGGGAGATTTAGGCAGACCCTGCCTCTGGATGGAGCCCCATTCTATTGTCTATTCTATTCTATTATGAGTTCTGAGATCCTCTAAAGGAGTTTGGAACTAGCACAAAACTCTAGAAAATTCAGGAGTGGCAGATGGAAATATGAAAGCTGGGGTGGAGAGAAGGGAGCTGAGATTCGCCTTGTGTGTTTCTCACTCAGAGGCCACCCACTTAGGGGAGAGCCAGGGAGAGCCAGGGAGAGTCAGAGAGAGCCAGGGAGAGCCAGGGAGAGCCAGGGAGAGCCAGGGAGAGCCAGGGAGAGCCAGGGTGAGCAGGGCGAGCCAGGGAGAGCCAGGGAGAGCCAGGGAGAGCAGGGCTATATCTGCAGGATAGGACCTTCCCTGTGGCTGGAAAACAGATGCCCCTGCTGGTCTCGGTTGGAACTTTCAATAATAGTAGCAGCAATCTCATAAGCTCCAGTAACACCTCAGCATTTCAAAAGCCAGACAGCAGGTGGTCTCTACCCATGGATTCAAGGTCCTCACCCAGAACCCAAGGCCAGCCTAGTGGGATATAGTACCTCTAAACTGTTAGACACAGTTGCCAATCTAAATAGTGCCCAGCCCTTTGTCTGCTACACTTCCAGTGCTATTAATAACCTATCTCTCATGGTTTACTCTAAGAGAAAGCCAGGCCCAAGCCTGAACCAGAGCCTAGCTTCCCACCTGCGTTTCTATGCAGTTGAAGTATGTGACAATGGGAGCTGGTGGCTGGGTCTCATGAGAGGTAAGTGAGTTATGAAGCAGTGTGTCCCATTGGTGAGGGTCATGTCCCAAAGCAGCCTTGCCCAGGAACGCTCTGCTCAAGGACAGGAGGGGAAACATGGCTTCTTCAAATCCCACATGGCTTCCAAACTATTTATGGGTAGGAAGTGCATAGGGAAGGAACACCACTTCTGTTAAGGTGCTAACTGGGAGCTGCAGCCCCAGAGTTACAGGAAATGCAAAGTTTCCACTTAGGAGGAGCAGCAGGGGCTGGGGAAACCTGTGCACAGCTGGGTTCACATGGTGATCCACGGTGAAAGCAAAACACATAGGACATTATGCCATCACCACCTTGGGAAAGGAAAAATGGCTCAAGAGATACAAAGAATTTCATCTCTGACAACTGAAAACTAAGCCTTTCCCAGCCATATGTAATGCTGCTGGCAGGCTGATCCTCCCTGCACCTACTCTTCTGGATTTTTTTTTTAAATACCAAGTGTGTTTTCCTTGGACAAATAAAAAACAGAATCACAAGAGTGTGGAAGTCAACCCAAGCGTGGCGGTGGTTGCCTATCTTCCCAGCATTTAGGAGGTGGGAGCAGGAGATCTGGTTATTCTGGGCCAACATGAAAAACTTGAGACCCACCCCACCTCAAAAGAACCAGACTAACTTGAGAAAGTCTTACCCTGGATTCTCATTCTCTCTCTCTCTCTCTCTCTCTCTCTCTCTCTCTGTGTGTGTGTGTGTGTGTGTGTGTGTGTATGCACTCGAGCTCTTGTCTAAAGTCCTGGGCAGGTCTCTTTGTTCAGCCAGCCCTCAACCCCAGGGCTATACTGACTAGGGAGGAGTTTCTGGCCTCAAAGATGGCATCTGAATGACCCCATCTTGGTCCAGAAGTAAAGAACTAGAGTCATTAGCAATGAGTCAGGGAAGTGTCAGAGGAGAGGCCCCCACAAGGTGAGAGCCTCAGGACCACTGTATCATGGTCTCCATGGTCTAGGCTCATTTACCTCCCAGTTCCCTCACCTGAGAAGAGGAGGCCATGTAAGTCTACCTGCTGCTGGCCTTGTCCACTCTCAGGAAGCACCCATGGGCCTTGTATCCACCAATTTCTCAGTTCCCCATCAAAGAAGATTGTAGTCAGCTAGCTACCCCCAAGTGTTAATCGTTCCCGGACTGTGGGCACTTCCTGCCTCCTTAGATGCTGTGCTGCTGCACATCTGTGTTCCAGACCTAAGACATAATTGCAGCCATCCTCAGGAGGCAACAGATCTGTCTGCTGAAAAACTAGAGCAATCCAGAGACATCAGATACCCATGATGCCACGGGCTGCCCTTTTAGGGGCCACTGCCAGCCACCAATGCCATCTTCCTCCATGACAGAAAGTGTCCCCCCTGCAACCCACAGGACCAGATGCCAGAGTATTGGGCACAGGCTCTCTGCATCAACAAAGACAAACAGGTGGTTTCAAGGCCCCCCCAGAAAAGCAGTGAAAGAGTTCTGACCTTGAAGAGAGGCTGACATAAAGGGGCTGGCCTGGAAGCAGTCGTGGCTAGGAACAAAGCTATCCTCAGCTTCCTCAGTCCTCCTTCCCCTAAACTCTAGCTAGCTGCACTGCAAGCATTTGGCTCCCTTCGAAAGCAATTCGATGTTTATCTAAACAGGGCGGTCCTGTTTCACACTCAATAACTTTTACATGCTGTTGCATACATTCTGTTATTTCCCTCCCCTTTATGGCCTGGTTAAAGGCCTCTCAAAAGTTGACTTTCTTCGGTCATGTAACTCGTGGAGACATTTAACCCCACATGTACACAGGGATCACACCGAGAGCCTGGGGATGGTACTGCTAGCCTCGAACCTCCTGGGGTCAACCTTCAGGCTTTGATTCCCATGTTCCCCCGGGACACATTCTGTGTAGCTTCAGTTTTATCATCAAAATGCCATTGCACTGTTTAAAGTTTATGTCCAAGGCATAATTTCTTTTATGATTTACCCTCTTAATCAGCACATCTAATGACCAACAACATGTTTACATTACCCAAGAGTTTCCCTTAAAAGGCAGCCTCTCCGAGAGCGTCCTTTCTCAGTCTCCTCAGCTCACTTGTCCCATTCCTTTTGGACTCCAAGTACACTCGCAAAGTACAACATGAACATTTTCAGAAGCATCTGGGACAGCCAGGGCTACCTGGAGGAAGGTACCTATCCAACATCCCTTGCTGGATCACCGAGCTGTGCACCTTCAAGGCCTTCATCTCCCGGGTATCCCACCAGATCCAGCCAGCTTCTCTTGTTGATAGAGGGTTTGGTTTGGGTTTGCACCTATCTCACTTTTGTCCTGCCTGTGACCCTGGGTGTATTGTCAGACGCCTCAGTGGCAGGTGGTCATTGAACCATGGAACACGTCATTGGGTGGCACAGAGGAATGGGTACCATCACTTAGATAAGCACAGAATTGGACAGGTCAAGAAGGGGAGGGGCTATCTCTGCCCAGAGCACAGACAGAGGCAAAGCACCCGGCTGGCCCCTTCCTGGGACCCGGATCACCCCCAGCTTACCTGTCTTGTGTCCCCAAGCACCAATCCAGGCATCACAACCTGCCTGTGTCCCTACATTTTTCTCAGAGGAACCTCACCAATGCCAAGGGACTACTCTAGATGAACCCCTGTCTTATTTTTTCCTACTTTATGTTTTAAAACAAGAGTTTTTCAAACCCTCTTCTTTCTTACTCTTTTAGCAAGTCTCAGCCTTTTGCTTCTGAGCCTGGGGAGAAAACAGGCAGAAGTCTTTAGCAGGGGTCCCTTCATGATCCTGCCTGTGTCATAGTACAGGAGACAATCAGGACCACACTGGGAGTACACAGACGAACCATACCCATCAGTAGAGCAGGCCATGGGAAAGTTGGACTTTGGGGTCATCTTCTCTGCCTGTGTGATTCCAGACCTCCTAGCCACCTCTGTGATTGCACAGATCACGATGTGCGCAGCCGTACTGGGTAGTTAGTCCATGATGCCCCACACAGCCCCCTCTCACATGCAGTGATCCTGACTCAGGGTCACAGTTCTGAAGAACGTGGACAGGTTAGAAACACTAGCACACCTTACTCCTTCCCTACCCTCTGATACTTCTTATTTCAAGTGAGAGAAGTCAGTTAAGGAATGGCACGAAGGGTCATCATTTCCCACCGTAACAAACATAACACATCTGATGCAGCAGCACAGCAGATATTTTTTCTGTCCCCTCCCAGTGCGCGAGCTGTCCACTGTCTAGGACAAGCAGTGATACCTTCCCCCAAGAGCCCGGCTGGCTTTTCTCATGGAGTCAGTGATGATTTTCATAGCAACAACTTCCCCATCCAATGCACCATCCCTAGCCCACACATTAGCTTCTCCCTCTTGCCCAGGATCTGTTAAGCCTCCCAGGGAAAGGCTGCCATGTTAACTGTGACCAGGGCTCTAATGGATGTAAAGCACAGTGGGGCTGGGGACAGGTTCTGGTTGCTGAAATGCATCTGCAGCAGATATGAGTCTGCAGTGTTACAGCAGAACCACTGTGCATTTTGTAGCCACAGGTCCCCAGTTGGTGTGCCTGGGGATTATGAAAGCACCCCCTTTTCATCGTCTGTAAATCCCCCACCCCCACCCCCACCAGAGGAGCCACTCCTGCTAACTTGTACGTGGAGCACTGTAACTTTAAGGCATAGGATGACATTCTTAAGTCATTATTGTGTGACACATACCATCCTCAAAGCATGCTGCTTTCTGAAGATTCCCTGTCATTTTTACATCTGGTTTTTCTGAATCTGATGGCTTCATCTACCCTACACCCAAGTATTTCCCATGACTAGCTTTGTGTAGAACAGCAAATTAAGCTGTTTCCTACTCTACTGACATTTCAAATTTCCTTTTTAAAACAGAGCAAGTATGAATGTTTGTTGGTCTCAGAACAGCACTTCAGGTACACACACGACTTCTGGGAAAGATGCAGGTTCTCTTCTGATATTTATAGATCCTTAGAGAATTGGAGTCTCTGAGCCTGGGACACTCCTGAATCAATAAAGAGGGACACCTCTTTAAAATTATGTCTAATTGAATCTGACAAAGGTAAAAACGGTTTATTTGTATTAATTCCATAAAGACACCAAGGACAGCTGCTTTTCTGTGCTCTTCCCCATTCTGATCCATAGTGCGCATAGAGGAACAACTCAATGCATGCATGCATGAACACCACTTAGTATATATGACACACGCATGCATGTATCAACACAAAGTACCCAATATACGTGTGTGTGTGTGTGTGTGTGTGTGTCTGTCTGTCTGTGCATGTGTGTTCATGTTCACGCATATACACATGCATGTGGAGACCAGAGATCAACTTTGAGTGACATTCCCCAGGTGTCATCTGCCTTTCTTTTGGTCTGGGACTCACTAGTCAGCTTCACTGTCTGGGCCAGAGAGGAGCAGGAAGCCCTACCCATGGCCTCCCCAAGGCTGGGATTGTTAGTGCACACCAATGAGTTCTGAGGACTGAATTCAGGTCCTGTGCACTTTAGCAGCTGAGCAATCCTGCTGGCCCCATTATCAATCTGTGTTACAGACTATCTACTAAGCCCCACCAAGACATTTTCATAGCTGTGTCTTGCTGACGACCCCTACCTACCACTCCCTAACGGACTCTTTCTCAACACTCCCTTACCTCCCCTCCCCACACACGGTTCCTTTTCTGCCTTCAAGTCTTTTAAATATATGGTTTGGTTTGGTTTGGTTTGGTTTTTAAGTCTCAATTTCATGTTTAAGAAAAAATATATTCATCTTTTTCCCTCAACATCTTTTCACCTCCCTTTAGTTCCTTTCCCTACAAAGTGGTCCTCACTCTACCTTCATGTCACACACACACACACACACACACACACACACTCCTAGATTTAGCAGAGAAAATGTTCATCTTTCTGAGTCTGGCTTGTCTCACGTAAAATGATGATCTTCAGTTCCATCCATTTTCTTACAAACGACATAATTTCATTTTTTTTAAGGCTAAGTGAGACTCCACTGTCTGTATCTGCCATGTTTTCCTTAAATGCATCTGCCCAGAGGCTGTTTGCTTAGCTTGACTGTTCTGGGCTGGGCACGATAGTATTTACCATCATGGAATACTAGGATGTGGTGGCTGAACTCAAAGCTACAAGACATTAGCTCATCCCCCCATCTAACACAATGCTTACTGCTGCCTATCCGTTCATAGGACACCAGTCCAAGTTCACACTGGAACAGACCAAAGTCAAGCTGTACCTTTCTGCTCCTCTAAGGTGAGGGAGAAGGGTCTCAAAGCAACCCCCAAAATGTGTGGGCACCACTTGGGGTGTCGATGGAAAATGGCACCTCTGAAACAGCTGTAAACACTCGAGCATTGGAGGCTCCAGACATGGCGAGCACATGCTCACATTGCTGCTGTGCCCACAGGAGCCCAAAAGGCCTCCTCTCCATCATGTCTCCCTCTGGGAAAACCTTAATCACAGCACTCAACAGTTACACCGTAATGACATTTGATTATGTATGTGAGTATTAATTGCAATTAGTTGTGTATGTGTGATACAAATGGCAATATTTTATCAACTATCCAGTAAGCGGCTCGATTTTAAAGAATGCAGCAGAGGCTTGCAAAGAGGGAGAATGCTCCAACATCCCAGCTTTATCTACAAGTGAAGATCAAAAAGTCCAGCCAAGAAGCCACCAAGGAGGTATGGCAACACAGCAGTCACTCACCAATCTTCCCCTGGCACAACCAAACAGACGCAGGCCTCACAGCAATCTGAAAGGAATGTGTCACTCTTTTCTGATTTATACACGAAAAAACAGAGGCATGGAGAGGTCAGAACACTTGGAACAATCTCACGGTTAGTTTCTGGTAAGTTAGGAATCTAACTACATCTCCTCTGCCTCTTAGTTCGCAGCTGCATTTGACACTCTTCCTAGAGTTTCAGGGCCTACATGAACTGCTTCTGAGGCTCAAAGGGGAGAGATCATATGTTCATTGTTCAGTATCACATGTTATCATCTCATTATGAAAGTTACTCTGATTTGTTGAAGAGGGAAAGCCATGATTCAGAGCACAACCCCATGAAAGATGAGAAAAGACCCAAAGTCAACAGGAAGACATTAAACGATTATTTTAAAAAGCTTTTTTTTCTCAATTTCAAAAGCCCGAATTCCAGAATAAAGAAATATAATCATTCCATTTTTTCAATTTTCAAGTATTTGGGAAAGCAAAATCTAATTATAAAGAAGGCGCCCAATGTCGGCCAGGTCAGACTTGGGTGATACTGATCAGAAGCATGTGGTCTGGCCCCAGCCTTGCATGCTAAAGTGTCAGTCTGTGACACTTGTGTGACGTAGTCTCACGTCAGGGGAACGTGAGTATGCACTCGCTGCATAAACAATGTCATGAAACCCAGTGTGTCCACCAATCTGGAAGCATCATTGATCCTGAGCTGAGTGTGTATAAACATCCAAAGTAAACCTATCTGATCCAGAGACTAAATGACTATCTGATAGCTAGATACCCCCCCCCATGCACACCCCCGGCACTGACCCATTTTCCTGCCTGCCTTGGCAACATCATCTTAATTTTATAGGTCATTTCCTGACCAAAATTTAGGAGTTATTTTAAACCACTAACCCCAAATGGTCTTTAATCTCCAGGAAATGGGTTTGGTTGTAATGGGGCACAAACCAGATACTCCCAGTCAGGGAACCAGGTGGCCAAGGCCAGGGAAGGGAAGTGTGGTGTACTGTGGGTCTAAATGCAGGTCATCACATGCTCCAGCTGGCTCCACCCTGGCTGACCTCCACACAAATGTTCACTGCCCCCCTCAGCAGGTGGTCTAAATGCCACCACCAAAGCCGGCTGGACTCAGATAAGCCCTGTGAAACGGCTCCTTCTTTTCCTGATGAAGAGAAGGGTTCTCAGGGAACCAGGGCAAACTAGTTCACCAGCCTCCTCTTCTTCACAAACCATAAGTATACTGCTGAGACCTTCGAAGGAACATGCTAGCTGCCAACAATAATGGCCCGAATAAGAATCAAGATAACAAGAATAAGAAGGGGGCATTTCACATGCAACACTTTTTGGCTTCAATCTAACAGCAAGTCAACGGAGATCCCTAGATGCTGGCACGCTGTTACCATTGGGCTGCTGGCCAGAACCTAATCATATGCCAAGCTGCTGCCTAGAAAAGGCAAAGAGAAGAGCTAGAACCTAATTCTCTAGACCAGTAACATCCCCCTGCCAGAAATTTAGAACCTCCAGGGTACCCAATACTGCTGATCCAGAAACTGGGTGTACCCTCTATCCCTTGGTGGTGCTGATGCTGGTATGAACTTCCCAGTGCTGATGTAATGATCCGATGGCTCTCCTCCAGCCCCACCTGCTTGGTGACATCATTACTTGGCTATTTACTCCTCTGAGTTTGCTTTTCATTGAACCAGGTAGTGCTTGCCATTGAGCAAGCACTGCATGAATGCTTTGCAAACAATGCCTCATTTTCTCCTCATCAACAGGGTCACTGCCTTTCACTCACAAGGAGGTCAGAGCCTGTGTGCCAACATGTTACCCCTCAGCAGAGCAAGGCAGATCCTTAGTCCCTTCCTCCAGAGATGTGTCCCATTGTCTTTCCAAAATTATGTGCTTGCATCTTATTTCTTAGCATTCACTTATTAGAGAAACAGGCTTTTTCTTTTGTCTGCCTAAGCTTAGGTCACAGGAATTGAGACCGACCCTCTCCTCTGGCATATATACATTGGGTTCTAGCTAAGTTCCCAAGTTATAGATTCTCCACATGACCATTATAGTAAATGGACCGAACTCTGGGTCTGTGTCATTTACCTACTGAAACCTCACATACTGCCATAGTAAAATGACACCATCACCACCCATTAAGCCCTGATACAGGGGCATGCTAGTCCTAGCAATATGCAAATCATTCACCTAGATGACAACTCTGCAAATTGAGAAACTATTGTGTTTCATACAAAAATGTAGCTCAAAATCTAAGGGCTAATTAGAGACGGCTGGATGGCTAAAGGTCCGCTGCCCTTTCAGAGGACCTGAGTTTAGCTCCTAACACCGTATCAGGTGGTTAACAACTACCTGTAACTCCAACTCCAAAGGTCAATCTCTTTTAGTCCCTAGGGACTGCACTCAGGCGCATGCTCACATACAGTTAACAAAAATCCTTTTTTAAAAATTAAGAGCTAATTAGGAAACACAGTTGCCTGAACATAAAAAGATACTAGAAAGCTACGTAGTAATCAAATCCTTCACCAACCTGTATTAGATATTCATGTTGATTTCTGTAAGATAAACACAGGAAAAATGTCAGAATAGTTGCCGTTAGGTTCATCAGTCACTTGCTTAGACAGGAAATGAGTACTGGCCTAGAAACTGGAGTGCTAGGTAAAGCTCATCCTTCAGAAGATACATGGCTGCTAATACCCAGGAAACATCATTGTTGTCAGAAGAAAAATGAGTGGCTGTCTTAGTCAGGGTGTCTGTTGCTGCCATGAAACACCATGACCAAAAAGCAAGTTGGGGAGGAAAAGGTTTATTTGTCTTATTTGTCCACATCACTGTTCATCATTGAAAGAAATCGGGACAGGAGCTCAAACAGGGCAGGAACCTGGAGGCAGGAGCTGATGCAGAGGTCATGGAGGGATGCTGCTTACCGGCTTGCTCATCATGGTTTGCTCAGCTTGCTTTCTTATAGAATCCAGGACCACCAGCCCAGGGATGACCCCACCCACTATGGGCTGAGCCCACCCCCATCAGCCACCAATCAAGAAAATTCGCTACAGCTGAGTCTTATGGAGGCATTTTCTCAATTGAGGTTCCCTCCTTTCAGATGACTCTAGCTTGTGTCAATTTGACATGTCTTGGGAAGACTGAGTTTCCTGCATCTCTATAAAAGCGGGTCTTTGTTTTCCAAAGTAGAAATTTAACAACAAAATAATCAAGCCATTTTAATTAAATATCAATTGCAGGAGGAAGTCAGCTCCTCTAGAAACTGTGCTGAGTTGCTGGGCATGAGGGCACTTGCCTTCAATCCCAGTACTCAGGAGACAGAGGCAGGCAGATCTCTGTGAGTTCATAGGCCAGCCTAGTCTACAAAGCCAGTTCTAGAACATCCAGGGCTACACAGAGAAACCGTGTCTCAAAAAACAAAAAAATAAAATAAAATAAATGAAAGAAAGTGTGCTGAGCAGTGTCAGGTAAATCTCATGGGAATGAATAATCACACAGATGGCTTCCCATCCATATGGTATGTTGGGCAAATGGCTTCCCAGTTGGTGTGCTGGGCAAATGAAATGGAACAAAAGTGTCCCTTAGTTCACAGCCAGTGTCTCCCGCTGTCTCTTGAACAAGAAAGGCCCCAAATAAAACAAAATATGGATTTGTGAATAGCAGTCTTCCCAAAAGAGTGGATTACATGGGCAATGGAAGAGAATGCTCCAGCACACTAGGCCCCTGTGGCAGGTGAGGTGAATCTGCTACATCTTCCTCAGGCACTGCACTCACCTCTTACCACACACCAAGAGAGATCTGAAACCCAGATAACATGAAGTGTGCTTATAGTGTGTGGTGTAAAACCCAAACCTAGCCAGACTTCCATAATGAACATTACTAAGCCACGGAATAAACTATTTACATAGGGAGGTCAGCACCGTGTGTGTTTCCATGTCGTGTTTAGTCTGTGCAGGAATATCTGCTCCCAATTCCAAACTCAGGGGAAACACCTTCCTGGGCCATTCCTTTGCTTTGTGTTCTCTAATAATACCACAGGATAGACACTGTGACATAGTTTCCAGGAGCCCCACCAGGACTCCCAGGGGAGGATGAGGGAACAGCCTGGAAACATCAGGACCAATTAATTACCAGTGATTAATTCATGCCTCCACCTATGGGCCAGGCTCTCTCCCTAGCACAGTCAAGGTGCTTTAAAGATGTGGCCTTAGGCATCTTACAATTGGCAGGGATGTCAGAACCAAGCTCCCAAAGATGATGCCATAACAAACTATGTGGTGGAGAGAGCCTGCCTTTCCTGGTGTTTGCTCACTTACCTCATGCATGCAGCTTCCCTGCAACGCACAGGCCTCCTCCTCTGTAAGGTGTGATCATCCTCACCTTACATACTGGGGTGAGGGGCTTGAACAGTAATGGTTCTCGTTATGATGAAATTTAAAATCCTATACCACGCCCTAACTCTAGGAAGCTCAGATGACTGGAGAAGGCTAAGGGAAGACAGACATGTTGCTGGTATGAGAGCATCAGAAATAAACCGCCTCTGTGGTGTCGGGTTGTGTGGGCGATGCCTGTACAATCCATGTACCCATTCTAAAAGGGTCTGCATAGCCAAGCGGGCCTTGCTCACGATGAGAAGACCACTAGCTACATACTACAGAAGTGTTAGAGAGCAAGGAAGAAAGGCAAAGCAAACAGGGATGAAGGCAATCCTACCACCAGCAAGGCCTAGTGTGGGTCAGAGCCGTGGAGGAGCCAGGAGAGAAGGACACAACTCCAGAGCCATCTGCCATCACAGTTATTAGGACATAACCAAAACAGGAGGCAGGACGTCAGAAGGCCAGGGGGTTTGAGAGGCTGAGAAGTCCAGTGAGGCAGAAGTTTGAAGCCAAATGGGGACAGCTAGGGTGAGGCATCGTTCTCCGGCTATAAGCTCAAGATAGCCACAGGCAGGGGTGATGCAGGATGCATGGAGCAGATGCCAGGGTAGAGAGCTGAGAAGAGAAGAAAGCAGAGGCCTACTCCACTGACATGCCCAGTGGGATTGGGACAGGAAGCAAAGGGCAGCAGACAGCCTTGCAGGATGAAGCCACAAGAACAATGGCCGAGGGCACAGGGTGGACCCAGTGAGAGCACAGGGTGGACCCAGGCCCCTGAGTGACAGACTGTCAAACATTAACCCCAAAGGAATCCTGGAGTTCAAAACACAGAAGACATTCCCAATGACCCGGTTCTGATTTTGACCTTTCATTGTATGCTGGACAATGGCAGACATCATCCTTGGTATTGTTCTGTAGCTCACATATTTGCTGGCCGGAAAGAACAATGCCCCAAGATCCTGCGTCAGGCTGCCTATTGTTGCTCTTGCTTACTTTATCCCAGGGTTCCAAATGCCAAACCCGCTTGAGAGACACTTTAACGAGGTTAATCTGTTTCCGAGGTTGGGAACAATCACTGTTCAATGCTGTTCAGTTGTGAACAAATATCATACAATTCATCCTAAAAGCAATTTGCTTGGGTCGATTCATGAAACCCTGCTGTTATCTCCAGGGCTCTAAGGTCCTGCATGATTCCCAGGTTCCATTGTCTATAAAACCTTTACAGCTCTTCACTAAATAACGCAGCTTGTTAGGCCCTCCCTCCATTCTCAGGAGTATGCCCACTGCGGTTGATGGATAGTGAGGGGATTCCTGAGGTCCCTCCTACCCTTGCCCAACTCCACATAGGCTTTCTGGGTCAGTTCCCACAGACACTCCTTGCTTAGCTTCCCAACCTCCCCCCACTCCCGGGAGATCTCCCACCTGGGGAGAAGAGACAGGTCACACTCTGGGCTGGGCACTCCTTATCTCTGATGTGGTGGACCTTGCCCTTTACCTCCTCCAAGGCTTTGTAAAACCAAAGGTCAGACACACCAACAGCTAATCCCCAAAACAGCTCCAAGGAGAGCTCTCAAGGTCATTGTGGAATGCAAAGACCCTTAAGATTGACAGATACCAGGAAATGTCATCCTGCATTCTGCTGCTGGGCAGTGTCATAACAGACAGGGGGCTTTGATTCAAGACCCCACATTTGGGGAATAACGTCTTCCCAGTAGTTTCCCCTGCCCCCCCCCCCCCAAACGCTAGACTAAGTTCTCCTATGTCTTTTCCCTCTGTTGTGGTGCTGCCTGATCTCCAGTGTTTCTCAGCAGTCTGTGTCCTCAGGCCAAGACTGTATGTTACTCCCTGGGACCCGCGAGAGGCCAGCCAGCGCCTGCCTGGGACAGGACAGGAAGTAGGTGTTCCAAGTGCATTTGTGAAATAAAGGAAGAACAAAAGAGTACATATAAGAAAGAGGTAGGTGTGTGTCTACAGGGGAAACTGAGGCACAGGTTCAAAAGCACTGTAAATATCTGCTTAATAAAAGCAAACATGAACCCCTTATCCCTGAACACACTCATGCAATGTACACCCAGTAACTCAAAGTGTCAGTCAGAACCTCTTGGAGCCCAGCCTAGCACACACATGGCTAATGCACAGACCTCTGACTGATTTCAGAAGCTTTTGCCCTTTCTCAATCCTGTTCCTTGTAAAAATAGAAAGAGGACTGGGGACCTTCCTCACTAGTACCCTACCACCAATGTGCCTTGCTGGGGTTACATAGGAAACCAGCCTTCTCATGTAGCTACAAACTCAAGGAGAGCTGCCCAGACTGGCATGGGAAGAAAGTCTTCCTTCGTATGAGCTCTTTGGTCATTCAGTCCCTGGAGATGTGACTAACGTTCAGAAGACAGCAAGACTACTGGGCAGGCATGGCCACACTTAGGGGAAAGTTCACATCTCAGACCCAGAAAGCAATTTAATAAGCATCAATAGAGGATGCTTACCCTGCATGTACACAACCCTGGGCCCATCCCCAAGCAGACCTGCCTCACCTTACCATCTGACTCTGAAAATGCGATGGTGGCCACTTCATTGCTGTGGTATCTCTAATGGCTCGTTTTAAAAGGAGCAAAATGTTATTGATAGCATGAAAAAGACCCAGATTTCTAAATGAGGGGATGCTGTTTTTAGATGGGTCTTCTCGTACACCTAAGGTCATATGCACATTAGCAGGCTTGCTCATCCGGGGTAAACATCTTACCAAGATAATGTCTTAGGGTGCCCACAGGCCAAATCCCTTAAGATAAGACAGCTTGAGGAGCAGAACAGATCAAGTGTCCAGGAATGTACTTGGTCTTATAGGACAATTAATAGGAAATAAATCAATGTCAAGCCTCAACACTAGCCAGTTTGATTTTTCAAGTAAGATCAGGAGTTTGTGTGGCTGACTCATCTGTTTAAAGTCCTTAGTGTCTGGACGTGAGATCTCACAGTTAGCTTTGCTAACACAATCGTTCAGAAAAACCTAAGTCCAAACAGTGGCTCATGGTTTTCCATCCCAATGACCTACCCTGGTCCCCTTAGAAGTCCTAGATCTTTTGGTAAATATTTTCCAACCTGGGGACTGAACCCAGAGCTATAAACATGCTAGGTAAGCACTTCACCGTGGAGCTTGACCTGTAAGCCTCTTTTTCCTTTTTTTTAGTTTTTGGGATGGTCTTGATAAGTTTGCCTGGGCTAGCCTTGAACTCATTCTGTTGCCCAGGCTAGCCTTGGACTTGAGATTCTCCTGCTTCAGGTCTCCAAGAAGCAAGAACTACAGGCCTGCACCACCAGCAGACCCAGCCCAGCTAGCTTGCTCTTTGAGAAACTACCCTCAGCAAGAGAATGGGTAGTTAAACAGCTACCTGCCGTGAAGGTGGAACTTTCTGAAGTTGGTTGCGGATGTAAACATTCTTCTTTAGTAACCAATGAAGAAGCTGCCACCAGGGAGGCAAAACTCAATTAAGAAACCCCCTAGTAACGTTACCAGTTTATTCTAGTGTGTAACAGTTAATAATTTATAGTATAGTTGATCGGTATCGCTCCTGCAGGAAATTCTAAAAAGGGAAAGAAAATGCACACTTAAGGAACAGTTTAAAAAAAAAATTGGAAGTGCCAGTAAACAGCAAACATCGCTTTTAAGCATTTGAGGGGGAAGGCAAACTGTGGAGAGGCCACACCTTGTGGCCTTAGGGCCTGCATGGCTGTCACAGCAGCAGCAGCTGAAGTGTATTCTCTAGAGGAGAAGGCAGAAAGTCTGGCCGGGTTCCTCTAGAGCTGGAAGTCTGGCTCTTGCAAACTTCTCCCAGCGCCCTCCTGGCCAAGCACAGCACCAGAGGAAACAAAAACTAAAAAAAACAATTTGCGCAGGGAACAATGCGATGGAGTTTCGCTTTGGTTTCACACTCAAGTCTAAATGTGGTTATAATTTTCAGGCACACACTCATAAAAGGCAAGAGTCGAGGCAGAGACTTTAGGATGCGGAGAAGAGCCGGCGTCTGTTCTCAAGCGTAGGCTACACAAAAAGTCGTGGGAAATCAAAAACGCAGATGTTTCCAGGCAAACGGCCCAAAGCTGTTCGGCCTCAACCACCTAGGTCTCCAAACAACCAGAAACACACCCAAAGTGATCCCCCCTGCACATGTGTGTGGGACTCTGAGTGGCGTGGGGTGTGCCTGGCCACCCTTCCAGCCCCGACCCACTCGCGCGCCCTGCCGCTGAGCGCCTTGGCGATGAGGGTTCAAATCTCCCTGGCTCCTCCGTACCCTCACCCCGCCGTGGTGCGCGCTAAGCTTCAGTCCCTTCCTAACTCTCCCGCACCCAGCCCATAACAAAGGAGGTTCCGTAATGGATGTACGATCGCTGCCCACAGGGACGACGAGCGGGAGACCCGAGGAAAGAGTGCACCTGGCCGTGCCACCCACGACACCCTCGAGGGCCGGGCGGCTTGACCGCGCCAGGCGCCGGACAAAGAGGCCTCGCGGGGCTCCGGGGGTGCAGGGAGGGAGGCTGGGGAGCGCAGCCCACAGGGGACTCACCTTCGCAGCGGCCCGGCTGCGCTCCTCGTGGAGCAGAAGGGCGGCGAGCAGCAGCAGAAGCCAGACGCCGAGCCGGGGCCCCATGGTGGCGCGCCCGGGGCGGCAGGGGACCAACAGAGACGACGGGAACTGCAGTCCGGCTCCCGTGGGCCGCGGCGAGGTGCTCAGTCTCGGAGGACCCGGGCGTGAGCCCTGCTCACCGTCCCGGGTGCGGTGGCTCTGCGCAGAGACCTGTGCGCGCCGCCCGAGGAGCTCCCCAATTTGTTGGCGCTGCCCCCTCCCCTCGGCAGTGCGCGGGCGGCGTCTCCAAGGGGAGGACCCTGCGGCGGGGGTAAGAGGCGGAGGCTGCGCGCCGCTCGGGACTTGGTGTCGCAGGGAGTCCGAACGCCGGGGCTCTGCGCTCCGCAGCCAGCTCCTCCCGCGCCCCGATTCCACGAGCCCCTTGGCTCGTCAATCCCGGGCAAGCACCGGCAAGGTACGCCGGGGCCGGGAGTCCGGTGCCCACGGAGCAGAGCCAGGCCGGCCTGGCCGCCGGTGTGCCGCGGGTCAACGCTTCTGCTGGGGCCCAGGAGCGCCGGCAGCAGCTCCTGACCCCGAGGTGAGAGCGACCCCCGGGAAGCGCCGAGAGCCAGGCCCCAAGTCCCGGACTTAGAGCACTGGGGCAGGCTGAGGCTGCGCGCTCCGTTGGATCGGAGCTGGAGGAATAGGGATCGCGCTGCCTGGGCTGAGCAGTTCCAGGCAGGGCCTACGGAGAAGAGTCTCCCTTTTTCTGTCCCCTGATGGGACAGAACTTTGGTCACCCGGCAAGGAAACGAGGGACATTACTGCGGAGTCGGGGTGCTTGTGATAACGATGCTCTCTCTGCCTGCCACCTTTGCTAACCCGCTTTGTCTCTTGCCTCCAGGTTAGGAAGGGATCGAGCCGAGCCTAAAGCTCAAAGTCTGGGATCATGGACCGAGTGCGGTTCGCAGCGTCTGGCCCTCCCTTGCGAGGGTAAGTCGCCTTCTGCTGGCCTCCTAGGTGCAGGGGACTTTGCATGCATCTTTCAGGAGTTGACAAGTTGGGACCCGCATGTTCATGTCGCTCTCTTGCCCTCCCTCCCTCTCTTGTGCAGGTGGCTGCTGCTGGCGACTGTGACAGTGGGGCTCCTGGCTCAGAGCGTCTTAGGGGTAAGTACCGCTGGAACTCCACGCGCTTGGAGTTCCGCGCCCGTGACGGGTTGGGACGCTCGCGAGGCCTCGTGGAAGACAGGCTCTCCGAGCTCACCTGAGCGTGCGTGTGCGTGTAGGTGTGTGCTACTGTGTCTGCCAGCCGCGCGTCCCGGGCACTGCAGGAGTTGGCCCCCTCTCGGGAGCTAATAATTAAAACGTAGCCTCAGGCACCTTTTGCTGCCAAGCTTTGGCCTTAGCAGCAAGGGAAGAATGTCTGTCACTAGGCCACGAGGTGCACGGATGAAGGGGGCTGGGAGCAAAGAGTTTCCAGAAACTCAGCGGTGGTGTCCAGGCACTGTGGTGGGCAGAGAGCATCTTGCTTAAATATGAGTCTCTGGGGAGGGGCGGAGCAAGGAGGAGACAGCCTCCTGCTTTAAGGTTGTTAGGGAACAAAGGGATAGAAACCGCGGTCTCTCCCAAATCTTGAATAGGCCCTGAAGAGCCACAGGCCAGAGGGAGAGGCCTATGGTCCCTGGCTTCTGTGACTTGTTTACTATACCTGTTGCTCCTTCCATGGCCAAAGCAGGCCTGCCAGAACTGCCTGAACTGGACTGGAGGGATATGCTGGGGCTTCGGTGCATATTAAATGTAACCAATCGTTCTGGTAGAGTTGTATCAGTGACCCCCGGGGTGGAGGGTCTCCTCATGGGTAGTGCTGTTTAAAAGAGGCATGAAAACTGAGGGCCTGGGCCAGGTGTCCTGTGTACCCTGTTTACCTGTCTGTGGAGTACCCAGTGCCTAGATAGAGCTTGGAGACACCAGTACACTCCGGAACCCACACGCCCTGGGAGAAGGAGCTTTGCTTGAGCCTACTTCCCTTTTCCTCACCTAGCTGAAACCATCAGTGACTCTGGGGACTGGTCCCACCATAGAATTGGTTTCCTGCTCTGCAAGAAGAGAAAGAGGAGCTCTGACCAGACTTTGGCCAGTCAGCCCTGGCCGGTCTTCTATCCCCAGTCTTTCTCCTTCCTGCCCCGGTCCTCAGTCCTGACTTAAGAGCAGAACCTAAATCTTGGAACAGCCATTACCTATGGGCCCTCATGCATGACTCCCACTTGGCTGGGATCCTTAGACCACAGCAGCACTTAAACCCAAGTTCCTAGAAAGTGACAGGCAGTGTGGCAACTCCCTCAGCCCTGAGCCGCTGCACAGGTATCAATGTCTTTAATCCTGAGAACGAAGATCTTACAGAACATCGTTTTTTAAACTCCCGAAACAGTTTGCTATGGAAAGGCATTTTACCCAGCTCTGCCCTCACCTCCTGACACCAAGCCTCAGTTTCCACATTCCTCGGAATATTTGCAGCTTGCCCCAGAGGCCATTTTCCCTGCATATATGATATAGCTCCATAACCTCCACAATCCTTTCTCATGCCACAAACCCACCTCAGTATCTCTGACCTTTTACTCTTTGGATGTGGCAGAGAGCATCTACTTCCCAGAAAAGCCACATTGCCTAGAAAGGCTTTCCAAAACTTCAGGTCCCATCTCAGACAATTCAGCAGGACTTTCTGAGACGCTGCCTGGAACCCTGCATTCCCAAGACACGGGAAACTTTGGGGGCCTTGATCTGTTCACATGAGCTGAGAGACCATTCCATGTCTTGAATGTGCTTAGTCCGTTCTTTAGATTCTGAATGTGCAAATGCATGTGGATCAGTGTGCCTGCAACAGCGTGCAATTAGTCCGGTTACCAATTTGGTCCACTGACTTGTTCACAGCTAGTGTCTGTGACGTAATTTCTTGATGCGAGGAATTCTTCCTTGTGGTGAGCTCTGCTCCTCCCCTCTTCCTCTGCCCGATTCTGTGATCCTGTTCCATTGTTTTTGGTATCTGGAATCTTTGTGGGGTGGATCAGTTCAGAAAATAAGACCACTGGTTGTATCTTGTGGCAGCTGGTGATTGTTAGTGAAAAGAATGAGCAGTTATTTAATGAGTGCTTCTTGCATACCAATTTGTGTGCATGAGTACATCAAAGGCTCCAGGAAAATACTCCTGAGGTCGGTAACTCTTATGCCCATTTCACATGCTAGAAAAAAGGGGGGCCAGAAGTATAAATAACATGCCTGGGATTTCTCTTTTGTCAGTGGTGAGGCCAGGCACTTCACCGCCACACCCAACCTCCTGGATTCCTGAAGATGTTTTTGAGGCTTATCCTTGGCTTTTCTCATGTCGGGGCTTTCCTTAGTCTTGACCTTGGGCAGACAGCAAAGCTCAAACACTGATTTTGGAAAGTGGGGTGAGGGGCCCCCCTTTACTACCCTATCAATCAGGAGCACAGAGTAAAAGAAATGAAGGAAGCAGGCAGGACCCAGTACCCCATCATTATCCTCAGCTCAGAGTCATGTGTGAACCCAGATGTTCTATCTCAGCACTTCAGGACCAGTTACTGTCATCCATGCGGTTGTTTCTGAAGGCCAGAAGAACATAATGCACATACAAATGCCCATTCTGAGACCAAGGCTTGAGTTACAAAAGGTTGCCAATCCCAGGATCCTCCATGACAGGCTGCCTGGTTAAAGATCCCAACTGGATGAGCCTACTGTGTGGCGCGTCCATGTATGTCTGAGTCATAGGGACTTGGGGAACAGTGTTCACCTCATAGGACTGTGAAGGGAGCAGGCAGGTCTGGGACTAAGGAAGACCGTGTGTTCCCACTTCCCTGAGGCTTTGATCCCTTTGTGTGAAACCAGGGCCCCAAAGTAGAGGAAGTCGCTGTGGGACTCTCCGTTGATGGAGTGGAGCCATGAACACTCCCAGCCCTCTGGAGCCTCAGAGTCAAGTCACCTTCCTTGAGTAGCTCAGATGGCTTAGTCACAGCACAGACACTCCGCATCCCACACACTTAGAGATGGGTAGAAATTTTGATCAGAAGAGCGGAGACAGGAGAGGCAGAAAGAGTCAGAACCAGAAAGAGAAAACATGAGACCCAAGAACAAAGTTCTGGAGCAGAAAAACTAAGATTCTGCTGTAAAAAAATAAAACTCAAAGGGCTGTGGTTGAAGGCCTGGAGAGACTAATGTGAGTGTTGGGCCCGGGGAAGTCTGGGTAGAACCCTGCTGCTTTCCAGCAAGGCCCTGAGGAGGCCACTGCTCAAACGCTGAAACTGGGGTTGTCAAAAAGATATGCAGGCTCTGAGGATTCTACAAAGTGCTTTCAAGTTCATTTCTGGCTTTTTACTGCTGAGGCTGTTCACCAGTAGAGGCGTCAGATGAGTTAGGCACTAGCATGAGCCTACTCACCTCCAGAACCAAGCTCTCTTGGCAAGACATGGTTCCTCCTGCATGGCTACTAGTCAGTTGCTTGAGGTCACAGGGTGTGGGAGCTGAGGGGACGGTAGAGGAGCTGCATGCTGCTCGTGTGAGCCCACTAGTCAGAGACAGACTGCAGCCTGAGCTGCCCACCTCTGCCAGAGTTTATGGTATGCTTAAGCCCTGGGGATGGGCCCTGGGCTCAGGAGCCCCCACCCCCCGGAAGTAAGGAAAATTGTCTGGGTGAACATCAGGGCTCTCGAGCATGTAACACAACATCATCTTGGATGTGAGGCCTTGCCTGCCACACATTCTGTTGAGAAGCTTCTGGAATCCAGTAAATAAATGCTACTTCTCTAACTGCCAATCCTTCCAGTTAATGTCCTTGGTATCTCAGGACTGTGGCCTTTGACCCCACTGACTTCTCCAGGTGACAATGAGGTTTTTGTTTAAGTAATCTATCAAAGAATCAGGTGATATGGAATCTTAGGAGGAACCTGTGGGTATCTAAGTGCTTTGTGTGTGGTTAGGGGTGAATTTCAAAAGAAGTTAAGTAGCCAGGGCTTCCCTAGTAAACTCTAATCTGTTCATCTGGGGGGGGGGGGGGAAGGGTTCCTGTCTTTGGTTCCTGGTGGGTCCCTGCTTTCTGACCAGCTCAGCTAAAGCCTGTTCTGTTCTCACTGAGGTGGATGTTGGAGCAGGGAGCTCCCCTGTATATCATAGCCTCAAGTGCCATGTGCCACCCAAAGCAGATCCTGGCATAGAAAAGCCATGTTAAGTGGAAAACATAGCAGAAACCTACTGGAGTCTATACTGAACATGATAATCTTCATTTCTTCCTTTTGAGAAGTGTGCAAACGTCTGTAAGGTGTTAGCTCATTGTCTTGTATAGGTGAAGGGTGTACAAGAACCTGAGCTGTCTTTGCAATTTTTCTGTCTGTGTCAACTGAGCTACAGATAAAATTTTTGGTGGTGGTGGTGGTGGTAGTGATGGTGGTGGTGGTGATGGTGGTGATGGTGGTGGTGGTGGTGGTGGTGGTGGTGGTGATGGTGGTTGTGGTGGTGGTTGAAATACAGTTTCACTGTATAGTCCTGACTAGCTGTTAGCTCACAAAGATAAGGCTGCCTCTGACTTCAGAGTGCCCAGCTCTTAGGAGTTTTTAGCAGCCCATCCAACATCAATTATGGCTCAATCATGTGTCAGTGACAAGCAGATGTGCCAAGGACTGGGAAACACTGGGCCTGCCCACCCTCTAGTAAGTCAAGGTCACTCTGCTGACTTAGGAAATATGCAGGGGTGGTCTGATGCCTTAAAAAGGTTTGTTTCCTGGCCTGGGTGAGGGTTTCCTCTCCCAGAAGGCCCTGCAGGGGTGCAACAGGAGCCTTCCTCCCCTGCACAGCAGTGAGGTGAAGTGCCACCTAGTAGCATTTACTCTGCTTATCCTGAGACTCTCCTGTGATCAGTGTCCTTTGTGATAACTGACTGATAGCCGCCTCTAGAGAGAGCTGGAGGGTGGGTCTGGTCTCCTGGAGGACCTACGCAGCTTTAGAGGTTGGGACTTTCAACCCCACCTCCAAGAGAGAGGCCCAGAAACAGGGATTCCCCATGACCAGTGAATTGGTTCATCATGTGGATGACGAAGAAGCTCCCCTGAAATCTCCCAAGGCCAGCTCGGCAGCTTCCCAACTGGCTAGGGGGTTCTGGAAGCTGATGCATCTGCTGAGAGTGTAGAGTCTCTGTGCTGTCCCCAGACCTAAGTATGTTCCCCTGAGTTCTAGGTATATAGACCTAGAAGGGCAAAGGATCCCAGGGATTCCCAGTGGATCGGAGACACAGAAAATCAACCTTGAACTTCTGACCTGAAGTCAGGCCAAGTCCTCATTGCTCTGGAGAACAGGAGAGCTTCATGCCCTGTACCACATGAGATTACATGCTGGAGAAGCAGTGGTGCACAGAGGTATCCTGTGTCCACACCCACACCATCACACACTCACACACATGCCCACACACAGATCTCTCTCTACACACACACACACATCTTACACACACACACACACCTCTCTCCACACACAGACACATCTATCTCTACACCCCCACATCTACACACACACACACACACACACACGCCCACACACAGATCTACACACACACACACACACACACACACACACTCCTCTCTACATGGCACAGACCTCTGAGTGCGATCCCCAGTGACCTCAGCCTGTGTTTCAGCTAGCCCCTGGGGAAAGCACCAAGAACACAAATGAGCAGCACTTGGTCTGTGGTGTGGTCTGGCACATTGACCTGTCGCCTACATCAGAGGCCAGCAGCAGAGATGGTGCAGCCTCTGTCCTGCTGCCACATGTGCCTGTGCACTCCTGTGTATGCTTCTCACTCAGGCCCAAAGACACCAGCCTCCCCTTCCTGCTAGAGCATGCTCAGAGCACAGACCAAAATACCTGTGCTCGCACAGAAATGGGACCCATGGCAGACTCTAACTGAAGCCCCTGCTAACTAACTGAGAGGGTTTCAAACCATCCTTGGAATATCATTCATAATCCTCACAGAACTAGAACCCTGGTGCTTGGGAGTCTGGAAATGGGAGAAATGAGAGTCTGAGGTCAACGTGGACCACATAAGCAAGACCCTGTCTCAAAAACCAAAGCCCAGAGGGTAGTGAAGGGTAAGGAGGGGTGTGCTTCAGCACCTCCCATCTCTGGCGTGAAAATGACCTCAAGTGACCATTTATAACGAAAAAGGGGAAAGCGTAGACCTTAAATGTGGTCTACACCCATCGGCTGCTTTTCTGCCCTGACACACCTTCTTCAACTCCGATGACCATGCACCCGCTCTTAGGTGTGGGTACCTCACGGAGTATGTGCTCTGATGCCTGAAACCTAGTGCAGCCTACAGTAAGCAGTGGCTCCATAGATATGAGTGACAGGGCTGAAACTCGTCATGTAGGTGATGACTACACTCAGAGAAAGTCAGCGAAAAACTATATCAAAGTATATTTGTTCTCACTGCATTTACGCACACACAATTAAATGTTACCTCCACTGGATGTAGCAGCTAGGGGTGGGGGCGTCTGCCCATGGAGATTTGCATTTTTTCCTAGGGCTTGTTTGACCCACCCATAAGATTCCTATTTGGATGTTTCTGCCCATTTCTGTGATCTCCCACTTGGGGATTAGAGAATTTGTGCTTTGAATTCCACGGAGCCATTATCCTGTGACTGGCAGGACTCACTGAGCACTGTACTCTTACCTGAACGCTGATCTTGGTGACCGTGGGGTTACAGGGCCCCCCCAAGAGAGCAGGGGAAGAGGCTCTGGCCTCACACAGTCACAAACATGGCCTTGCACTGTCCCGGACTCTGGCTGGGTCCAGGGTGCAGTCGTTTTAAAGACACATTTCCTCTGTGGTCCTTTCCTCTCCAGTCCTCACCCACGGTGACACTGACCCCACGAGGAATGTGAGCTCTGAAGACACCTGAGAACCCTGAGCCAGAGGGAAGCTCAGCATTGCTGCTGTTTCAAGCAGCAGGTGCTAAGGCCCAGATCCTACCGTTGACACTTACTGAGGGACAAACTGAGCCAGAGAAGACAGAACAGTCTCCAGAATCAGTAGGATCCAAGGTGGAAGAGGATCCAGGACTCCTCCATTCTAAGCCTTCTGCCCCTCACTTCAATGCCAGAGTATCGAATCCCCCACTGACCTCCCAGTGAACCTGTCTGTGATCATGAGCAGTCTTTCATCCCTTTGTATTTAATCTGTACCCTAACGCTTCCATTGAGGCCATCTTTTGCTTCTATGGTTATCTTATTCATGAGTGTTTTACATAGATGTTGAAGAGGTTCAAAAGGAGAAAAAAAACCCCGGCCTCATACCCGGGTTCTCTTAGTGAGTTCGTTATTGCTAGACGGTAAAGCTAAAGGTTTCGTGAATGTGGATTTTGTATCCAGCTACTGGCTTGCCCAAAGTGCTTGTGAGAAGTAAGAGATTTCCGGTGGTCTTTGGGGGTCTTTCCTTAATGAGTTTTTATTCCACGTGGCTACTTTTCTCATCCATTTGGATGACTTTCCCCTCTAGGTTCTGGGTTGAGTGTGTTTGCTTGTGTCTGCTCTTAGCCCATTGACTATTTTTTACCAGACACTTTGGAAATCTTCATCTGGGGTTTTACTTACTTCTGTACCTTTGAATTCAGTAGCTGAGCTATGATCTTGGAAGAGTTGTGTCTGGCTCTTCCGTATCTCTTGCCTTTTTGTGCTGGGGTTTCTCCGTCTGTTGGTTTGGTTATCTCTTCTTGGTTGAGAGAGCTTCTTTCCAAGTAGCCTGATCGTGACATCTCAATCCTAGAGAGCACTCAGCAAGGGGCCACAAACTGCAATAGCATCAGTGCAATCAAACCATTTATTCAAGATATAGAAATACATTTAAAGGTATATACACTTCTGTTGGTGTCTAGCCTGTCTGCTCTCGACAGCTGCCAGCCCAAGCCTTTCCTCGGCCCTGAGGCTTTGACAAAATAGGATTTCTCTCCTCTACTGAACCTTCTATGAGAAGATCACTGTCTCACCAAACCTCATAACTGGATCTGAGGTTTATGGAGGATATGGGCTTGTCCGGAGGATAGAACTGTGTTAGGTTTCCCTTTTGGAAGCGACATCTAGTTCCTCCCTGCAGCCAAGGACATGCAAGCCCACTGTTCGGCTTTCACCCTCTTTCCTACCATTTAGTTCTTTTGCCCATCTCTGTCTTTAGGACGAAACCTGTTTTTGCCTACTTTCTTTTTTTACCTATTTACAGACAAGCAGCCCCCAGTCTGTCATCTTAACCAGAGGTCGATAAAGGGGTGAGGATTCCTGCTCATTTTCTCAGTACCTAGAGCATGAAAACTATGCTGTATCTACATGGCTCTTGTTAAATCATTGCTATGGTGACCAGGAGCCTGAACCCATGTACAGAGCCACCCTGTGTCTCCTCGCATGATAGGAGCTGGTGTAGAGACATCACTGATGCCTCAAGGCAGCTAGATCCATTTCCTTTGAGTCTGAGAAATATCAGCAAGGGGGAAATTCTTATTTTCATTAAAGTTAAGTCAAGGCATAGCTAAGTTACTTCCAGAACAAAGGCTTTTAACAATTGTATTGAAATACCTTGGCGGTTGGGAGAGAGAGCTCGCAGAGTCTGGCTGGGCAGAGGGTGATATGAAGAAGCAACTAAAATCTTGAAAAAGGAACGAAATGGCCTTCCACACTGTATCCTAGTAGCACTTGCTTCTAGGATGAAGTGCCTTCACTTCCTCTACAGCCATTTGAGAAACAACTGGCCCTCTGGTAAAAGAGGCCAGCCATAAGCATCTCCCAGAGAAATGCCTCTTTCCTCCTTTCTTATTTGGTGACTTTCTTTGTCAAATAGCTTAGTCATAACTGAGAAAGAACCAGGATGCACACCTTTCCTGTCTAAGTATCCCCTGCCACTTACCACCAGAGCCGGGTGCCCCACCCCACCCTCCAGAAAGGGCCTCAACTTGGACAGGATTTCCCACCATCATACTGGCTGGCCTCCTCCCTCTTCCTGCAATACAGGAATGCCGAGGTCATGGTCTGGCCCTCTCTGGGATCCATGACAGTATCTATTGCTGTCAAACTTAGTTGGGTGTGTTTAAGCACATCTGGACACCAGGACATAAGGAAAACATTTCTAACCATTACCGGGACAGGCCTGGCTTCTGTTGGTTTTCTTCTGTTCTCATGGAGCTTCTGTTGATCCATCATGGTCTCCTTCTGCCACACTGGCCATGAGCCAGTAATCCCACCTATTCCACCATCCAAGGTGGTCAGTCCCATTGGACCTGGTCACTTCCGCCCCTGGGCTCAGAAAGACCCCAGCACCCCAGTGCCCTTTGCCCTCTTTGGCTCCTCTGTCCTTCCCTTTTGTGGGTCCTGAGTTCTCCAACCACAGCACGTTGTTATCTGTATCTCACCTGACTGGAATTTAACATTCTGGAAATGAATGAACTGTTTCGCTCTGGAAGGGGAAGGAAGCAGGATTACTCATGCTGGCTCTTGACATTGGGTTTTTGTTTTTTGCTTTTTTTTTTTTTAATCCAAAAATTCCTGAGTTAGGAATAGCAATTAAGGATGGAGCTGTGCCTCACTTGGTTCTGCGGGTCTGTTGTTCTAGCTACTTGAAAGGCTGAGGCAGGAGGATCACAAGTGCAAGGCTTATCTGAGCAACAGAGTGAATTCAGTGCCTGTCTCAAAATACAAAAGCAAGAAGCAGACCGGGGTTGTAACTCAATGGTGGAGCACTTGCCTAGCAGGCAGCAGACCCTAGGTTCCTATGCCAGGCACTGGAAACAAACAAACAAACCCATAAGAATAAGGTGCAGTCTTGCCAGAAAGTTCTGGACTAAGGGACAGCTGGACCACAGTCATATTTGAAACAGCTGTGGTTTAAGTCTCTTGAGCGAAGTCTGACCTTTGGGCTACCGGTCCTCTGTGAAAACAAGGGAGCAAAGCAGCTCAAAGTCTGTTTCCTTAACAGAGGAGTGACAGACAGGCAGACAGACAGACAGACAGACAGACCAGCTTTTAGAATTGCCTTTTTGAGCTGGGTGGTGGTGCACACCTTTAATCCCAACACCCAGGAAGCAGAAGCAGGCAGATCTCTGTGAGTTCAAGGCCAACCTGGTATACAGATTCAGTTCCAGGACAGCCTGAGCTACACAGAAGAGGAAAAATCCTGTCATTCGTGTGTATATAAATATATATCTTTTCATGTTTCTCATGGCCACTTGAGGGAGGACTGATGCTTAAGATTCTCCCTCCTCTGTGGTCCAGGAAATATCCCTTCTATTCAAGGCTGCATCCTCACTAGGTTTACCTTGAATCTCTAAGGATAAAGACAGAAGGGAGGGATCCAATCTCTCACCTCTTTAGAGCCTTGTTCCTGTATACATTTGATGAGTTAAAAGACATGGGACTCTTAAGATGTCATTTACACATCTCAGACAGCCATTGGGTTCACCATAAAGTGACCTCATCCAATCTGTTGCCTCAGGACTCCTGTGTTGGGTCCTCTCTCTCTCTCTCTCTCTCTCTCTCTCTCTCTGTGTGTGTGTGTGTGTGTGTGTGTGTGTGTGTGTGTGTGTGGTTTCATGGGCTTTTCTTTCTAAAACTGTGGTAAAACATACAACATAAAATTACCACCTTGGTCTCTCCAGTAAAAAGCCTGGGACTTTAATGAATAGCATCCATGATGCTTTGAGGAAAAATGTCTCCTGCACAGAGAAGGCAGCTCAAGAGATAATTCTCTCAGTCCATGCTACCAATGATGAGGGCCCAGTAGACAGGGGGAGGAAGAATCAGTCCAAGGAAAAGAGGTTTCTGGCCTCCAGGGCTTAGGCATGGGGCTCAGAGACTGTGTGTAGGCAGGAACAGACAAGGAAGCACAGGGCCCTACACCCAGTGTCTGGTGCAGTAGTGAGGACCTGACTCAGAAGGAAC
Organism: Rhynchomys soricoides; assembly: GCA_019843965.1. Classification (NCBI taxonomy): domain Eukaryota; kingdom Metazoa; phylum Chordata; class Mammalia; order Rodentia; family Muridae; genus Rhynchomys; species Rhynchomys soricoides. The sequence goes on along the minus strand of JADRCH010000044.1, from coordinate 7,009,305 downwards.
CAGAGGGAAAGAAAGGGCAAGATGCATCCTGGGCAGAACTCAAGTGGCTGAGGCTTTTTGTTCAGAATCACAGTGCTAATCTGTGTGCTGAGTGCCAAAGGCATGTCCATCAAAAATGTGCGCTCAGAGTCAGCCAGGGACATTCTTCTCCATTGGTTCTACTTGGTTTGAATTGCCGTATTTAAAACTACTGGGGTAGGCAGACATTGGCTTATCTGCAGAGTCAAGCTAATGCAAAATATGCTTCCACTGCAAGACAGCGTGCCAAAGTATTTCCATTCCATGCCCTGCATTTTTTTCCTTGAGCTGCAGACCCAGAGGGGATTGGGCACATGGCCAGTGAGCACACTGGGCTGAGGAAGCTCTGTCTTCAGGGTCGCAGAGGCCCAATGGCCACCTCGATGCTTCTGGAAACTCAGCCTTATGTTCATCGGCTGTGGGGGTGGGGGGTGAGAATGCAGAAAGTGGAGGCTGGCAAGATGGCTGAGCCTGTGAAGTTCTTGCCTTACAAGCATGAGGCCCTGAGTTCAAACCCTAGAACCCACATGAAAAAGTCAAACAAGGCATTTGCATCCCTGAACTCCCAGTGCATGGGAAGTGGAGACTTCTGGGGCTCACTGGCTAGGCAGTCGAGCTGAATCTGTGAGCTGCAGGAGCAGGGAAATTCTTTGTTTCAGAAAATGTGGTGAAAAACAATTGAGAAAGACCCCTGAGATCTACATCTGTCCTACACATCCTGACACACAGATATACACACACAGAGACAGACACACAGAAACATACACATAGACACACAGAGAGACATACACACAGACACACACAGACATACACACAGAGACAGACACACACAGAGACATACACACAGATACACACAGACACACAAAGACACATCCACAGATACACACAAAAATACAAACACACACACTTACACACAGACATACACAAACACATACACACAGACACACACAGACACATACATACACAAACATACAAACACACACATACAAACATACACACACATACATACACACAACACATACACAAACACTCACACAAACACACACTCACCATGGAAAGCCAACCAGTATCCCAACCGCACCCGATGGGGACCACCAGACTCGCTCCTTCTGAGACCCATCCACCAAGTGGTGTGGACAAAGAAGCTTACCCAAAAAGGCACTTTATCCCACTAATGTGGTCTCTGACAAGAAAGGAAATCAGACTGCATGTGCCCAAAGAAGCCATGATCCCTTCTCTGAATGCACAAAATACCAAACTAGAAACAGCCCTCACCCCTAACCAGAGGTCAGAAATGAGGACAGGAATAAGCACACTGTTCCAATTCCCCCTCCACATCTCAGTCACCAGTCAGCCTGCAGCCCTGGACTCTGATGGGGACCCTGCAAGGGGGCCCTTGCTACCATGGGACTTAGGTCTGCCTGTGGCTGCTCTGTCTGGGCACCAGTAGCATACAAAACTGACAGTCTTAAACCTGGCAGCTTGCACACCCACATGTAAGCAGTCGGAGATGGCAGTGAGGAAGGTCGTTTTCTTTTGCTTACGGGTGAGAAGGCAAAGGAATTCTTGTTTTGCAAAACTCTTATCATTGTACATGAGGGCCTGAACCCTGAGGGCAGCTCACAAGTGTGACCCTGAGCTTCAGTAAAGACTATAAAAGGGGACAGTATGATATATGGCTTATAACCCCTAACTGTCCTACACAGCCAGCCTTAACTATCACATTAACAAAGTTGAGGCTGAAGGTATTAAGGTGAACCTGAGATCAACCATCCTTGAATAAGCATCTAGAGTGGATTATGGGAAGCAGAAAGTTACTGCAGGCTTCCTCGAAGTTCAGAGTTGCTGGAAGCTCCTTCGAAGTCAGCGTGGCAGCCAGTCCCTCCCACAAGACCTCCTCAGGCTTTTGCTGATTATTTCCCGTCCCAGTGGTCAGTTCTGTGCATTGGTCTGTAGTTGAACATCTGTCCAGTGTCAGCAAAATTTCATGTAATTCCCTGCAAAATTCCAGCCATGTCTTACAGGCTGAAATGCCATGTAATTACAGATGAAATGCCACAATGGTTCGCATGAGCGTGTCCTGGTGAAATCACACTGGAAGTCACCTAGTGAAGGCACACTGGGTGATAGAAACATAGCAAGACCTCGGTCCTTCCACACACAGACATCTCACTGGCTGCGTGTCTGCCCACAATGCTCTGGTGCTCCTGTGGAGGCTCCTGAGGCCTCTGCCCTCTTGTCAGACTTCAGGATTTACACATCGTCTTCTCCCAAGAAGGGAGAGCCAGTTCCTCTGTAGCACAAAGTGTCCTGTCTTGGAACCTCTGTCTACAAGATGCACCTGCCCCCTGGAGTCTCCCCCTCTTTGTCCAGGTCTCCTGGGTCAAATAAAGCTCCATCTGCACAGCCATAACCTTTCATGTCTTAAGCCTTTGTCCTCCTCTGTGAGAGGACTTTAGAATCCTTCCAGTGCCTGTGGCCAAAAGGATTCCGTTCAGTAATGTAGGGGAAGCCCTTAACAGGGCCTGGTGTAGAATAACCACCTCCCCAAAGGCTCTGGTTACCACACTTCCTGTCCATCCCCCTGCCTTAGGACCTCAGTGTGCCTCCTCCCAGGTCAGTAATTCCAAGAGCTTTTCAGGCCGGAGCAGCTCCTCCCATCTCTTACCCCAGCCCTGTAAAGCCCAGGTAGCTAGCTTACATCTCCATTCTAATCTGCTGGGCAGCAGAGGAAAACGTGACTGCTGAGCTGCTGTCTGAAGATTGGTTAAAACCTCACCGTCTCTGACTAAAGGTCTTGGTTGTGGGGGAAGTCACAGCTTGTGGCTGTGGCCGGCTCTGTTTAAAGTATCTACCTAAGGCTCAGGAATGCCTTTTACAAATCCCACAAAGCTGGGGCTGGGCACACTGGCCCTCCACTGACTCGACTTATCCCCTGGTCTCAGTTCTCACGAATCCCCACACACCACAGTTACCCTGGCCTTCTGTCACTGACCAGGCAGAACCAGGCCACTTTGCAGCCAGCCCTCCTGGTATCAAGCCTCAACATTGTCACCTCCTTGAGACAGATTCACATCTAAGTCTTGTCTCTCAAAGGCTAGGGAGGGTGACCCACTCCCACACTCCCAGTTGGCTTTTCTGAGTTTGTCCCCACAGTGGAGAAGTCAAGGGGGTGTTGGAATGAAAAACAAAGAAATCCAGTTTGAAGTCATTGGCTTGTGTTGTTTTAAGAGAGGAATTTATACTGTGGGTGTCAGTGAAGCGTTAAAATCCCCCAGCTCCCTACAGAGGCCTCCTGCTGTGACCTACACCCCAAGAATTCTGTCCTGTGATCAGTTACAGCCCTGAGTGGAGTCTTAGCTCTTGTCTGTTGCCTTTCAAACCAAGTTGTTAACATAAACTGCTTCATAGTTTCTCAACCACATGTACAACATGATTAGAAAGATTAGAAGAATTAAACTAGGAATTTCTATTTTCCTGAGGTTCTGCTTTAGAAGCATGGAAGATGTACAGAAAGGCTGTTGAGTAATAACCAGAGCCATATTGGCTAGAACCAAGTTCTGAAGACCTCACTAGCACACACGTGACCTAGGTTCAGGCAACCTTAGGGAAAGGGGAGTCATGAACTGATCCTTGTTCTGCAAAGCTCATCAAAATAGTGTGTTTGTTTATTTGTTTTGTTTGGTGTTGAGACAGGATTTCTTCATGTAGCCCTGGCTATCCTAGAACTCACTCTGTAGACCAGGCTGATCTTGAACTCAAAGATCACTCTGCCTCTGCCTCTGCCTCTGCCTCTGCCTCTGCCTCTGCCTCTGCCTCTGCCTCTGCCTCTG